>JABWTJ010000484.1:0-317222 GCA_016801875.1 Solanum sitiens | reverse complement strand
GGACCTTCAGGACGGACCGTCACAGACATGACGGACCGTTGTGAGGTTCCGTTTCAAAACACTTCAACTCTTGAGAATTGGGTACTGAGAGCAATTCTCTGTCCGTCGTGACGAAAGTGCAGGACGGACCGTCGTAGGCACGACGGACCGTCTCAGACTCATCAAGGAAATTGAGTCTCTGAAGGTTGTGATGAACCTGCAGGACGGACCGTCGTAGGCACGACGGGCCGTCACAGGTTGCGTAATCCCAGTCTGGGTCGAATTTCTGGGTAAGTTTTAAAGGGGAGTTTTGGACTATTCTTGCTATAATTATAAATTTAGTGGGTTAATGTAATCACTCAACTTTTGGGGGTGTATAAGGATATGCCCTGAGTTAATATGGGTTATTTCTCATTTTTATACCTATATTTGCCTAATTAGGAACAGAGAGAGGGTTTCGAAGAAAGAAAAACAAATAGAGAGAAAAAAGAGAAATGAAGAAAGAAAGAAACGACTTCGATAGAGAGACGTACAACCAAAGAGGAAACAAAAAAGCTTTGAGATGATTTGCTTGCTTATCAAGAAATCTTGGTGCAGGTAGGTCGGTATTGTTTTGATATCTAGTCGTAGTAAACTCTTAATAGTGAAGATTATGCTCTTGGTATATTGGAACCCTTCTATATGCTTAATTGTATGCTTGAAATGCATGTGATTATGTGATTGTGATAAATAATAATAATGAAGCTTTTGAAGCCAAAATCTTGAAGAACCCTAATTACTTGAGATGATGGATGTCCTGGTATTAAACGAGGGCTTGATGATTTGATTAGAATGATGTTAGTGGATCGGAGTAGGTGCCCGTTCCGACAAATATTTATTAGCGGGATCGGAGCACGAACCCGACAGTAGAATTGGGGATCGGAGTGTCACGTTCCGACACATCGTATTAGGGGATCGGGTGTCACGAACCGGACACGTAGACTTAGGGGATCGGAGTGTACGTTCGACACATAGATTAGGGGATCGGGTGTCACGACCGACACGTAGAATTAGGGGATTGGAGTGTCACGTTCCGACACATAGTATTAGGGGATCGGGTGTCACGAACCGACACGTAGAATTAGGGGATCGGAGTGTCACGTTCCGACACATAGTAGTAGGGGATCGGAGTGTCACGTACCGACACAAGAGGAAGAAAGATAATGAATCTTGAGAGATGTTAAAATATACTCAATGTAATGAACCTAATTTCCCAAATGAGTGTGGTATTGAGGCTTGAGTCCTCATGGATGAACTTGGTAGTACTTATTGATGATTATAGTACTTGTTGCTACATGTTGAGTATTGTAGTTGATTTATGATATGAACTGATATATACTGTTTTCTATTTTGAGTTGGCCGATGATACCTACTCAGTACTTGTGTTTTGTACTGACCCCCTACTTGTTGTTTCTTTCTTTGTTATTTGGGGAATGCAGCAAACGTACCGTCGTCTTCAACTCAGCAGCAATTCTAGCCAGTCTTCACTACACCGGATTTCAGGGTGAGCTAATGCTTCTAGCTTGGACTGGATCTTCTCTTCAATGTCTTGATGCCTTGAACTTCCGGCATGGACTAGCCTTTTATTTATTTTAGCTTCTTAGATACTTTTAGATTTGTAACTTGAGGATAGATGTTCTTGTGATGATGACTTCCAGATTTTGGGGATAATGAGTTTTAAGTCTTCCGCTTTGTATTTTTGTTCAATATGTTGGGGTTTTAGATTGGTTGGTTCGCTCACATAGTAGGATAAGTGTGGGTGCCACTCGCGGCTCGATTTTGGGTCGTGACAATATCGTTATTCCTGTATTGACTTGTATATTATGCTCTTGATAGGATGTCACTGTTTCGAGACCCAATGGAAGGAAAAGTTATGGATTAGAAGTTCTGGTGCAGTTTTCACCTCAAAGTTAGTTATGGTTTAACTCTTTTTAGACTTGTCTTGGTTAGATTATGTATATATTGATTTGTTTAGACTTAGAATTAGTTCATAGGTTTGTATGATCCTTGGACACTTTATGGCCATTTTTTGTTGATTAGCGTAGTTTTTAGCCGGAAAACTTTAGTCAAGGTTGATCCTTGATCTTGGTGTCATTTAGTATTATAGAAATACTTCAAGGTGGCATGAAACTTAAGTTTCTGCGTGTTTCTTTGTTTAGGAATGATTGTATGCCTGTTGTCATATTTTGAGACTTTAAGTTCTTTAATGTTATTTATTGTTGGGCCGGAAGTTGTGAGCTTGGACTAGCTGGAATTCCAGGCTAGTACATTTGTGTTGCATCAGGTTTTACCCTATTGATTGTTTCATGTGTTGAGTTGGTACGATATCATGCATTTGGTACTCACATTTAATTTGCTTATTCTTGAAAAACCTTCGGACTTTATATTTGAGGAATGAAAATAGTTTTCACTATGTTTTCCCCATATGTTGAGTTGTGAAGGGGAGGTTCTCTGGTTAAATTATGAGAAGATTTTATATGGTAAAATAAAAAAAATAATTCAGAGATTTTATGACATAAAACGAAAAAATACTTGATTTATGAGTTTGTATGCATATTGGGCCACTTTTACAGTGATAAGCTTGAGTCATCATTTTGGGCAGACCGTCGATTGCGATACGAGTTATATTTCACTACAATGCACTTGTTGATGAGTCTGAGGTATTATTCCGGGTGGTTCGAGGATTCTTCCATGCTTTTACTTTCTTGTATTTATCACTTGCATCGCATCATCCTATTTGTGTGAGTTGTTGTATGTGTGTTACGACTGTCTTGTACTTGAGTGTTTAACTCCTTCTCACAATCTTGTGTTGTTTTCCCTCTATTTTCGGTAGTTGATTATCATTACTTAGAACCTTTCCACTGTAATGTTTAGAAGTGTCATGTTTCTCTATATATATTTGATCTTTCTAAGCTTGGTCGACCTGTGTTACCTACTGAGTACCCCATATTTTGATACTCATACTAGATTTCTCCATCTTTTTTTGATGCAGCTCTCAGTAAGAGCCATTCTCAAAGAGCGGTCGATCTCTCGTGATCGTTGTAGATTATGATTGTGGTGAGCTCTTGGTGTCCGGAGGCTTGCTATGTTTCCTTCTTTTGTACTACATTTGGAATTAGACAGACTTGTAAATATAACCTCTTTGTATATAGATGCTCATTTACGAGTGACACCACGTCCGAAGATTGATTATTGCGTTTAATTAATATATTTTTCTTGGCCTTCTTCGGACCCGTTTTGCATATTGTATATCATATTTACAATTCTATATTTTGTCACTATTCTGTATATTTATTTATGCTTCTATTCCTTCATTATAAAAGTATCTGATGTCTTCCGATTTTATCTTGTTAGGTTTTTGGCTTGCCTACGTGAAGGCTTATTGCTCACCATCATGACTTGATTCTGAGCCGTGAGAGAGAGTTATTGATTAGTATTAATTATCCAACTAATTTATTTTTCATATTATCAAACACGAGTTTTCTTCAATATATATTTATATGTAATGCATTTAATATTTCTTTGTGAAAGAAAAGTTTAAAATTTTTCTTCTCGAGTTCTTGATTTCTGTGGAGAATTAGATATAAATAGTGAAATTAGAAAAAGAAAAGAGTATTTATTCCAAGTTAAAAACAGTATTAAAAAACTTGGAAATTGTGTTACTTTAAATTTTTGTGAGTGGTATATAGAGAAAAGTATAAAAATATGATCAAACATGCACTTAATTTCCTTTATATATATTCTTGGTACCCATATAATAGGCAATAACACAATGTTAGAAAACAAAGCAAGTCTTAATGACTATCCATCAAACTTGAACACCATGAACAAATGATATATATATATATATATATATATATATATATATATATATATATATATATATATGTCGTTTATACTACTTTAAAAGAATAAACTCCTAACTGAATGTTAAATTACTATAATACCACAACTTAACTTAAAAATACTTAATTTATTGTTTCTATTTATTTAATTATTTGTATTATATTAAATGTTGATACCCTTTCATACTAAAGAGTTGTGATTTTTTCAAAGAATTGTAACTCTTCCAAAGAATTGTGGGTTTTAACATTTTTCAAATGAGTTGTGACTTTTCTGAAGGATTTTGATTTCTTCAAAGGTTATAACTTTTCCAAAGGATTGTGTTTTTTCCGATGAGTTGAAACTTTTCGGATCCAGTGACTTTTTCGAAAGGAAGATCTAAAAGATCGCAAAATTAGAAAGAGTAAATGTTAGAATGAGAAAGATTTTGATAATTGACAATTACAGAAACAGATGAAAGAAACAGGTTGTACAGACGTGTTCCTTACAGAACAAATCCGACTTGTATAAGGAGAACGTCAACCACATGAATTAGAAGTTATAAAGTTGTGGAATTATTATTTTTTCGACAAGCAACCAGTACAAAAAGTTTTCTTTTATAAGGGAATTCAAAGCCAAGTGAAAGAAGGAAAACTAATTCCTATTTAAGGAAATTGTGTTTTCTTATTTATTTAAGGAAATTGTGCTTTCTTATTATTTAAGGAAATTCTGTAGAAAAGGAGTCCAAGTAGAAGTCAACAAGGATTTGTAGAAGGCAAATACAAGTTGAATTATACAAGGAGTTGTTGAAGTTCTGATCTATAAATAGGGAGCTATTTGCATCAGAAAAGATTGCGCACTTACACAGAGAGAAGATCAAAACACGATCAAGAGGTTTGAGAGAGTTTTGAGATTTATTGGGAGTGTTGCAATTTGTGAGGAAAAATTGTAAGATTGTATTCAAGAGTCTTGTTTACAATATGAGTTTTGTGAGTAAGAGTTGTTCGACAAGTTGTAGAACTTGAAGAACATTAGAAGATATAAAACCGGGGGGGGGGGGGTTGTGTCTTTGGGTAGCTAGAAATTAGAGTTTATAATTTCTTAGCTAGGAATTAGAGTTTATAATTCCTTAGGTTACATAGCTTTGTAATCTTTTGTTGAGACTTGAAGTTTAATAAAGTGGAGTTAAATCCTACAGAGGTGTAGGTCGTGGTTTTTACCCTTGTGAGTTGGGCTTTTCCGCGATAAAATATTGTGTCATTATTTTATTTGCTTCACAAAACATAACTGCTGTAATTCTGCAAAGAAACTTATAGAATAAACCTGTTCCTAAGGCGAATTTTGGGGTCAGAATTCCAACAATTGGTATCAGAGCAGGTTATCTTAATCAAGAGTCTAATAACTCAAGATAAAAGATCATCATGAGTTCTGCACCTCCTCTCGGACATGGTCAAGGACAACACATTAATAGACCACCCTTGTTCAACGGACAATACTATTCATGGTGGAAAGCAAGCATGGAAGATTTCATTCAAGCTGAAGATTATGAATTATGGGTAAGAGTTATTGATGGACCCTTGATACCGAATATTAAAGATAGCGAAGGTAAAGATATTCCCAAGCCCAAGGCTCAATATGGAGATGCGGATTACAAGATGCTAGGGAAGAATGCCAAAGCTAAATGTATCTTGGTGTGCGAATTAGGACCGGATGATTTCAGTCGAATCTCTGCATGCACTTCTGCTAAACAAATCTGGGATACACTACAAAACGCACATGAAGGTACTACTCAAGTCCGTAAATTCAGAATTGCCAGACTTTGTTCTGAATATGAAGCCTTCAAGATGAAATCCGAAGAATCTCTTCAAGATATGATCACCAGATTTACCACTGTTGTAAACGAGTTAATATCCTTGGGTAAAGTATACACCACTGAGGAACAGGTAGACAAAGTACTAAGAACTCTGCCTAGATCATGGGAAATAAAAGTTACTGCAATCAGAGAAGCCAAGGATCTAACCAATATGACTTTGGATGAATTAGTAGGAAATCTCAAAACTTATGAGATGAATGTTAACAAATGAGGTGAAGGAAACAAAGAGAAAAATCTTGGATTTAAAGCAACTGAAAGTGATGAATCAGATATGGATGATGATGAATTGGCACTGATAAGTAGAAATTTCAAGAAATTCTTTAAAAGGGGCTTAAATTCTGGAAAAAAAGGCAAAACACACTAAAGAAAAGAATACAGAGAAACCACAAAATGAAGGATGCTTCAAATGTGAAAAAACTGATCATCAAATTAGAATTGTCCTAAGTGGGAGGTAGAATGGAGAAAAGAAAGAATTGAAAAGGAGAAGAGAGAACTTTTAAACAAAAGAAAAAATAAAGAGAAGGAGCAAGCGATGTATGCTGCCTGGGGAACAGGTTCAATTAGGTATGACGAAGATGATGAGGACCTCGCGTTGATGGCCATAGAAGAATCAGAAACTGAACCTGAATCAGACTCCGAAGAATGGAGGTAAATTTTTTTGATCTAAAAGATAAAGTAGTAACATTCTCTAAGAAAAAGCTATCTTATTACTTACTTCCATAGATACAATTCATGAACTAGTTAAAACCAAGAATCAATTGCTTGCTTCCATGACTAGTTTAAAGTTTGAGTATATTGATCTTGAAAAAGTTAATTCTGATCTCAAGAAAGAAAATCAACTCCTAAAGGAACAGGTACAACAACTTGATTCCTGCACTTTGGCTCTCAAATCTGAAATTCTGAAACAAAGTGCTCTGGGAATGAAAAAGAAAAAATTAGATGTGACCAAATTAGATGTGACCAAGATCTAATGAGGTTAAATAATGAACTATCTTTTGAAAGGGAAAATCCTAGGAGAATGAATCTTGAATTTCTAGGATAAAAATTGATCTGGAAAGAGCTAATAAATGGACAAAATCTTCCATGATAGTAACACATCTAGGCAACAATACTCGGAACATAAGAACTGGAATAGGATATGAACAACATATGATTGGAAATACTTTGTTATGTATTATTTATGGTAACTCATGCCATTCTAAGGAAAATTGTCTGAAATACAGAGTTCGTTCAGAAAATAAAGCAAGAGGAACTTATAAAACTGTTCAAAGGAACATGTATACTCAAAGGAAAAATAATCTGCCCAAGTGGGCTTATAGAGATCTTATTCATCTTTTTTATCAATACAAAGGACCCAAGCTAGTCTGGGTTCCTAAATGTAACCTTTGAATTTGCAGGAAAAGTGAGAGGAAGCAGGCTGACCAATTGAACATGTTGTTTCAGATGCATGATAAAAACCAAAAAAAGAAAAAGATCCTCCCACTTGAAAAAAAGGGGGAATGGATGAATAACACTGACTGAAAAAAGGTTAAAAAAAAAAGACTGAAGAAGGATGTGAAAGGAACAGGTCCAACCTATGCAGTATCTAACAGTTATGCGCACTCAGATGATCAATCAATCAAAAATATGATCAGCCAAGGAAAACACTTTCAAAAGGAAAAATTTGAAACTTGAGGATGATTAAGGTCACATGAGTATCCCTAAATGGCTAATGAACATTGCGCATACTGCCCTCTAATCTAGAAATCTATGATCAGTTTTGTACATTAAGTTGTATGTCTCTATACCACTTTTAAAGTCATGCTACTCATGCACTATAACATTGTATTTGCATCTAGCACAGGAGAGAGACTTAGTAAAATTGAAGCAAAATTCAGCATTATCCAGAGATCTAAGGTGTGTGCACTACAATTATTCATGATTAAATATTAAGTCAATGCACTTGAACCTATTTCTTCCACTTGTCCCAAAAGATATTCATGCCCTAAATACTACCAAAACAAATATTTTCTTAAAAAGTCTTATCCCAATGTGATGGTCTATGGTTGAGATGAATTTGATGGAGGACACCTCTACTTTGGCGCCTTATAAATATAGATTAAGAAAGTAGAGTGTGCTGGTTCTTAGGGGGAATCTTTTGTATTGAGGAAAGTCTTGGATGATTTACATTGCGAGATGGAATATTTTAGGGACCATACACTTGAATAAATGTCACTTGTTAGGCTCAACTTGGGTGCATCTAGTGAGGGGGAATCGATGGGAGACCCATCTGTCGAACCGAGTTCTTCTATTGGGAACCATATAAACTGGGATTTTAGATTGATATAAAAAAAAAAAAAATTGGTGCTGCACCTGATAGTACACGTCCAGGGAACAAATTGAGAGAACGTGTTCCTTTACAAGTGATATTCAAGAAAATTTGTTCCTCTTAATGACTCTATTAAAATTAAAGATGAGTGAACTATTGTTTCTCCAGAGGGAACATGATTGATTGAACAAGTTCCTTAAAAGTGATATAAAAAGAAAAAAAAAGGATTGAGCCTACATAGACCAATGTTATCTTTGAAATTGAGAAGGCTGCTAATCTTGTTAATTCAAAAGATATCTTTGCTACAGTAAAATAACTTTTATTTATCCTCTGATCTTTTGATATTACCTAGCCACTCTAGCCTTTGACTTCCCAATTTTTTTTCTCATCACAAGTGCTTGATTCTATCTTTTATTTTGATTACATTTGTGGTGTATATGTTTTTTGATTAATGCTAATGTTGGGTTTGAGTTTCAGGTTCATGTCTATCTCATATATTTGTGCAAACGCTTTGCTATAGCTAACTCAGTTCTTGATTTTTTTTAAGTGTGTGATAGCCAGTGGCCATGAGTATCAAATTTGCTTCTCTTAGTGTGGTGTATGCTTTCACAATGTTTTATTTTTTCCTAATGTCAAAAGGGGGAAGGAGCTGCATATGAGTTATATGTACCTATTCAATGCAAGCAGATAAAATTTTGCCATAGTCAAAAAGGGGAAATTTGTTAAAGTGTCGTTGTTTTGAAGTATGGCAAAGTTAAAGAGTTGTAGTAGTAACATGGCCAAAGAAGGAAGATGTGTGTCTTATTTGCTGAGTTCGAAATGTATAATTGTCATCATAAAAAAGGGGGGAATTTGTTAGAATGAGAAAGATTTTGATAATTGACAAATACAGGAACAGATGAAAGAAACAGGTTGTACAGACGTGTTCCTTATAGAACGAATCCAACTTGGATAAGGAGAACGTCAACCACGTGAATTAGAAGTTATAAAGCTGTGGAATTATTGTTTTTTCGACAAGCAACCTGTACAAAAAGTTTCCTTTTATAAGGGAGTTCATAGCCAACTGAAAGAAGGAAAACTAATTCCTATTTAAAGAAATCTATTTAAGGAATTGTGTTTTCTTATTTATTTAAGGAAATTGTGCTTTCTTATTTATTGAAGGAAATTCTGTAGAAAAATAGTCCAAGTAGAAGTCAACAAGGATTTGTAGAAGACAAATACAAGTTGAATTATACAAGGAGTTGTTGAAGTTCTGATCTATAAATAGGGAGCTATTTGCATCAGAAAAGATTGCTCACTTACACAGAGAGAAGATCAAAACACGATCAAGAGGTTTGAGAGAGTTTTGAGATTTATTGGGAGTGTTGCAATTTGTGAGGAAAAATTGTAAGATTGTATTCAAGAGTCTTGTTTACAATCTGAGTTTTGTGAGTAGGAGTTGTTCGACAAGGTGTAGAACTTGAAGAACATTAGAAGATATAAAACCGGGTTTTTTTGTGTCTTTGGGTATCTAGAAATTAGAGTATATAATTTCTTAGCTAGGAATTAGAGTTTATAATTCCTCTAGGAATTAGAGTTCATAATTCCTTAGGTTACATAGCTTTGTAATCTTTTGTTGAGACTTGAAGTTTAATAAAGTAGAGTTTAATCCTACAGAGATATAGGTCGTGGTTTTTACCCTTGTGAGTTGGGGTTTTCTGCGATAAAATATTGTGTCATTATTTTATTTGCTTCACAAAACGTAACTGTTGTAATTCTGCAAAGAAACATATAGAATAAACCTGTTCCTAAGGCGAATTTGGGGGTCAGAATTCCAACAGTAAAGAAAACATATCCTGAGATTAACTTTCATTATTAGATTAAAAGGAGGATATAATCAAAGGAGATCGGCCAAAACATATTTCACCAAAATTCTTATTCATACATGATGTTTAACAAAATTGTGAGGTAGACGTTCACTTTTAGAAAACTATAGCAATATACGACTTATATTACTACAGTTAACATCCCTTAACCTCGAAGTTCATTTTCCTTCCTTTGTAACAAGGGAGTTGTAATCTTCTGATAGTTATTTCTGTTCATCAGTTAAGGAAACTTATTTTTTATTTTTTACTTCCTGCTAACAACATAAGTTTCCTATGCTCTCTCAAACTTCAGCAGACATGAAACATTGTATATATGGAGTTGTAGAAAATTAAGAAACTTGATGTCTCCATTAACAGTAATGTATGTCAAGCATACAAGTGTTTAATATTATAATTATATTCCAATTGTCGATCCATTTATTTCTATTGGGAATTTAAAAATAAAAATATTTGAAAATCTCCCTATGATAGGGAGTAAAGATCTGAACAAGTGTGGCTGAAGTTGAAGAGAAGAAAAATATTTACAAATCATAGGGTAAATAAAGAAATCACTTGCACTTTCCAATCATAAATCCGGTCATGTCGTTTAAATACCAAAATTAACACTACACAAAAAAACACCATGTATTACATTAATGCCCACAAAATAAGCTTCCACATTAAAATATAGCTATCCACTATAACCTTTTACATATAAAAGCTTTCAAATATAATTTTCTTGTTGATGAACACTGCCAATATTTTCCAGAGAGAAGAGTCTTTCACTATAAGTAAAAATACTTTCTATCTAGCCAGGAAATTCTTGAACCTCAAAATGTCTCCAACTCTTATTCTTCAAATCATAAAAATGAAAAACCATAACAGTATCAAGACTTCTTGATGTTATGTGTATTGCAAATAAAATTTCTTCAGCACCATACTTGCAAATCGTAAACGGATGCAAGTAAAACTCATTAGGTTCCCTTTCTAAAGGAAAATGAAGTATCACATGTAATTTCCATTCTTTGTCTTCATCAAAAATCCATAGATAAATGTCGTTACTAAAACAATAATCACAATAATTCATGATTCCTAATTTTTCATTCACTTCTATTAGCATATTATCAGAATCGCTAAATTTACTACTTAATTCATTCGACATTGTGATAATTGTGAAAATTTCTGATTTAACATCAAACACAACCATACAATCGTCCGGATCAAGGCTAACCCCATAGATAATCCCACTAATGCAAATTCCAGATATGTATTGTAAAATAGAAAAACCATGATCGTCATATTTAATCATTTCTCTCCATGATTTATCTATGCCTAAAGTGAAAACCCATGCTCTCGATTCAATAGTCGCAACAACTTTATACTATTTTTTCTTCAGGCTCAAAACCTATCGAACATATAAAGTCCTCGTCCTTACGAGGAACATCACGAAGAAATCTTACTTCTCTAGTTGTGGGATTGGAAGTCGCAATATACTTAAGATCCCATATACAAAACAAACCATTATCCGACTCAAAATGATTATTATAATCTAAACAGAAAGTTGGTAATTCGATCATACAACTAACTACAATTGTCAGTTTGATGATACTTTGTGGCATTTCCATCTTCTTCATCATGAGGATCTACTATAGCATAACAAACGTCGTCTACGCATGCAATCAACTTAGTATCACCACTATTCATCTTAGAATAATTGGATAAATAGAGATCCACAAAATTTGTTTCTAACACAATTGAATTATGAAATTTCGAAACGCATTAAAGACTTTAGAGCAAGCCATAAGAAAATTTGGATGGTAATATCTGGAGAGATTGAGTCTTCTTCCATCTTTGACGGCTGAGGTTATCCTAATTTAGGTTAAATTGTTAGTTTTATAACTTCTTAAAATGCTTTACTTAAGACTTAATTAAGTCTTACTAGATATATTCCTAATAGGGCCATAATCTTCTAAAGCCCAAGTCCATATTATTGATGTTTCATGTATTTGAGTACTCCATAAATCCTTCATATGCATTTGTTCATATCAACATATATCTTATTATTGTATGAGATATAGATCTAATAATTGTATTAGATACAACTAACTGTTAATACCAACATATATCGCACATGTTCTTATACATCGCGTAAAATGATGTATCTGATCTATAATCACGTAGAGAATAAGAGAGAGTATGAATTTTTTTAATTTTTTTAAATGGTATAAAATATCTGAAAATATGGTAAAATAAGTTATGTATTTGGTAATTTTTCCTTCTTTATTGAGAAAAATCCAGAAATAGCAAACATAATAGACATAATAAGGTTTTATATCATTTTGATAATTGCGCTACATATGTATAGTTATATTTTCTATGGACGCTACGATTTGAATATTTCGCGCGATTTATAAATTTTGCTTGCGAATATACCAATTGGGTAAGTATATACAAATGATCCATTTTACATTTAGGATTATTTCAGGAATCTGTTTGTATATTTCATTTGCCAATATACAAACAAGGTAATTTATTTTGAATTTTTCATAAAATCGTATAAAAATAGCTAGGTATTGAGATGTGGTAATTCACCGTGAACTGTAGTGTCAGGTTAATAGTTTGCTTGAATGCGATAGAGTACTTAACAATAAATATAAAGAGTTTTACATGGAATCCTCGTTGTACAAAGGAGTAAAACTATGAACTATCACACAAGATTTCAAGTTATTTTCACTAATACAAAGCAAAGTGAGAATACATACTAAGTTGTTGGTTCACGAGTGGGGTCCTGATTCAAAAGTTGGGTCTTGCATTGGTTGTTGGTTTTCTGGACAAAAACCTGATTTGAAAGTCAGGTCTCTATTCGGGTGACATGTTTGAATTATGGATTGGTCGATCATGTCAGAATTTGAGTGTCGGTGTCAATTCTTGGGTCGGATATCCTGAATGTCGTGTCTCAATTTGAAAGTCGAGGTCAGGTCCTAGTCAGATCTCAAGATCATATTTTGGAACAATCATCAAGGTTGTATCTTAGTACGAGTGTCGGGGCCATGTCCCAGATCAATTATATGAGGTTAGTTTCTAGGTCACAAATTATTTTCCTAAAAAGTTATTTCGATTATCTAGCTAAAAATAAAATATATCTTTCTAAAAAATATTTTGTAAGGGTGGTGGATCAGAGCTATCCATACACTCTGTCACAAGATCACCTACAGTAAAAAAAACAACGATAGTGAGTAGGAGGAAGAAAAGCATACCAAAGTGGAAACAACGATAGTGAGCTACCCATGGACTCCCTCACAAGAACAGGATGTTATAAAGCAAGAAGACTTACTAAATAATGAAGCTACCCTCCATTAGGCAAGATCCAACAAAGACAAACAATGACCATCGGCCATGCAATTACTGTAAGAGTTACTGTTCCAATTTATTTTAAACAATTTCATTCATTATAAGTTTTGAAAGAACAAAATACATGAATGTGAGATGTAACATTATTTTTTGTTTTTATTTCTACGTTATAGGATTTTGAAAGAGTTTTTTTTAATTATACATTATGGATTTTTGAAAGATAAGTTTCTCTTAATTCATGAACCTATAATAAATACAATTTAATTAAAGTCTTTTTCTTGCAAAAAACATTTGTCCTATAAATTGAGTTTCTTTTGGCTGAAAAGAAATAACTCTCAAGAAAAAATTACTTCCCCTTGAAAACACTTGTGAAACATTAATCAAAAAGTGAAATCACTTATTCGAGAACAGAAGAGCAACATTCTTGAATGCTATTTGTTTTGTGGCTTAGTTGAATTCGGCCCGAAGATAGAGTTGTTATTTATTCTTGTGATTGCTCGTTGGAGAGACTCCAACTATCTTCAAGAAACCTGTTAACGTGTCTCTAAACCAAGCAAGTTTTGTTTTGGAATTCTTATATTATTGTCATTCTTGTTCATTTGTTTTAACAATTTGAAGATAGTTGTCTCTATGACATCCACATCAATAACAAACAGTGTTCCAAATTTGCCTAATCCTAATTTTGAAATATTTGGTGGCAAAGACATTCCTAGATGGCATGGAAAGATGAAATTCTTTTTACGACTATTAAAGTTTGCATATGCTCTCGAGAAACCTTGTACTGACGCTCCTGGTTGTGAGGTAGCGGGAGATTAAGTGGAATGGTGGATACACACTGGTGTAACTCGTCATATATTAGGTAGTCGAAATTCTTTCACGACATATGCATTAGTGGAAGGCGATAAAGTTTTGCATATGAGAAACTCATCCCCTGCTAAGGTTGTAGAAAAAGGAACTGTTGAACTGAAATTCACTTCTGGAATAATGGTCACTGATAGACGTATTGCATGTTCCTGATATTCAAAAGAACTTGGTGTCAAGTACACTTTTTCGAAGCATGACTTTAAAATTATTTAAGGCATATTTTTTTGAAAAGATTATGCTACAAATGGCATGATCAAACTCAATATTGAAATTGAAAATATTTCTGCTTATGTTGTGGAGTCTTTAGATTTATTGCATGAACGTCTTGTTCATGTGAATTTTAGATCCATCCATCTTATGATGAAAAATGGATCAATTAAAGGCTGTGAAAAGGATCATGTTGCTAAGTGCATTGCTCGTAGTAAATGTCAAATAACAAAGAAGCATTTTAACTGTTGAAAGTGATATTCACACTTTTGGAGTTAATCCACACTGATATTTGTAATATAAATTGTTTATCACGTTATGAAAAGAGATATTTTATCACTTTCATTGACGATTACTCAAGATATACATATGTATTTCCATTAAAAACAGAAGATGAGGCATTTGAGACTTTTAAAAAATATAAAGCAAAAGTTAAAAATAAATTGAGTTTGAAGATTAAATAAATTAGATGTGACAGAGGTGGAGAATATTTAAAATCAATTTTTTTGATTTTAATGAAAAAGAAAGCATAGAGAAACAATTGACTATGTCTTACAACAAAATGGTGTAGCAGAAAGAAAAAATATTACTTTCATCAAAAAGGTTAGATCTATGCTTTATGGATCTGGTATCACTGAAAATTGTGGACTGAAGCCTTATTTTTTGCATGTCATATTTTGAATCAAATTCTTTCCAAGAAACATGATTCATCTCCAAATGAACTTAGGAAGAATCGAAAGCCAAACATAAATCATTTTAAAGTATGGGGTTGTTTGGCTCATGTTAGATTACCATATCAACATTTGACTAAGATTCTCTATAGAGGAGTAGATTGTGTATTTATTGGTTATTCACAAACTAGTAAGACTTATAGATTTTTGAATCTTGAGACTCCAAGCCCTCACACAATAACCGAATCATTGCATGCTAACTTTTTTTAACATATATTTTCTAAGAAAAAGAATCTTTTGAACAAGATACAAGTTCCTCTATATCTCCTCTTAAAAGAAAAATAGTGGAATCTTTCGAAGAAAGTCAATCAAGACGTAGTGAAAGATCAACCAAATCAAGAGACTTTGGACCAAATTTTCAAGTCTATTTAGTTGAAAGGGATCCTGAAATTTATGCTGAAGCAATGGCTTCACATGATTCTCCTTTCTGGCATGAATCTATCGATGATGAAATGCATTCTATTATGTCAAATAATACATAGATTTTATCAGACCTCCCTCTTGCATGTAAATCTATTGGTTGCTGATGGATCTTTAGAAAGTAATTAAAATCTGATGGTACCTTAGATAAGTACAAAGATCACTTGGTAGCAAAAGGTTTTATTCAATTGAAAGATATTGATTATTTTGATAGCTTTGCACGTTTAAATCGAATGACTGCTATTCGACTCTTGATCGCTTTAGCCGCATTTCATAGTCTGGTAATACATCTAATGGATATGAAGACTGCATTTCTAAATGGTAATCTAGATGAAGAAGTTTAACCAGAAGGATTTGTCATACCTGGTCAAGAGCACAAAATTTGTAAGTTTCTTAAATCTCTTTATTGATTAAAACAAGCTCTAAAACAATGGAATGAGAAATTTAGAAGAGCAATGATTTCTAATGGCTACTCAATTAATGGTGGTGATATTTGCATATTTAGCAAATTTCAAGAAAAATTTGGTGTTATAATATGTCTGTATGTTGATGATATGTTGATCTTTGGAACTGATATTGAAAGAGTAAAAGAAACAAAATCATTTCTAGCTTCTCAATTTGAAATGAAAGATCTTGGAGAAGCTGATGTAATTTTGGGAATCAAAATCATAAGATCATTGAATGGCTTGACTCTTACTCAATCAAGTTATATTGAGAAAGTTCTAAAAAAGGTTTGGTCACTTTGATGACAAATCTTCTCTTACACCATTTGATCCTAGCATCAAACTAATGAGAAACTCTAGTGATGTTATCGACCAGCTGATATATTCTCAAATTGTTGGGAGTCTTATGTATTCTACGCATTGTACTAGGTCTGATATTGGTTACGCAGGATTAACTTTGACCAAGTTTACTAGCAATCCCGGCGTTGAAAATTGGAATGCCTTAATTCGTGTTTTAAGATACCTGAAGGGTAAGATTAAATGTTGACCTACAATATTCTACATTTTTAGCTATTTTTGAAGGCTATAGCGATGCTATATTGGAATTCTGATCCGAATAACTCTAAATCTATTACTGCTTTGATTTTCACTTTGGCTGGAGTAGCGATATCTTGGAAATCAAAGAAGCAGACGTGTATTACTCAATCAACCGTGGAGTCAGAATTTATAGCTACGTCTTCTGTTGGAGAAGAAGTTGATTGGCTACGATATATGTTGACAGATATTCCTTTGTGGAGTAAGCCAGTACCACCTTTAACTATCTATTGTGATAATCAAGCTGCTATATTTCGGGCTTCAAGTGATTGCTACAATGGCAAGTCGATACAAGTTTGTCTCAAACACAATCATGTGAGGAGATTATTGGAGAAAGGCATGATATCGCTTCAATATGTGAAGTCCAGATTTAATTTAGCGGATCCTCTGTCTAAAGGGTTAGGCAAAGAGTTAGTGGTGGAAACTTGTAATGGAATTGAAATAAAGCTTGTTGTAAATTAATTTTACTTTATGGTAACCCTACCTAATGATGTAATTTTGGGTTCAAGGGAAAAAACAATTAAAGTCACAGTTCTGAAGCACATAAATAAAATTCCCATTTTTCAAATAAAATGAAACAAGTAGATGTGCATGATTGAGATTCTTTTCTCTTAATAAATTTATAAGACCGATATTTATTGGATTTATTAAGAAAACTTTAAATCTATAAATCTATAAGACCGATCTTGATTGGAGTTATTAAGAAAACTATAAGACCGTTACTGAAGAGAAGGATGAGATTATATTCCCTTAATAAGTCTATAAATCGATTTCGATTGGACTATGTAGGAATACTCTTAATAGATTTACCAATACATTGGTGTAAAGCAAGATGAGATTAACTTCTCTTAATGAAGTTCATAGACTATTTGGTCGGAGTATGCAACGTTACTCTTATTGAATTCACCGCACTAAGCGCGAAATGGAGGCCGCTTCAATAAGATTTTAACTGGGAAATCTTAAAGAACTTGACTAAAAGGATTCAGGACACATGGTTGTAAGGTATCAAAGGATTTCGATTTCACCAGAACATAGTGATATGCGTGGAATATTTCTCTATTTCATTCAATGAACCACTTATTTCAAGATTTTTTCACTAAGTAGTCAATGATTTAGAAAACCTACACTAACTAATGGTTCATGTCCAAAAGACACCATTACTGACGCATGTTGCTAGATTAATGTCTCAATTATTTTTTGGATTTTTCAAAGATAAAAATTTCTTAACACAAGTGGGGGACTGTAAGAGTTGGTTTTCCAATTAATTTTGAAGGAAATTCATTCGTTAAAAGTTTTGACAGAACAAAATACATGAATGTAAGATGTAACATTCTTTTTTGTTTTTATTTCTACGTTATACGATTTTGAAAGAGGTTTTTTTTTAATTCTACGTTATGGATTTTTGAAAGATAAGTTTTTCTTTTAATTCATGAACCTATAATAAATAAAATTTAATAAAAGTCTTTTTCTTGCAAAAATATTTATGCTATAAATTGAGCTTCTTTTGGTTGAAAAGAAACAACACTCAAGAAAAAACTACTTTCCCTTGAAAACACTTGTGAGACATTAATCAAAAGGTGAAATCACTAATTCAAGAATAGAAGCTCAACATTCTTGAATGCTACTTGTTTTGTGGCTTAGTTGAATCCTGAAGATAGAGTTGTTATCTATTCTTCCGATTGCTCAAGGGAGAGACTCCAACTATCTTCAAGAAATGCATGCCTCTAAGCCAAACAAGTTTTTTTTGGATTTCTTATATTTTTGTCATTCTTGTTCATTTGTTTTAACAATTACAAGTAAAGAATTACATATAAGAACCCTCGTTTTCATGTAATGTATTCACTCATGGTCATGATGCTACAACTAGTTGGCTTTGGAAAGTAGTTGAAGGGCATGTTTGCTCGAATGATACTACCATTTTTAGAATGGTTAATCATTGGTAAGAATTGTTCAATTCATATATTAGTAGTACTGTTTCTCTTCTTATTTCAATCTATGTTGATTTTTCCTCTTATAAATCCGATTACAACTGATATGGCATACTTTCCAGTTTCCTCTTTGGTCAATTCCACCAAGGATCACACATTTCTATATATGGTAATATTTAACTTTAAAACACATATTTACCCAAATGAGATGATTGTTCCATAGGCATAACCAGATGTGTATCGAATGTTTCAGGATGAGAATCCACGCATGTGCGAAACCATAGACTGTTAAGATGTATGCACCCAATTTACAAGCTGCTCCACCCTCATATGAGCTACACAGTGCAAGTAAATGTTTATTTGAGGAAACCTTTTATAAGTTCCGAGTGGCTCGCTGACACCAGTGTTTTGGGTAACAACACACTGGTGATTAAGGTCATTCTTTCCTGGAGGGCATATTTTAAATTAAACCTCGGACACTAGAGAGAAATAATTTCCTTAAAGGGACATTGTGCATTCAGGGAGCTTGATCTTCTTTCCATTATGTTTTTCCAAATTCTGGTATATTTTTACAGATTTTAGTTTTGTTAATTAATGTTTGTTCTTCACTGATGTAACACCCCGTATTCAAAACAGATCAAAAACCAGCTTTTCAAAAAAAAATCTGCACGTGTAACCAACGGGGCCATCGATGGACCATATACATACCCACGGTCTGTCCTGCGCATCCGTCAATGGGGTCAGAAACCCCCAAAATCTCAGGCCAGGAAAATATGGTTAAGTCCTGATCGACAGACGGACCTACGGTCCGTAGGTCAGACTACGGTCCGTAGTCCATGACCATCGATCGACACCCCATTCACCCACTCTCTAACAAGAGCCACGGATGACCAGTACGGTCCGAAGGTGGACCCACAATCTGTAGGTCTAACCGTAAGTGGGAATTAGAAGACAGTTAACGGGGAAATGCAGTTGGGTCAACTTCAAAAGGCCATAAATCTTATAACAAAATGAATTAGGTGTCCTATGACCTACCCACAGATATATAATTGAATTATATTTTCATAGCCACCGACCTTGCTAAAATCAGAGTTCCCAGTAAACAGTTATTCCCGTTTTAGTAAAGGCCTGTCGAACAGGCCCAACCTACGGACCAAACGACAGACCGTCGATGGAAGGACGGACCGTCAGTCCTGGTGATAGTTTGGTCCAACAACAACTTATCCAGGGGTCTTTTGGTCTTTTTCCACTTTGTTTAAACTCTAAGATACGTCGTTTTGACCCTAAATCATCAAATTTTAGTTAGTTTAAGCCTAGAAACATAACTAAAACTTACCTAAGTCAAATCATTAATCAAAATTTAGAAAATTAGAAGCAAGAAAATAGAAAAAGCTCAAGAACCCTAGTTCAAGAACGCAACAAGTTTCCAGCAGTTCCAGCCACAAAATCTAAATGTTTCTCCGTGAATTTCATCACCAGGTATGTGGGATTTCACTAGTGGGTTCCTTTCACCCATTAGATCCCTAGTTTTCAGTTGGATTCTTGATTCCCATATCATGATTAGACCTAGGGTTCCTAGAACTTTAACAGAACTTCATGAATTTATTAGTTATATGTTCTAAATCAGATTATCATGTTATTTCTCAGATTATTGATGAATTTCAGAACCCTAGCTTTGTATTTCTTTAGTTCTTGAATTACACATGCTAGGTGAGATATTTCAGTTACTTCATATATGCATGCCTCAGTTATTAATGCATCATTATCAGATTAAATATTGCATTCTCAGTTTGCATGTTCAGTTTTGAGTTATCTAGTATTTTACAGTAGTTCAAACATAATCAGTTAACTACATAAATCAATGGGAGTAGCATAATACCGAGTTGGACTAGGGTTCAACGTACCCAATTAGCCCCAGAACTACTAGCCAAGTAGGTTGTAAGTCCCCTCTGTGGGCAATCAGTTTAGTGATCACGCCAGCATGCCTTTATACCTTTGGTAGGGTATATTGGGTTCTCTCGATGAGGCGTATATATCAGACTCCACATTTAGCTCATGTGGTTTTATTGTCGGTTATTAGTGGCTCCCACACTTCAGTCAGACTCTATGCATTGACCATTTATCAGTATATTCAGTATTCAGTTTCAGCATTTATAAATTGGTCATTGCATCCAGTTAGCTCAGAAATCAGCATATCATGTTCAGATTATTATACTTGCTTTTGTGCTTGTTCAGTTATGTTTTATTTCAGCTTTACTCTATCCTATATGCTCAGTACCTTTCAAGTACTGACGCATACGTGCACTACATCTTCTTGTGATGTAGGTTCAGGTTTTCAGCATCCAGATCACGCATAGATCGATTTCCCGATCTCCAGTTCAGCAGATTCAATGGTGAGTCCTCATTCTCCGAGGACAATAGTCATGAGTTTCATTTCAGTATTTAGTCTTTTAGTTTTAATTTTTGCTAGATTTAGCTGGGGCTTGTTCCAGTATTTCTAGTCCAGTTTAGAGGCTATTTTCAGACATAGTTAGTTTTAGCTTAGCGTTGAGTTGATATTTTCTTTGTATTAAACTCATCAGTTTTCATATATCTCAGATTTAGCATATGGGTATTCCCTATATTTTAATTTTAAGTATGATTTAGCTTCCGCAATAGTTTATTATTCCTTAGTATGTTCATGATCATGCCATCAGGGTTAGCTTGGTATCACTTGTGGTCCTAGGTTCTGTGTCCGCGTCTCGGGGGTAGCTCGGGGCATGACAAAACTTGGTATCAGAGAACTAGGTTTATGAGTCCTAGGATGTCTTAAAAGCCACACTAAGTAGAGTCCTTTTCACGGGTGTGAAGTGCACCACATCTAATGAGAGGGAGGCTACACAGTGTTATACGAAAACTCCACTTTCTTGTTACTCTTTCGTGTGTAAGGTATGATCCTATTCCATTCTAACTTGACATTTTACGTTTCAGATCATGCCTCCTCGTAGAGCTAACGCTAGGAATGTGAACGCAACTCCTCTAGTCCCAAATAAAGAAGTCTCCAATGCTGAGTTCAAGAATGTCATACAGATGTTGGCTCAGAGTATGACCCACCAGAACAATCGGGTTCATGCTCCTCTGAATGAAAATGGTGGATCAGCAGCAGCAAGGGTCTGTGACTTTGTTAGGATGAATCCGCCTGAGTTCTTAGGATCGCAGACTAATGAGGATCCTCAGAATTTCTTGGATAAAATCAAGAAGATCTTTGAGGTGATGCAGGTTATTGGGAATGATCGGTTTGAGTTAACGTCATACCAGCTGAAAGACGTGGCTCATATCTGGTACACTCAGTGGAAAGAGAATAGGGGTGCAAATGCATCTCCTATTACTTAGGAGTGCTTCATTGAGACTTTTCTCGACAGGTTTTTCCCAATAGAGTCTAGAGAAGCAAAGGCTCAAGAATTCATGAACTTGAGTCAGGGAAACATGACAGTCCAAGAGTATGGGCTGAAGTTTAACCAACTCTCCAAGTATGCTCCTCACATGGTTGCTGACTTCAGGGCTCAGATGAATAAGTTCTTGTATGGAGTGTCTGATTTGGTGAAAACAGAGTGCAGAAGTGCTATGTTACTGGGAGATATGAACATCTCTAGGCTTATGACTCATGCTCAACAGGTTGAGGGTGATAAGCTTAGAGAACAGGACAAAGAGAATAAGAAGGCTAGGACTGTAAACTATGACTATTCTCAGCAGAAATCAGGTGGTGGAAATCGCTCGCAGAGTCAGCAGAAATTCTCATCTCCAGCCCCTTCATCAGTTAGTGTTCCATCCTCCAAGAACAGGTTTGACCAGAAGGTTAGAGCACCAGGCTCTAAGTCGCAGGGAAGTGTTTCAGGCACCAAAACTTACCCCGCTTGCCCTAAGTGTGGTAAGAACCATCCGGGCGAGTGTCTTACAGGAAAAGAAAGATGTTTTGGGTGCAGTCAGTCTGGTCACAGGTTGAGGGATTGTCCTTCTAGACAGGGTCAAGGAGGTTTAAATGGTAGAGCTCAGTCTACAACTTCAGCAGCACCAGCAAGTCGCCCGAATTAACAGGGTAACTCATCTGGTAAAGGTGGCGGTCAGTGCCAGAACAGACTTTATGCTCTTCAGGCTCGCCAAGATCAGGAAGGTTCTCTTGATGTAGTCACTGGTACGTTACGAGTCTTTGACCTTGATGTTTATGCATTGTTAGATACAGGGGCTACTCTTTTTTTTTGTAACTCCTTACATAGCAGTCCAATTTCGTCAATACAGAAACTCTCTCAGAACCTTTCTCAGTCTCTACTCCAGTTGGTGACCCAGTTATAGCTAGACGGGTATACAGAAATTGCCCTGTCACAGTCTCTTAAAAAGTCACCTCAGCACATCTAGTAGAATTATAAATGGTAGACTTCGATGTCATTCTAGGCATTGATTGGTTACATTCATGTTATGCCTTAGTCTATTGTTGAACTAGGATTGTTCATTTCCAATTTCCAGACGAACCAATCTTAGAATGGAAGGGTAGTAGCTTAGCGCCTCTGGGTCGACTTATTTCTTACCTTAAGGCCAGAAAGATGATCTCTAAGGGTTATCTCTATCATCTAGTTCGGGTCAAGGATTCTAACTCGGAAACCCCAACACTTGAGACAGTTCTAGTAGTCAGTGAATTTCCAGAAGTGTTTCCAGAAGATCTTCCCGGATTTCCTCCCGAAAGGGAAATCGACTTTGGAATTGATCTCCTTCCAAATACCCAGCCTATTTCTATTCCTCCTTACAGAATGGCTCCAGCAGAGCTTAAGGAATTGAAAGAGCAGTTAAAAGACCTTCTAGATAAGGGTTTCATCAGACCTAGCATTTAGCCATGGGGTGCACCAGTGTTGTTCGTAAAGAAGAAAGATGGTTCTCTCAGAATGTGCATTGACTATAGACTGTTGAACAAGGTCACAATCAAGAATAAGTATCCCATCCCCAGGATTGATGACTTGTTTGACCAATTTCAGGGTGCTAGTCATTTCTCAAAGATAGACCTCATATCGGGTTATCATCAGCTCAGAGTCAGAGATAGTGACATTCTGAAAACAGCCTTCAAAACTCAGTATGGTCATTATTAATTTGTAATTATGTCGTATGGACTAACCTATGCTCCTGCAACTTTCATGGATTTGATGAACAGAGTGTTCAAACAGTACTTAGACTTGTTCATTATCGTCTTCATTGATGATATCATCATTTAATCTAAGAGTGAGGAAGAATATGCAAGTCATTTGAGAGTTGTTCTGCAGACTCTCAAAGATCGCCAGTTATTCACTAAGTTTAGGAAATGTGAGTTCTGGTTGCAATCCGTTGCTTTTCTTGGTCACATTGTGTCTAGCGAAGGGATTCGAGTGGATTCGCAGAAGTTAGAAGCAGTGAAACAATGGACCAGACCTACCTCTGCTACAGATATCAGAAGTTTCTTGGGTCTAGCAGGTTATTACAGAATGTTCATGGAAGTATTTTCATCCATAACCTCACCATTGACTAGGTTGACTCAGAAAATAGTCAAGTTTCAATGGTCAGATGATTCTGAGAAAAGTTTTGCAGAGTTGAAAACTAGATTGACTACAGCTCTTGTTTTGACTCTAACAGAGGGGTCAGATGGTTATGTGATCTATTGCGACGCATCCAGAGTTGGCCTTGGCTGTGTATTAATGCAGCGAGATAAGGTTATAGCTTATGCTTCTAGACAACTTAAGGTGCATGAGAAGAACTATCCAACTCACGACCTCGAGCTTGCAGCAGTGGTGTTTGCACTCAATATATGGAGACACTACTTGTATGGTGTTCATGTAGATGTGTTCACTGACCATAAGAGCCTTCAGTATGTGTTCACCCAGAAAGAGTTGAATCTTCGCCAGAGGAGATGGCTTGAGTTCCTTAAGGACTATGATATGAGTGTGCATTATCATCCTGGTAAGGCGAATGTAGTAGCATACGCTCTTAGTAGACTATCTATGGGTAGTGTAGCCCATGTTGAAGAAGAAAGAAAGGAGCTAGTGAAGGATGTTCACAGGCTTGCTCGCTTGGGAGTTCGCCTTATGAGCATATCAGACAATGGTATAACAGTTCAGAATGGGGAAGAATCTTCTTGGTAGTGGAGGTTAAGGAAAAGCAAGACAGTGATCCAATCTTGCTTGAACTAAAAGGTGCAGTCCACAATCAGAGAGTGGAGGTTTTCTCCCAAGGGGGAGATGGTGTACTTCGCTACCAGTGTATATTGTGTGCTCCTGATGTGAGCGAGTTGAGATAGCATATTCTTTCAGAAGCCTATAAGTCCAGGTATTCTATTCATCCAGGTGACACTAAGATGTACCACGATCTGCAAAAAGTCTATTGGTGGAATGGCATGAAGAGAGATATAGCAGATTTTGTGAGTAAGTGCCCCTATTGTCAGCAAGTCAAGGTAGAACATCAGAAACCAGGGGGTATGACTCAAGAGATTGACATTCCTACTTGGAAGTGGTAAGTAATAAATATGGATTTCATCAAAGGGTTACCGCGTACTCACAGACAGCATGACTACATTTGGGTGATCATTGATAGGATGACTAAGTCTTCTCGCTTTTTGGCAGTCAAGACTACAGATTCGGCAGAGGACTATGCCAAGTTTTACATTAATGAAGTGTGAGGTTGCATGGGGTTCCTTTGTCTATCATATCAGATAGAGGTCCTCAGCTTACCTCTCATTTCTAGAAGTCATTTCAGAAGGGTCTTGGTACTCAAGTTAACCTTAGCACAGCATTTCATCAGTAGATTGATGGACAAGTAGAGCGTACTATTCAAACCCTAGAGGATATGTTGAGAGCTTGTGTGATCGATTTCAAAGGTAGTTGGGATGATCACCTTCCTCTGATTGAGTTTGCCTACAACAATAGCTACCATTCCATCATTCAGATGTCCCCTTATGAGGCTTTGTATGGGCGTAGATGTAGGTCTCCTTTTGGTTGGTTTGAAGTAGGCGAAGAAGCTTTGATAGGGCCATATTCAGTCCTTCATGCTATGGAGAAAGTGCAACTCATTAGAGATAGACTTAAGACAACCCAAAGTCGTCAGAAATCTTATGCAGATGTAAGGAGAAGGGAACTAGAGTTCCAAGTTGATGATTGGGTTTTTCTAAAAGTTTCACCTATGAAAGGGGTGATGAGATTTGGCAAGAAAGGGAAGCTCAGTCCTAGATATGTAGGACCTTACAAGATCTTAAAAAGGATTGGCAAGGTGGCATATGAGTTAGAATTACCAGCAGACTTAGCAGCAGTGCATCCGGTCTTCCACATCTCACTCTTGAAGAAGTGTGTGGGTGACCCAGCCTCTATAGT
The DNA here is from genome assembly GCA_016801875.1 of Solanum sitiens. NCBI lineage: Eukaryota > Viridiplantae > Streptophyta > Magnoliopsida > Solanales > Solanaceae > Solanum > Solanum sitiens. Next base: position 291,461 of record JABWTJ010000484.1, on the reverse strand, counting down.
GCCATTAGAGAGTGTGGCAGTGAAAAATAGTCTTTCTTATAAGGATGTGCCAGTTGAGATTCTTGACCAGCAGGTTAGAAGGTTGAGAAACAAAGAAGCGCTTCAGTCAAGGTTTTGTGGAGGAGTCAGTCCATAGAGGGAGTTACTTGGGAAGCATAAGCAGACATGAAAGTCAAGTATCCTCACCTTTTTCCTTCCGATTCCACTCCAGCTTGAGGTAATAGTTCCTCTTTAGTTTTCCAGTCATTCATGCGTGAATTCAGTCTTAGAATCATGTTCCCTCAGTTTGTACTTGCATTTTCAGCGTATTTGCATGCTCTCGGAACTTAATTCAGTCAGAAACTCAGTTCTTAGTGTTTAGTAGTAGGGTTTACAGCTCTCTCCCTCTATTCCAGCTAGTTTAGTCTTCATTCGAGAACGAATGTTCCCAAGGGGGAGATAATGTAACACCACGTATCCAAAACAGACCAAAAAACAGCTTTTCAAAAATAATCTGCAAGTGTAACCAACGGGACCATCGACGGACCATAGACTGACCCATGGTCCATCCTGTACATCCGTCAATGGGGTCAGAAACCCCCAAAATCTCAGCCTAGGAAAATATGGTTATGTCCTGATCGACGGACGGACCGACTACGATCCGTAGTCCATGATCGTCAATCGACACCTCATTCACCCACTCTTTGGTAAAAGCCACGTATGACCAGCACGGTCCATAGGTGGACCCACGGTCCGTAGGTCTGACCATAGGTGGGAATTAGCAGACAGTTAAGGGGAAATGCAGTTGGGTCAACTTCAAAAGGTCATAACTCTTAGCATAAAATGAATTAGGTGTCCCATGACCTACCCACAGATATATAATTGAATTATCTTTCCTTAGACACCGACCTTGCTAAATCAGAGCTGCGAGTAAAAAGTTATGCCCGTTTTATTAAAGGCCTGTCGAACAGGCCCAACCTACGGACCAAACGACGGACCATCAGTCCTGGTGGTCGTTTGGTTCGACAACAACTTACCGAGGGTTCTTTTGGTCTTTTTCCACTTTGTTTAAACTCTAAGATACGTCGTTTGGACCCAAAATCATCATATTTTAATTAGTTTAAGCCTAGAAACATAACTAAAACTTACCTAAGTTAAATCATTAATCAAAAGTTAGAAAATTAGAAGCAAGAAAGGAGAAAAAGCTCAAGAACCCTAGTTCAAGAACGCAAGAAGTTTCCAGCAGTTCCATCCACAAAATCTAAGTGTTTCTCCGTGAATTTCATCACCAGGTATGTGGGATTTCACTAGTGTGTTCCTTTCACCCATTAGATCCCTAGTTTTCAATCAGATTCTTGATTCCCATATCATGATTAGACCTAAGGTTCCTAGAACTTTAACAGAACTTCATGAATTTATTAGTTATATGTTCCAAATCGAATTATCATGTTAGTTCTCAGATTATTGCATGAATTTCAGAACCCTAGCTTTGTATTTCTTTAGTTCTTGTATTACACATGCTAGGTAAGATATTTCAGTTACTTCAGATATACATGCCTCAGTTATTAATGCATCATTATCAGATTAAATGTTGTATTCTCAGTTTGCATGTTCAGTTTTGAGTTATCTAGTATTTTATAGAAATTCAAACATAATCAGTTAACTACATAAATCAATGGAGTAGCATAATACCGAGTTGGACTAGGGTTCAGCGTACCCAATTAGTCCCAGAACTACTAGCCAAGTAGGTTGTAAGTCCCCTCTGTGGGCAATCAGTTTAGTGATCACGCCAGCATGCCTTTATACCTTTGGCAGGGTATATTGGGTCCTCTTGATGGGGCGTATACATCGGACTCCACATTTAGCTCATGTGGTTTTATTGTCGTTTATTAGTAGATCCCACAGTTCAGTTAGACTCTCTGCATTGACCATTTATCAGTATATTCAGTATTCAGTTTCAGCATGTTATAAATTGGTCATTGCATCCTGTAAGCTCAGAAATCAGCATACAATGATCAGATTATTATACTTGTTTTTGTGCTTGTTCAGTTATGTTTTATTTCAGCTTTACTCTATCCTACATGCTCAGTGCCTTTCAAGTACTGACGCATACGTGTGCTACATCTTCTCGTGATGTAGGTTCAGGTTCTCAGCATCCAGATCACGCATAGATCGATTTTCCAATCTCTAGTTCAGCAAATTCAGTGGTGAGTCCTCATTCTCCGAGGACAATAGTCATGAGTTTCTTTTCAGTATTTAGTCTTTTAGTTTCATTTTTTGCTAGATTTAGATGGGGCTTGTCCCAGTATTTCTAGTCCAGTTTAGAGGCTATTTTCAGACATAGTTAGTTTTAGCTTAGCATTGAGTTGATATTTTTTTTGTATTAAACTCATCAGTTTTCATATATCTCAGATTTAGCAAATGGGTATTCCCCATCTTTTCATTTTAAGTACGACTTAGCTTCGCAAAATTTTATTGTTCTTTAGTATGTTCATGATCATGCCAGCAGGGTTAGCTTGGTATCACTTGTGGTCCTAGGTTCCGTGTCCGCGTCGCGGGGGTAGCGCGGGGCGTGACAACTGACTCATTAAAATTTGGTAACTTTGTATTTCTAAAGTTCTTTGTAATCAGTAGCACTGTTTTAAACACGAATTGTGTAACAAAAATGTCTATAACCTATTATTGCTTTTGAAAATGAAGGCTACTGTTATTTTCAAGCTTGTTGAACCGATAATAAGTTAGTCATTTAAAATATGTCATGTTCTTTTACTATACAAACTAGGTAATTTTACCGCGCTTTGCGCGGTCATAATTAATAATTACATTGAACTTGCAAATAATCTTTACTAATATCCATAAATTAAAAATAATAGAAAAGTAGGTTTCAAAAATATTAGCAATATTCAAACATAAATTTGATTGTTTGTCATTATCACATAACTCAAGAACCTATAATGAATGAATTATTTACGAAATAATAAATCATTGGTCCTTTAATCAGAATTAAAAGAAAACTACAGAAGAAAATAAGAATATATATATACAAAGACCTTTCGTCATAAAAAAACACATTTAAGTTGGATAGATTATACAATTGTTATATATGTCTTAGGAGAAAATTTAACAATTTGTTAACATATTCAAAATATAAATTGTGCTTGAATATGAAAGAAATTATATCTTTTGAACTTCCATACATAATGTCCCCTTACAAAAAATATTCCCCTCCAATACCAGAGGTTTAATGAATTACATCCTCTCAGGATGGAATGATTTTATTAACCAACTTATTGATACAAAATAGTGGTGTCAGTAAGTAAATCAAAAGAGAAAAGCACACACATATTTAATTTTACGGAAGTAGAAGAAAAAGATAAGAATTTTTGTTGTTTTAAAAAGAGAGCAAAGGGTAGTGTGAACAAATGTTTATTGTGCCTTATTATAAAAGTTACAACTATTTGGAGAAGTTGTAACCCTTCGGACAGCTCACAACCTTTCATAAATATCACAACTTTTAATAATGTCGCTACTCCTCATTAAAGTCGCAACTTTTCATGAAAGTCACAACTTTTGATAAAAGTCGCAACGCTTGATTAAAGTCACAATTTTCATAAAAGCCACAACTTTTGATAAAAGTCACAACTCTTTATTATAGTCAAAACTTTTCATACAAGTCACATCTTGACATGAAAGAGGAAGTCTAGTTTTGGAAATAAATAAATTTAAAAGGAAATTCTTGCTTGTGATGGCGCCATGTAGGCGGGGCCTAAAATTCTCTTTTATATAAATATATGATTAGACTTTAATAAGTTGTAAAACTTCAAGTCTGTTCAAAGGCTATTAAACCAAAATATTAAAGAACAAAATTGCCCCTCTCTTTTGAGCAAAAAACTCATCATTATCCCTTCTGTCTTCTTCTTTATTTGGCAAAAAATTAAAGACATCATAGTCCCTTTTTTTTTGGTAACAAACATATCATAATACTTATTTATTTTGGAAAAAACACACACATCATAATTCTCTATTTTTGGAAATAAACTTATTATAATCCTTGATATTGACTAAATATATCAACATCTTTATCCACCGTTGATTTTCTTATTTGTCCAACGACATACAAGTTCAATCCTCGTGATTATCTTCTCATTGGCTGGGTTATAACTCTTGTGGACTATAAATATAAAGCCAGATTGCTTTAGGAATTCACATACACACAACAATTCAATTCTTCCGCTTCATTTGTCTTTTGTTTCTATAGATCAAAAAGCAAAACTGATATTTTTGTTGAAGTGAAAAAGATCAATGGCCGGTAAAGGGAAAAACCTTGGTTCAAATGCTAAAAGAAGATCTCGTAGCAGCAAAGCAGGTCTCAAATTTCCAGTTGCTCGTATTGCCCGAATCCTCAAAGTCGGGAAATATGCCAAATGTGTTGGTGCCGGAGCACCGGTATTCCTCGCTGCAGTGCTTGAGTACCTTGCAGTTGAGGTGAATTTCTCAAGTTCCTTCTCTTTTTTTGTTTTTTTTGTATATGTCAAATTTCTAGGGTTTGTGATTATTAAATTTTACATATATTGATTGTTTGTAGGTGCTTGAATTATCTGGAATTGCATTGAGGAATGACAAAAAGACTCGGATCACTCCAAGGCATATTCAATTAGCTATTAGGTTTGATAAGGAGTTGTATCAATTTCTTAGACATGTGACCATTACGAATGGTGGTGTTATTCCAAAAATTCACAAAATATTGCTGCCTAACAACAAGAGTAACACTTCAAAGGTTGTTGTTGCTGCTTCTCAGGAGGAGGAGGATTAGAATGATTATTCCATCGCTAGCATCGCGATGTTTGCTTTTATTAATCTCCTTGTATTAATAGAAAACTTTATAATTCTATATTTTTGTGGCTTAGAATAAAAACTCTAACATACTTGGATCTTATATTACATATTGTTTAATATGCTTCAGTTATTATATTATTTATTAGTTCTATTGTTATTTATTCTGATATGTTCATTTCTTGATGTGTATAATAATATTAGTTTTTTTCTATCAAGAGTTCTTAGGAATCTTTGTTAACTATTTCCCAAATTTGAAATAGAATTTCAACTTATATAGAAATTTCATGATTGATATAAAGTACTATAAATGAATGTTTTTCTTAGAATGTTTTCTTAAATATTTCCCAAATTTGAAATACAGAAATACAATTTCCATTTATTTTGAAATTTCATGATCAAATACTTGTAGTGACTAGATCTAAAGCAATGTAAATGAAAGTTTTCTTATAAATATAAGAGATGATATATTTGTAATATGATTATGGATATCGTTATTCCTGTATTGACTTGTATTTTATGCTCTTGATAGCATGTCACTGTTTCGAGACCCTATGGAAAGAAAAGTTATGGATTCGAGGTTCGGGTCAGTTTTCACCTCGAAGTCAGTTGTGGTTTAACTCTTTTTAGACTTGTCTTGGTTAGATTATGTATATATTGAGTTGTTTCGATCATTAGGTAGACTTAGGAATAGTTTGTAGGTTTGTATGATCCTTGGACTCTTTATGGCCAATTTTTGTTGATTAGCGTAGTTTTTAGCCGGAAAACTTTAGTCAAGGTTGATCCTTGATCTTGGTGTCATTTACTATTCATAGAAATACTTCTAGGTGGCATGAAAATTAGGTTTCTGCGTGTTTCTTTGTTTAGGAATGAGTATATGCCTATTGTTATATTTTGATCCTTTAAGTTCTTTAATGTTATTTATTGTTGGGCCGGAGGTTGTGAGCTTGGACTAGCTGGAATTCCAGGTTAGTACATTTTTGTGTTGCGGCAGGTTTTACCCTAATGATTGTTTTATGTGTTGAGTTAGTACGATATCATGCATTTGGTACCCACATTTAATTTTTTTATTCTTGAAAAACCTTGGGACTTTTATAGTTGAGGAATGAAAATAGTTTTCTATGTTTTCCCCATAGGTTGAGTTGTGAAGGGGAGGTTCTCTGGTTAAATTATGAGAAGATTTTATATGGGAAAATAAAAAAATAATTCAGAGTTTTTATGACATAAAATGAAAAAATACTTGATTTATGAGTTTGTATGCATATTGGGCCACTTTTACACTTATAAGCTTGAGGCATCATTTTGGGCAGACAGTCGATTGAGATACGAGTTATATTGCACTACAATGCACTTGTTGATGAGTCTGAGGTATAATTCCGGGTGGTTCGAGGATTCTTCCATGCTTCTACTTTCTTGTATTCATCACTGGCATCACATCATCATATTTGTGTGAGTTGTTGTATGTGTGTTACGACTGTCTTGTACTTGAGTGTTTAATTCCTTCTCACAATCTTGTATTGTTTTCCCTCTTATTTCGGTAGTTGATTATCATAACTTAGAACCTTTCCACAGTAATGTTTAGAAGTGTCGTGTTTCTCTATATATATTTGATCTTTCTAAGATTGGTCGACATGTGTTACCTACTGAGTACCCCATATTTTGGTACTCATACTAGATTTCTCCATCTTTTTTTGATGCAACTCTCAGTAAGAGTCATTCTCAAAGAGCGCCATCTCCCCTGATCGTTGTAGATTATGATTGTGGTAAGCTCTTGGTGTCCGAAATTTGCTATGTTTCCTTATTTTGTAATGTATTTCTAATTAGACAGACTTGTAAATATAACCTCTTTGTATGTAGATGCTCATTTGCTAGTGACACCAGATCCGGAGATTGATTATTGCGTTTAATTAATTTATTTTTATTGGCCTTCATCGGACCCATTTTGCATATTGTATATCATATTTACAATTCTATATTATGTCACTATTCTTTATATTTATTTATGCTTCTATTCCTTCATCTTCAAAGTATCTCATGTCTTCCGATTTTATCTTGTTAGGTTTTTGGCTTGCCTACGTGAAGGCTTATTGCCCACCATCATGACTTGATTCTAAGTCGTGAGAGAGAGTTATTGATTAGTATTAATTATCCAACTAATTTATTTTTCATATTATCAAACACGAGTTTTCTTTAATATATATTTATATGTAATGCATTTAATATTTCTTTGTAAAAGTAAAGTTTGGAAATTTTTCTTCTCGAGTTCTTATTTTATGTGGATAATTAGATATAAAATTGTGAAATTAGAAAAAGAAAAGAGTATTTATTCCAAGTTAAAAACAGTATTAAAAAACTTGGAAATTGTGTTACTTCCAATTTTTGTGAGTGGTATATAGAAAAGTAAAAAAATATGATCAAACATGCACTTAATTTCCTTTATATATATTCTTGATACCCAGATAATAGGCAATAACAAAATGTTAGAAAACAAAGCAAGTCTTAATAACTATTCATCAAACTTGAACACATAAATATATATATATATATATATATATATATATATATATATATATATATATATATATATATATATATATGTATATATGTATATATGTATATCTTCTATATATCTATATCTATCTATCTATCTATACAATTTAAAAGCATGAACTCCTAAGCTGAATGTTAAATTACTATAATACTACAAATTAAAAATACTTAATTTATTGTTTTTATTAATTTAATAATTTGTATTAATATGAAATGTTGATACCCTTTCATTCTAGAGAGTTGTGATTTTTTCAAAGACTTGTGATTTTTCCAAAGAATTGTGATTTTTTTACGGGTTTTGACATTTTTCAAATGAGTTGTGACTTTTCTGAAGGGTTGTGGTTTTTTCAAAGGTTGTAACTTTCCAAAGGATTGTGTCTTTTTCGATAAGTTGTGACTTTTGTAAAAAGTTGTAACTTTTCGGATCCAGTGACTTTTTCGAAAGGTTGTTACTTTTCTGATAAGGCACAATTAGCACCTACTCATACTACTATTTGGTAGCTATAAATAGAGAGACTTTCTCTCACCTTTAAATTACATTTTTTTTTAAAAGTTTTCTTGTATTCTTCTTCTTAAAAAATATCAGGGTTATTTGCAACATATGATTAACTTGAAAGTTCATCGAAATTCGAGGTACTACATAAGAAAGAGTATGTGACCAATGACAAAATGTTGTGGAATAAATTCACACTTGTATTTTGTTTTACGATATACACGTGTCAACAATGACAAAATATTGTGGAATATACAATAATAATAAATAAATATGAAAAAATCACAAGATTTGGGTAAGATATTCTTCTTCTTTTTTTTTTAATTGTTTTTTTAACCTCAAAATAAGGAATTTCTTTTTAATTTTGCTAAAACAACAGGAATCAATATAGTCATTAGTTTTGATGTTAATTCCACTTTTAAAAAATAGATTTTAACTTTCACTTATAATATGATAATATAGTCATGATAAGAATTGTGATTTAGTAGATATGCAAGTAAAAAAGAATGGAGAAATTAAAGTGTTGGTGGCAAGAAATTTAAGATAGAATATGTGTAAAGATAAAACATTGAAATATTTACTATAATCCTTATCAGTGTCATGCACATTCTAAATTTAAAGTATGATTATTTAAGAGAACAATAATACTTAAATGGTGTCTATCATTTATGCTGATAACCTCGAAAGACTATTTGGTGACATATTTTGTATCGATATTTTTATACAATTTTATTGGTTAGATTTGTTTACAAAATTGAGTGAAGTAAAAAATAATACTACTAAAGAAATGTGACTTTCCCCCATATTTAAACTTTGGATGTATTTTGAAATGTTTCGATGATATCTGATCATTTTGATCTCAAAATACATGTAGCTCTTTGACTATTTGTATTAATCATTCAAAGCACTTGTCTAAGTTCTTTAAATTATAATAATTTACTAAAAAAACTTTAATATAGTAACATTAGTTTTATTTTGCAACATCATATACTAAATATACGATATACACGTGCAACGGACGTGCCGTGAAACTAGTATATATATTGTAACATCTCATAAATCGAAATAGCTAGGATCAAACAAAGACACTAAGAATAGTTATTTTTGGAAAGAATAGGAAAAATCTGGAAAAAAAATCCTGAGTGTAAAATTCAGTTTTTGGTCATGTTCAAATGGCCATAACTTCTAGCTCAGGATGAGTTAGTTCCACTTCTTTACATGATTGGAAATCCCTTAGACAGATCTTTCCAACTCCGTCGAGTTTTCTCATTTTTGATGTGGTATGAGGGAGATGTGCCTTTCGAAAGTTGCGCGGTTAGACTGAGGAAGAATTCAATCCGGATTTTAGTAAGGGTAAAGTAGTCTTTTCACTCTATTATTTCCTAATTTGATTTAAGGGTTTATTAGGGGTAAAAGTAAGCCTTAAGTCAGTTTTTAGAAGATTGAATACGCTTGGGGCTTGGGAGAAAAGAGAAGAGAAGAAGGATAAAGGAGAAAAGACCAAGAATTCTTCAAGAACACCAAGTCGTTGAGTGGAATTCGTCGGGGGTGATCCCTATAAGGTATGTGAGATATTTCTGTGTTGGGTTCTTCCACCCACACAACAATATGTTTAATTCAGCGCAATTAGGGTAGATTAAATGATGAACATTGAAGTTCTTGATGAAAAAACGTTGAATTCTTGTTGGTTGAATTGTGGTATACCTTTGGTTGTTTGATTCATTTTTTCGGGTTGTTTTACGAGTCTAAACTATTGGGTATTGAGGTATTTACTGATCTTAAGTGTTTGAGGAAATATTCATAGAAGTTTAGAGGGCTTAGAGTTGAAAATCGGAGAAGAAAAGTCGGGAATCCCGTCTAACAACCCCTGGGGAGCCGCGCCTGCCAGAGCCCCTCAGGGCAGGCTTTGTCTGACAGGCCCTTGTGCGCCGCGCCAGCCAGAGCGCCTCAGAGTAGAGTCTGTCCGACAGGCTCTGGCGCTCCGCGCCTCTTAGACGCCAAGGTCACCTAGAGACCCCATTTTTTCCCTTAACTTTTCGTACGAGTTCCTAAGTGATGCACCTATAATTCCTAGTCGATTCCAACACTCTAAGGTACATATATACATCATTAAATCATCCATAAACATTAGATCATGGTCCTTGAATCCATAATTCAATTCAAGGAAAGTTAAGATCAAAGTCGAAGAAGTTACGAGCCAAGTCTAAAAGTTAAGAAGCAAGTCAAAGTGAGTTCTTAAAACTTTCAAGAGTCTTGAACAAACATTTTTAATTTGTTTTAAGGCTCAAGATACAAGTTGAGTAATGAGTAATGAGTTGAGTTTAAATCTCAAAATGTATAAGGGAACTAGTATTCCCTAAGAGTTAAGTTTCAAGTAAAGTAAAGAGCAAAGAGTGAGTTCATTTCTCAAAAGCTATAAGGGAACTAAGTAGTCTCTAAGAGTTATAAATGTTTTCACATTTTGAGAAAGAAGGAAGATAGACTTCCACAGAGCCTTTGGCTATTTTTGAAAAGGGGAACTATGATTTCCAAGAGAGATTTTTTAAAGCTAAGTTTGAGAAATTACCTCAAACCAGAAAAGAAGTTGTTTTAAAAATGTATGAGCTAAGTATTTTGGGAGTAGTATTGAGCACAGATATGGGGCCGCGAGTACATACCAACTCAAGTCTCCATAAACCATGTAGCCAGCATGGACAGGTAAAGGGTCATACTTTTTAGATGATTCCTTAGTGCTTTTTAGCATACACTAGTGGATCAACTTAGTAGTTCAGGTTCTATTCCAACGACTAGGTATAGAGCGGTCCTCTTGCAATGTGAGGTAAGACAATGTACCATCGCTTAGGCTCATAGTGATGGTTGTCGGTTAGAGAATCTCCCACCGAAACTATATTACTTTCATATATAAGTAAAGTTGAGTCTTTTACTGCATTACTTTTAATGAACCAAATGTTTACACTGTTTTACAAACTTTATACATATTGCATGTGTCTTTACTGCTTTATATTAAGTTGTGACTTCTTGAGTTGAGCAGAGACAAGGTAAGTTCATTCTTAATACTTTCAAGCTTAGTAGTTGTTGTTTAGCATTACAACTCACATACTCGTACATTCAATGTACTGAGTTGGCCAGCATCATCTTATGATGCAGACGCAGGTAACCCAGATCAACATCCAGCGCCTTGTTGATCCAACTTGAGCATTCAGAGTCAGTGGTGAGACTTCTTGCATCCCGGAGGACTCTTTAATTGCTTTCCGTATTTCCTTTATAGAATGCCGTAGGGATTGTCTAAGCATTCATTATAGTAATAGAAAAGGCTTCATAGATAAACAGATAGTCAGACAGTCAGTTTTGGGTCTCTCTTTGTTTGCAGATATACATATATTGTTTTGAGACTTAAGTGTCATTTTGGCCAAAGACTATTATTGGAAGTATTTTTCATGAGAATGGTTCCAGTTTTATACTCGAATTAAGTTAAGTCTTCCGCTCAGTTAAATAAGCCAGGCCAAGGGTTTGCTGAAGGCCAACAATGGTCGTTGGGTTATATATATATATATATATATATATATATATATATATATATATATATATATATTCTACCTTAAAAGCATGAACTCCTAACTTGAATGTTAAATTACTATAATTCCCCTACCTCAAAATACTTAATTTATTTTATTTAAATATTTGTATTATATTAAAATTACATACCTTTCATATTAAAGAGTTGTGATTTTTTTGAAGGGTTGTGATTTTTTTGACGGGTTTTGACAATTTCGATGAGTTGTGACTTTTATGAAGGATTGTGATTTTTTCAAAAGATTGTGACTTTTCCAAAGGACTGTGTCTTTTCCAGTGAGTTGTGACTTTTGCAAAAGGCTATGACTTTCCCGATGAGCAGTGACTTTTTCTTAAGGTTGTAACTTTTCTGATAAGACACAATTAACACCTATTCACACACTATTTGTTATTTATAAATAGAGGGGATTCCTCTCACTTTTAAACTATAATTTTTGTAAAGTTTTCTACTTTACTTCTTAAAAAATCTCAAGGTTATCTGCAATAGTTCAATAAGTTCAAAGTTCAACAAAATTCGAGGTATCACATAAGAAAGAGTTATTGAACATATTGTAATAAATCATTCATAAATTCACACTCGTATTTTTTCTTACGGTTTTCATGAGTCAACAGTGACGAATAGGAGTGTACACTATTTAGATTAAGCCGAATAACCAAACCAAATCAAACTGAATTTTTATTTGGATTGTTTTTTTGTTTGATTTGGGATTTAAAAATTAAAAACTGAAAAACTGAAAAAAGCAAATTGTATGTATATCAATGTTTAGGTTCAGAATTAAGTTGGAGTTAACAACTTTTGTCCCTTTTAGATTATTGCTTTTCATGCTGATTATGTTTATATTTTATGTTTGAATTACATCTATAATAGATATATTTATAGGTATTGTGTTTTATGTTTTACTTATGATTTATATTAGAATGTATATTTAACAGATTAAATATTATTACTTTGTTTATGTTATTAATTATTGACATAACTGAATAACCAAATCGAAAAAAGCTGAACAAATAGAGGAAAAGAAACCAAACCAAATTTATTTTGGATCGGATTGGGTTACACTTTTACTAAACCAAAAACCAAAAATCTAAACTGAATAGTTCAAAACCAAACCGAAAAAACCGGATGCACACCCCTAGTGACGAAAAGCTGTGGGAAAGACAATAATAATAAACAAATATGAAAAAAGTCACATGATTTGGGTAATATATTTCTTCTTTATTTTTTTAAAATATTTTTTTACCCTCAAATGAAGGAGATTCTTTCTAATTTTACTAAAACAATGGGCCATCAATGTATTCTATTGAATCATTACTTTTGATGTTAATTCCACTATTTAAAAAATAGATTTTTACTTTTACTTATGATATGATAATAATTATTTTTAATAGATATATAAGTAAAAAGAACGGAGAAATTAAAGTGGTGGTGGCAAGAGATTTTAATTAAATGAAAGATTATTGTGAATATAGCAGGATCATGTATTTTCGTCTTCCGTCTTCATTGTCTATGTATCGTTGCATATATATTTTTTTCAATATACTTAAATGGTGTCTTTATGTTTATAACCTCAAGAGGACAGACTATTGGTGACATTTTTTCTATTGATAATATTTTAAAATTTTGTTGGTTAGATTTGCTTACAAAATTTAGTGAAGTAAAAAATAATACTACTAAAGAAATGTCATGTTCTCCCATATTTAAACTTTGAATGTATGTTGAAATGTTTCAAGGATATCTGGTCATTTTGATCTCAATATAGCATGATCATATATTTCTTCCTCCTCCTTCAATGACTATGTATCGTTCCATATATTTTTTTCTTTTTAGTATTTATTTTGAGTATGGAATATTTTAATTATGAATTGCATGATATATTATGGTCATTCTAATTTGAGAAAATTGTATGTCACAAGATACACTCCTTGCTAGCTATATAAAAATAGATAAGAAAATAGCGATTGATCATAACATAAACTTAAATCAAATTAAATATTCTATAAACAGTACTTTAAATTTTATTCATCAATTAATTTTTATTATTTAAACTAGTAAAATTATCTGCTATTTGAGCAGGAATTTAATATCACATAATTTATAAAATCATATTTTAAACATATCACTCATTAAAACTAAAAGACTATAGTATCTTACATACAAGATTACGTGGTAACAAGCATTAATAATGTAAAGGAAAATGAAATTTATTACATCTTATCATTTATCCTTAATAACATACGAATAAATCAATGACTGTAAAAAATAAAAACCAAGATGTTTAACATAAGCAATGGTGTGTGTGTCACTCAACAGGGACAAAGTACACAAATATTTAGTTGTGAAGAAGAAGAAGAAGAAGAAGAAGAAGAAGAAGAAGAAGAAGAAGAAGAAGAAGAAGAAGAAAAAGAAGAGGTCTATAATTTTCGTTGTTTCAAAATGAGAGAAAATCCGTCAATTTATAGAAAACAAAGGGTAGCGTGCACAAATGTTTATTGCAACCCTTCGTAAAGGTTACAACTATTTGGAAAAGTTGCAACCCTTCGGAAAGGTCATAACCTTTCATAAAAGTCAAAACATTTCATAAAAGTTGCAACTCTTCATTAAAATCGTAACTTTTAATAATAGTCGCAATTCTTCATAAAAGTCGTAACTTTTCATAAACGTCACAACTCTTCATTAAAGTCACAACTCTTTATTAAAGCCACAACTTTTCATGAAAGGGAAAGTCTAATTTTGGAAATAAATAACTTTAAAAGGGAATTCTAGTTTGTGGTGGCGCCACGTAGGAGGGCCTAAGGTTTTTATATATATATATAATCTGAAAGTTTAATATTTTATTTCACAATACAACTTCTATAATATACTAGATACTTTCATTAGACAACAAGTAAAAGATAAAATGCGTATATAGATAATATATTGAAATATTTATAGTAATACTTAGTATCGTGAAAATATTAAATTTCAAATATGAGTATTTAAGATAAAAATTATACTTAAATGGTGTCCATAATTATGTTCCTAACCTCAAGAGGAAAGACTATTGGTGACTTTTTTTGTATTGATATTTTGTAAACATTTCGTCGGTTAGATTTGCTTACAAAATTTGGTGAAGTGAAATATAATACTACCAAAAATATGTCACCTTCTCTCCATATTTAAAGTTTGAATGTATTTTGAAATAATTTAATGATATTTGGTGTCACGACCCAGACCGCCGTGATTGACACCACACTACAACTCGGTGGGAGAACCTTTACTGGGAACCAACCAAGCAATAAATCTAGATACTAAGACATTTAAGTTACGAAAGCAAGTTAAATAACTAAAGGCAATGTTTCATTAATAAATAAAGATATAATAACTAACTACCAGTGCGAAAGATAAACGTAGAACCTAAAAGGCAAAGTACCAAAACTAGAAACGAGAACCAAATCTAACAAGGATTTCTAGTGAACTATCTAACTAACTAAAACAGGGTCTAGGTCCAAAAATGATGGACATAGACTAAAGAGAATTCCATGGGATCCCGAATGATGTGGCTTACCCTTGAACTCAAAGCGATCACTGATCTCCTAAGCGAGGTCTGTCTGCAGTCACATGAAGATGCCCTGTACTCAACAAAAATAAGAGCAAGTACAGAACCGTCTACTGGTAGGATCACGTGACTATCTCACTAGTGTAACAAGAAATTACAACATTATAACATATACATAAATATCAACATATTCAATACTATCATAAAATCAATATCGCAATTCACATGCTTCATCACATAGTTGGTTCTCTCACGGAACCCAAAGTCAAATTGTTAGCAACCCGAAATGTGGTAATCCGATCCCATTTTTATGCTAGAACGTGGCAACCGATCCCACTTAGCATGCCAGAACGTGAAAATCCAATTCAAGTTAGTGTGCCAAAACGTGGCAACCGATCCCAATCACACATTACAATAACATATCAAGATCATCCATTCAAGTCATGATTTCATGGTATCGATATTCGTATATCTCATTCAACATATATGATCAATATTGCAACATGCATACATATATAATTATCACAACGAAGCAAGAAAGTGTATATCACACAATCATAGAATCACGACCATCACCTACCTCGAAACAAGCTTGAAACTCTGGACAACTTGATCCTTCCCTTTCCCGATTCTCTCCGTTTGTTCATAATCTAAAACAACAATTTATATACGGGAATCAATAAAGAAACACTAAATTCCCAGAACACTCACAAACTATGAACCCTAGTTCAAACCCACGACTCCAACTAGTCAATTTAGGGTTAATTCCACCATAGGATTCTTCAAGAAATCCTCCCCCATCAATATTGAAACATTCTAAAATATTCTACGGATCGAAAATGTAACATGTCGTAACTTGAAACATCTAAGAATAATCTAAGAAACCAAGAATAATCTTTTTTGGAATTAAGTAGGGAAATCTGGAAATTTTCTAGCTTTCAAAAAGTGAGTTTTGGTCATTTTCAAACGACCATAACTTCCAGATCAGGAGGAGTTTGGATGACTTCTTTATATTCTTGGGAAGACCTTTTCAACTCCGCCGAGTTTGCGAAAATCAAATGTCCTATGAGGGAGATATGTCTTTCGGAAGTTGGGTTGTTGAGCTCAGGAAAATCCAATCCAGATTTTAGTAAGGGCAAAGTTGTTTTTTCATCCTAGTATTTCCTAATTCATTTTAAGGGTTATTAAGGGGTAAAAAGCAAGTTCAAATTCAGTTTAACAAGATTAAAAACGCTTAGGGCTTGGGAGAAAAAGAGAAAAGGAGAGGAAGATTAAGAATCGTCCAAGACCACCAAGATCGTGTGTGGATTTCATAGGGTTTGATCCCTATCGATATATGTGAGACCTTTTTGTGTTGGGTTCGTTCACCCACACACAAACATATTTAATTCAGCAAGTTTTCTATTGAATCAATGATAAATCTTGAAGTTCTTGATGAACAATTGTTTGATCTTAATTAGTAAAGTTGTAGAGTACCTTTAGTTGTTTTGATTCATGTTTCTGGGTTATTTTACGAGTCTAAACTATTGGGTATTGAGTAAATTAGTCATTCTAAGTGTTTGAAGGAAGATCCATGGAAGATTGGGAGGTTTAGAGTTGAAAATTGGAGAAGAAAAATCGGAAAACCCGTCTGATAGGCCCTGGGGAGCTGCACCTACCAGAGCCCCTCAGGACAAACTCTGGCGCGCCGCGCCATCCAGATCGCCTGAGGACAGCCTCTGTCCGTCAGGATCTGGTGCCCCGCGCCTCTTAGAGCGCCAAGACCCCCTAGAGACCCCGTTCTTTCCCTATCTTTTCGTACTAGTTCCTAAGTGATGTACCTATCATTCCTAGTTGATTCCAACACTTTAAAGTACATCTAAACATCATTAAATCATCATCCCTAAACATGAGATCGTGATCCTTGAATATATAATTCGATTCAAATAAAGTTAAGATCAAAGCCAAGGAACTTAGGGTCAAGTTTAAAGGTTAAGAAGCAAGTCAAAGTAAGTTCTTAAAGTTTTGAAAGAGTTTTAAACAATCATTTTAACTTTGTTTTAAGGCTCAAGTTATAAGTCGAGCAAAGGATAAAGAGTTGAGATAAATTTTTAAAAGATATAAGGGAACTAAGTATTTCCTAAGAGTTAAGTTTCAAGTTAAGTAAAGAGCAAGAGTTGAGTTCATATCTCAAAGTCGATAAAGGAACTAAGTACTCCCTAAAGGTTTACAAATGTTTCATATTTAAGTTAAAAGGAACTAAGAGTTTCAAAAGAGTTTTGAACTAAAAGGGAACATTGATTCCAAAAGGATCTTTTTAAAAGCTAAAGGGGTTTAGTAAATTATCTCAATCCAAAGGAATGAAGTTTTATTAAAAGTTTGAGCTAAAGTATATTTTGAGAGTAGTATTGAGCACCGATGTGGGGATGAGAGTTAATATTAACTCAAGTCTCCATATAAACCATGAAGTCATCAAAGGAATTGACGGGTCATTCTTTTTAGATGATCACATAAGGTAATCTAGTGGATCCACTAAGCTAAGTAAGGTCTTATACCGATGGAAAGGTATAGGACAGTTCTGGCAGTGTGGGTGAGACGTTGTATCACCACTTAGGCTCATAGTGGTGGTTGTCGGTTAGAGAAACTCCCACATAAACTATATTACTTTCATATATTAGTAAAGTTGAGTTTATTATTGCTTTATATTTAATGAACTAAGTGTTTACCCTATTTACCAGTTTTATATATACTGCATATGTCTTTATTGCTTTATATTGAGTTGTTATCTTGTGAGTCAAGCAGAGACAAGGTAAGTTCATCCTTAATCCATTTCAAACTTTATAGATTTGTTTAGCAATACAACTCGCATACTCGTACATTCAATGTACTGAAGTCAGTTGGCATGCATCATTTTATGATGTAGACGCAGGTAACCAGGATCGGCACACAGCGCTTTGTTGATCCAGCTTGAGTATTAGAGTCAGTGGTCAGCCTTTTTGCATTCCAGAGGACATCCTTTTCATTTGCTTTATTAATTTAGTTCATTAGGATGTTGTAGGGTCTGTCCCAACATCCATCTCAGTCAGTTAAGAGGCTTCATAGACAATGTAGTAGTTCAGTTTTGGAGTCTCCTTTATATTATACTTCGTATGTTTCAGTATTGAGACTTAAGTGTCATTTTGGCCAAGACAAGTTATTAAGTTATCTTTTGAGAATGCCTTTAATTCTTTATCTGAGTTTAGCATAGACTTCCGCTGAGTTAAGTAAGCCAGGCCAAGGGTTCGCTCAAGTCCATCAATGGCCGTTGCGTGCCAGCCACGCCCAGGGTGTAGACTTCGGGCATGACAGAAAATGAATTCGTTAAGTAAAAAGCATACCTCTAGCTTCATTAATGGTGGAAAACGAGTTGTAATAGCCCAGGGGTCTTTTATTAACTTAAAAATTCAAAAAATACAAAATAAGGTCATCTAAGGGTTTTATTTATGATTTAAAAACCTGTCATCCCACTACAGCGGCACCCATCCTGCTGCAATGGCACAAAGTGAACTAGTGAGCTCTGCCTCGAAAAATCACAAAATCCTTTAATTGTATCTCCGCCTCGCGCACTACAGAGGCACGCATACCGCTGCAGCGGCACGAAGCGAGGCAGTGAGCTTCCAATAGATTTTAAAGTTCCCCCTTTCACAAAATTCTCTTAGCCGACTATGCTCAAAAGGTGCCCTTAACGCCAAAGTCAGTTCCCGATGATCTACTTATCTAATTTTGATATCATAAAGTCATACAAATTTCGTAATGAGTTATCTATCCATTGATGTAATCAAACCTACATTTTCTCCACCTTATTACTACCAGATTTCCCTACACCTTGATGACTCCAAATTCCTCTAAATCTGGACAACGTTGGGAAAATCCTAGTACTACGAAAAAAAAATCCAAACTCAACTTTTCCCTATTGATATAATGAAGATACATGGTTGTTAAAATAGATATCAATTTACCCATCACTCATCCCCAAGTGATCAACTAAGGAAAGGTAGGCAAAAAAAGCAACAAGGTAGTACCTGATTCGACGAACAATTGCAGAAATTTGTCTCATATATCCTTCTCGGTCTCCCAAATAGCTTCCTCAACTGGACGATGCTTCCATTAAACTTTCACAGAAATAATCTCTTTGGTCCTCAACTTCCGAAATCATGATCAAGAATAGAAATTGGCTCCTCCTCATATTGGAGATCCTTGTATAGCACTATTAAGTCCCACTTAATGATAGTCACCATTATCGTGATATGTCTTCAACATATACACATGAAATACGGGATGTACACCGTACAAATTATGAGGTAGCACCAATCTATACGCCACCGGTCCTACACGTTCAAGAATCTCAAAGGGACCAGTATAGCGAGGACTAAACTTACACCACTTATCAAATGGCATCACTCCTTTCATGGGTGATACATTGAGAAGAATATTCTCGCCCACTGGAATTCCATGTCTCTCAACTTGTGATCAACATACTTCTTTTGTCTACTCTGCGCGGCTAGAAGCTTAGCTGGAATGCTCTCACCTTATATTTAGCGTCCTTCACTGAGTCAACCTCAAAGGTTTTACATCTCCGAATTCAAACCAAACTATGAGCAATTTTCATCCTCTCCATATAATGCCTCAAATGGTGTCATATCACTGCTCGAGTGGTAACTATTATTATAGGAGAACTCACATAGGGATAGAAACTTATCATAATTCCCTCTAAAGTCAATTACACAAGATCTCAATGTGTCCTCCAACACTTTTATAGTCCATTCAGATTGTCCATCCATCTGGGGATTTAAGGTTGTAATAAAAGTGACTTGCGTGACCAATTTTCATGCAACTTCCCCCAAAACTTGGAAGTGTAAAGGGTACCATGGTCTGAGATGATGGAAAGGGGCACACCATGCATCCTCACTATCTACTTTGCATAAATCTTAGCCAAATTTTCAACGTTTTAATCCACCCTTATCTGAATGAAATGGGATGACTTGGTCAACCTATCAACTATAACCCAAATAGAATAAAATTTCCTCAAAGTCTTGGGAAGACCAACCTTAAAATCCATGGCTATCATTACCCACTTCCATTTTGGAATTAGCATCTTTTGAAGTAGCCCCGCAGGCCTTTGATGTTCATACTTCACTTGTTGAAAATTCTGACACTTCGCCACAAACTTCTCAATGTCTTTTCTCATACCCGACAACCAATAAACTTGTTTAAGATCTCTATACATCTTGGTCACACCCGGATGAATAGAATAGCGCAAACCATGAGTCCCTGCCAACAATCTTGGGATCAAATCATCAACTCATGGAACACATACTCTACCCTTGTAGTTGAGCACACCATCTACATTTAGAGTGGTTCCCTGAGACTTACCTATTGCAATCTTTGTTCTAAGCTTATCTAATCTCCATCTTAAAATTTCTTGGCCTTAATTTCCTCTATGAACATGGACTTAGCTTTAATGCTAGCTAACAACCCTCGTCTTCATAAATGCTCAATTGCACGAACTTAGACTCTAAGGTCCAAATTTCCTTGGCAAAAAGTCGCTTGGATCCATTCAAGTGAGCTAAACTACCCATACTTATCGCTTTTCAACTCAAAGCGGCTGCCACAATATTTGCCTTACCCGGGTAGTATTAAATAGTCACATCATAATCCTTGAGTAATTTTATCACACTCCGAGCCTACACCCTGGATGCGGTCGACATTTGGAGACCATTGTTGGCCCCAAGTGAACCCTTGGCCTAGCTTACTAACTTAGTGGATTACTTAAAGCATTAATAAAGGATTAAGATGCACTAACTCAACTGTATGAAACTGAAATCATAATGTTTTAAAAATAAACATTTACCTTAGCCAAAATGGCAACTCAAATATGAAAATAAGTTAATAACAAAATTATGACGAAAGACCTAACATATGAATGACTATCTATGAAGCCTCTAATAACTGAGATGGATGTTGGGACATACCGCACAATATCCTAATGAACCAAATTAGAAAGCAATGAAAAAGGATCCTTCGAAAAGCAAGAAGGCTCACCAACTGACTATGAACTGCTCACTGGATCAACGGTGTGTTGGAATGTCGATCCTACTTACTTGTGTTTGCATCATAATACGATGCACGCTTACTGGCATCAGTATATTGAATGTACGAGTATGCTAGTTGGAGTGCTAAAACAACATAGGCTTGAAGGAGAGTCTGAAAGAAACACTTACCTTGGCTCTTCTCAACTCATGAATACTTAACTAAACTCAATTCAATATTAAGCAATTTAAAAGCAAGTGCATAATAAAGAAAATTTGTTTAAATACATGTTGTAAACTCTGTGTGTATGCAAAGATACAATAACTTTGAGGTGTATGTAAAAATAAAAAATAACCTGATGTCAATTCATAATCATAATAAAATACATATCATGTTTCCTCTAAAAGTCTACTTGTGCAATGAATGAATGAAGTCTCATACCCTCATTCATACTAAGCAGAACCTCTTGAAGAACCATGCAACTAGTGTTGTAGGAGTTTCTCTTATCGAAACCCATCACTTAAGAGCTATAATGATGATACAGGTCTTCACCTTGCACTGCCAAGGACCGACCTATACCTTGCCATCAGTATATGAAGCTAACTTAACTTAGTGGATCCACTAGATTAACTTGCGTGATAATCTAAAAAGTATGACCTCTCATCCCCACATTGGTGCTCAATACTACTCCTAAAAAAATACTTAGCTCATGTGTTTTAAAAACGACTTCTTTCTTTGGGTTGAGATAATTGCTCAACACTTAGCTTTAGAAAGCTGTCTTGGAATCAATGTTCCCTTTTCTTGCTCAAAACTCTTTTGAAAATCTTCGTTTCCTCTTATCTTAAATACAAAAACATTTCTAAAATCTTAAGGGAATACTTAGTTTCCTTATATCTTTTGATAAATGAACTCAACTCTTTACTCTTTACTTGGCTTGAAACTTTAGTCTTTGCTATACCTCCGAAATCCAATGACCTAAGCTAAAGCCTCACATAATGAATAATAACCTAAAAAGGGTTTAAATGATATTTCTAGACCTAAACTAATGTAACTAACTTATTTTAGAAGTGTTAGTTCATAAACATCAAGAAATGACTATGATGTTCCGAAACTAGTGAAATTGAACTAATAGGTGTTCTTAGGTCTTGTGAGGGCTTGGGAGTGTCGCATGAAGGGTAAAACCTTTAAAACTACTTTAATTAGGTAAAATAATATTTTAAAAATTAAAATATCCAGGATTGAACCCCCAAGTACCACCCTAGGGGTCCTTAAGGAGGACCCAAACATTTGGCTAACAAGCTGCCCAAGACAGCGAGTACAGTGGGTGGAGGGAGCATGTCCGCGTCGCGGACTGGTTGCACTAAGGGACAAATGTTGTTCCGCTTTGCGGATTTTGTTTCAGACTCTTCATTCCCAAAATTTATTTCAAGAAACTTCAGGGAACACCTCCGTGAACGAACTTGTTCCGTGATGAAAATTCCGAAAATAAAAGTCAAGTTAGACTTAATTAAAAGGTCCAACCTAATGAGGGGTGTTTTGGGTATTTTATGGGCTTAGTATGTATTGAATTTAAGTCATTTTACACCCATTCTCACAACAAAACAAATCCCCAAATTGAAAACCCAATTGCTCTCACTTCTCTCTAAATTCTCTCTCTACACAAAGACTCCATTGAAGAAGAAGGTCAAAGATCCCAGTAGAGCTAAAGAACAAGGTTTTTATCTATTCATAATTAATTATTGATAAGGTATGGTAACTTTTCACTCTTAGGACTCCTTTCCCCAAGAGGTTCATTCAAATTGATATTTAATGTTCTTCCAAATTTCTAGATTTCACTCAACTTTGTGGGTCACCTTTAAACTTGACTTATTTGGTATATTTGATTATTAATGATGGATTAAAAATGTTTATGAATGATTTGATGTATTACCTTAGCTTTTTGACCTAATTCTTGAAGACCCGTGAATGTCTCTCTTCTTTTAACCCAAACTCTTGAATTACGTTGATTGATCATTAGTGGTGATGTAATTGAGTATTCTCTTATATAATTGAATTTTTTATGATTATTATAACTTATTTGACGGGTAAATATCATGGATTTGGGATGAAGTCTTGAAAGGGTTTTTTGGAAGCCATTGGTAAGATCTTCAAGGTCTTGAACATTCTATTGTAGTATTGTTGGTTTATCTTTGGTAATATTGATTTATTGAAATATGAATGATGATATTATGAATGTATCATTCTATGACTATGATGGTTGTGATATGATGATAGGTGTGCTAATATGAGGGATTGAAGGTAATTCCCATGTACATCTTATGACTATGCTATGATGTAATGTTCTCACATGATGTTGGGTTGTGATGAAATGGCTTTCTCATCCTAAAACCTATGATCTATGAACATGTTATATGAGGGGTTAAACTCCTAAGACCAATTTTATGAATTAATGTTAATGAAGACTTAAAGATACTTCAAAATGGGAATTTAGCTTAGCACCGAGTGAACTTAACAATGAGAGGTTTTCCTTCCCAAAGGAAGAAAGGTTCACCCGATGTTCTCATGAGGTGTAAAATATAATGCTAATTAACATAAAGAGGGTTTCTTGTAACAACATCCTATTTATTTAACTATGTTCCCCCATAGGAACCTTAGCTACTGGATCCACCTAGATGCTATATGAATGTTTATGTCTTACCTTGGCAAGTAAGACACCCTTATTTTGGTGTGAGGGGATGACACCAGATTCCATGTAGCTCACATGGTCTATGTCGGTTATGGCAAAGATTCTAGAATGTTAAAATGATTTAATTAAAGTAAGAAGATGAACACTAACTAAGATTACTTAAGAGGTGTTACTTAGTGTAGGTAAGGATATGGGACTTTACCTATACATTGCACAAGTGGACCTTGAAGGGATTTCTAGGGTGATTTCTTTATGTACATATAATATGAATGATATTGGTTTCATTTGATATACATGATGTTGGTGTAAATTGTTATGCATGTTATTGACTACACTTGTTATTATGATGTATGAGGTAAGACCATCTTATTATATCTTTGTTAGATTACTTGGTTTATGTGGGGTTATGGGGATTCACATATATATTGCACTAGTCAACTTGGATTGGGGTTATGAGTAAGGTATTGTGATGTATTGATAAAATGGACTCTAAACAAAAAATGTTAACTATGGCTTTATTCTGATGTTACTCTTGAACATGAATATTTATATATGTTGTTGTTGTGATATGGACTTGTATATGTTCTTGGAATGTGCATAAAGGATTTTTAAAGTGAATGTAGCATGCTTATAACAAAAATGTCCCTTTGTGCATGTCTTCAAAGGTTTTACTTGCATATTTACATACTTAGTACATGTAGTTTGTACTAACCCATTTCTTCTATTTTCTACACGAAGTATAGATTCAGGCCACTGAAGTGATTCTAGTCCTTTCTTGAAAAAACTTGGATTGTTATTCCCAAGTTGGTGAGTCCTTAAGTTCGAGGATGGACATGCTCGATTCTAATTCTAGTTTTATTTTCCTTATTCAAAGACTATATTGTATTTCGTATTATAAGACTTGTAGGATGTAAGGGCTAAGTCCCAATTCTTTTTCTTTGGTTCGCTTTCCGGTTGCCCTTCTTTCATACTCTTATGTTTAGATGGCAATGTAAGACAAGTTAGTTTTTATTTTTTTATACATGAAGTGAAGTTGAACTTTAAATGAAATGTTTTAAATTTTCCACTTTTATTCTATCTAATATGCAATGATGATTTCTAAGGCCTCTTCGAGGACAAAGACGCCGGTTACGATTAGGGGGTGCTCTCCGGTCATGAAAAACATGGTATCAAAGCATGAGGTTGAATAATATTAGGAATTATGTCTCAAAAAACCACATCTATGTAGAGACTTGTTTATAATTGTGAAGTGCGCCACACTTATGAATGGGAGGCTATGTGATGCTTAAGAAATTCTCATTTCTTTTGTATTCTTAAGTCGTGCCTAAAGAGTCTTAACTCTATGTGTCCTTTTCTTTTAATCATTTTCTTGTGGATATAGGCTATGACTACTCGAAGGTCAGACACAAGAAGGGCTGAAGAGGAGATTGCAAATACAGGAGTTTCTCCCAAGGCAACCAAGCTCCTCCTCAAGAGCAAGTTCCTCTAGGTGTCTAAGCTCCGGATAATCCTCCAATCATGCCGGATGGAGAAATAAGGGCGGCTTTCTTAAACTTGACTCAAGTCATGGCTACTCAAGCTCAAGTCGTAACTACTCAAACTCAAGCTATGACGGCTCAAGCAAATCGGGAAGTTGCACTTCGTGTGAATCAAAATGCTAGCACCATGGATTCACGTTTGAGGAACTTCACTAGGATAAATCCTCCAATGTTCTTTGGGTGTAAGGTAAATGAAGATCCACAAGACTTTCTAGATGAGGTTTATAAGATCTTGTATATTATGGGGGTGAGTTTAAATGAGAAGGTCCAGCTAGCCTCTTATTAACTCAAAGATATGTCTCAAACTTGGTACACTAAATAGAAGGACAGTAGGGCTTTGAGAGTGGGTCCTATAAGTTGGGAAATATTTAGGAGGGCATTTCTTGATAGGTTCTTTCCAAGGGAGAAAAAAGAGGCAAAAGTGGAAAAATTCATCAACCTTTGTCAAGGATGTATGAGTGTTCAAGAATACTCTTTTAAATTCACTAAGTTGTCTAAATATTCATCTTCCTTGGTGACTAATCCGAGGGATGAAATAAGTCTCTTTGTGACGGGTGTATCCGATAATCTGTGGAAGAGTGTCGTATGAAAATGCTTCACAATGACATGGATTTATCTCATTTGATGGTGCATTGTCAACAAGTTGATGATAGTATACTTAAGAGGGAAAATAGGGATTCCAAGAGGGTAAGGCCTTATAATGGAGGTACTTTTAAGGGTAAGCTTAAAATCCAAGACAAATCAAATTTTAAGAAGAGATTCTCCAACAAAGTTCCCCCTAATTTCTTAAAGAATAACAAGGATAGGGTGTCTAACCCTAAGCCTCAAGGGGAAAAGGTGGTGGTTCATTAGGTGAGAAACTCAATTATACAAAATGTGGTAAGAGGCACATGGGTAAATGTTTAGTGGAAACGAATAATTTTTTTGGTTGTGGAAAGAGTGGAAACATGGTGAAAGATTGTCCCATGACCAAGACTCAAGGAAGGGAGAGTAACTAAGCACAAGCAAGTGGTCTAAACTGCGATGCTCCTAAGAAGCACCACTTCTATGCTCACAAATGTAGGGGCGATCAAGAGGATTCTTCCGATGTTGTTATCGGTATGTTGCAAGTATTTTCAGTTAATATTTATGCATCTCTATATTGCGGTGCTACTTTATCTTTTGTAACTCCTTTAGTGGCTATAAAGTTTGATGTGCTTCCCTATGTCTTAGTTGGACCTTTTTCAGTTTCTACCCCAGTGGGTGACTCCGTTGTTGCTAAAAGAGTCTATAGGAGTTGTCCCATATTATTGTCCAATAGAGTAACATTAGTTGATTTGGTAGAACTTGATATGTTGGAATTTGATGTCATATTGGGGATGGATTGGTTACATGCTTGTTTTTCTTCAACTCATTGTAGAACAAGGGTAGTTAAATTCCAATTTCCTAATGAACCCGTTTTAGAATGAAAGGGGCGAAAATCAATCCCTAGAGGGAAAAGTATTTCATGTCTACAAGTTTGTAAGATGATTTCTAAGGGATGTATCTATCATATTGTGAGGGTCAAGGACCTTGGGTCCGAGGCTGCTCCTTTAGAGTCTGTCCCCGTAGTGAAGGACTTTTCGGAAGTTTTCCCCGATGACTTACCTAGAATTCCTCCCTAATGGGAAATAGATTTCGGTATAGATTTGTTGCTGAATACTCAACCATTTTAATTCCTTCTTACCGGATGGATCCGTCCTAGTTGAAAGGATTAAAAGTTCAACTCATTGATTTGCTAGACAAGGGTTTTATACAGCCAAACATATCTCCATGGGGCGCTCTGGTATTATTAGTGAAAAAGAAAGATAGGTCTCTTAGAATTTGTATTGACTACCGATAATTAAAGAAGGTCACTATAAAGAATAAGTATCCTCTCCCTAGAATTGATTATTTGTTTGACCAACTCCGAGGGGCGAGTTACTTTTCGAAGATTGACTTCAGGTCGGGGTATCACCAACTTAGAATTAGAGGAATTGACATTCCTACAATGGAAATATATGGTCATCATGAGTTTCTAGTCATGTCTTTTGGTTTAACTAATGCCACGACGGCTTTCATGGACCTTATGAATAGGGTGTTCCAGAATTATCTTGATTCATATGTAATTATTTATTGATGATATCTTGGTATATTCCAAGAGTGAGGATGAACATGTGAGTCATTTGAGGATAGTATTGCAAGTCCTCAAGGAGTACAAACTCTTTGCTAAATATAGTAAGTGCGAACTTTGGCTAAGATTGGTGGCTTTTCTTGGTCACATTTTATCTAGTTTGGGTATTGAGGTTGATCCGAAGAAAACAGAGGCGGTAAAAATTGGCCTAGACCTCTAAATCCCTCGATATCTTGAAGTTTCATGGGTTTAGATGGGTATTATAGGAGATTTTTTGACGGAATTGCATCTATCGCTTCTCCATTGACTACCCCAACCCAAAAAAAGTTAAGTTTGAATGGACGGAATCTTGTGATAAAGGATTCTAAAAGTTGAAAGATAAGCTTAACTCTGCTCGGTTTTGACTTTACCGGAGGGTACCGAAGGGTTTGTTATGTATAGTGACGCTTCTCGAGTAGGGTTGGGATGTGTCCTCATGCAACATGGTAAGTTGATAGCATATTCCTATAGGCAACTCAAGATGCATGAGAACTATCCGACCCATGGTCTTGAACTAGCGGTCGTAGTGTTTGCTTTGAAAATATGGAGACACTACCTATATGGAGTGCATGTAGATGTGTTCACCGATCATAAGAGTCTCCAATATGTGTTCACCTATAAGGAGTTAAAACTCTAACAAAGAAGGTGGTTAGAACTTTTGAAAGATTATGATATAAGTGTCCTTTACCACCCAGGAAAAGCCAATTTTATTGCGGATACTTTGAGTCGGGTGTCTATGGGTAGTGTGGCCCATGTTGTTGATAGTAAGAAGAGTTAGTGAAATATGTGCATAGATTGGCCCGGTTGGGTGTTCGACTTGAAGATTCTCCAAAAGGGGGTTTCGTAGTTCATCATAACTCTGAGTCATCTTTAGTGGTTGAGGTAAAATCTAAGCAAAATCTTGATCCCCTAATTATGGAGTTGAAGGAATCGGTTCTTAGTAAATCTAATGAGTGTTTCTCCCGGGGGGATGGGGTACTTAGGTATTAAGTTAGGTTGTGCGTACCAGATGTGGATGACTTAAGGAAGAGGCTCATGGTTCCCGATATTCCATTCATCCGGGTGCAACGAAAATGTATCGTGATCTACAATAAATCTATTGGTGGAACGGTTTGAAGAGAGATATAGCGGAATTTGTAGGCAAATGTTCGAATTGTCAACAAGTCAAGGCCGAACATCAAATACCGGAAGGGTTGACTCAAGATACAGCAATCCCCACTTGGAAGTAGGAAGATGTCAATACGTATTTCATTGTGGGTTTGCCTCGTAGACGAAGGCAAAATGATTTGATTTGGGTTATTGTTAATAGGTTGACCAAATCAACCCATTTTATTCCCGTCAAAAGCTACTTATTCGGCGGAAGAATATGCTAAGTTGTATCTTAAGGAGATTGTGAGAATGCATGGGGTTCCCTTGTCTATCAATTCGGATAGGGGTACTCAATTTACTTCTCATTTTTTGAAAGCATTCCAAAGCGGGCTTGGTACAAAGGTGAAACTTAGTAACGCATTTCATCCACAAACTGAAGGTTTGGCGAAACAAACCATCCAAACCCTAGAAGATATGTTGAGAGAATGTTTCACTGACTTCAAGGGTAATTAGGATTACCATCTACCATTGATTGAATTTTCCTACAATAATAGCTATTAGTTAGGTATCGCCATGACAACCTTTGAGGTCCTTTATGGGAGGAGAAGTAGATATTTGATTGGGCGGTTTGAAGTAGGTGATTTTTCTCTAATAGGTCCCAAAGAAATTTAAAAGGTTGTAGATAAAGTCTGACTCATAAGGGATAGATTTAAGACGGCCCAAAGTCGGCATAAATCTTATGCCGATAATAGAAAGAGAGACCTTGAGTTTATGGTAGGTGACTTGGTCTATTTGAAGATATCACCCATTAAAGGGTCATGCGCTTTGGAAAAAAGGGGAAACTTAGTCCCCGGTATGTGGGGCCATATGAGATATAAAACGCATCGGGAGGGTTGCCTATGAGTTTTATCTTTTTGAGTTGGCTCCGGTGCATCCGGTGTTCCATGTATCAATGCTCAAAAAGTGCATAGGCGATCTAGTGTCTATCCTCCCTCTAGAAGGTTTAGAAGTTGATGCTAACCTTTCCTATGAAGAGATCCCGGTTGAGATTTTTTACCAGAAAGTGATGAAGTTGAGGAATAAGGAAGTAGCTTCCGTAAAGGTTCTTTGGAAGAATCATATTGTGGAAAATGCTACTTGGGAGGTCGAGGCCAATATGATGTCCCAATATACTCATCTTTTTCCTTCCTCTTCTTGTCAAGGTTAAAGTTCGCAATCCCTCCTAGTTTTAGTTTATGAAGGGACATAAGTGTATTTGAATTTCCATCATTTCCCTTAATTATGCATGTTCTTGTGAGAATTCATGTTTCATATGTGTCTTGAATTATATGTTCTCCATACTTGATAGCACTTGATTATATGGCTGATGTAGTGATAATTCTTGATTATGAAGTGATGAAATGATGTATTGGCTCCTTGTTGAATATGTTGAGCTATGTGAGAAGGATAATGAAATTCGTCCTTGCATAATGTGAAATGATGAAATGTGTGCATAATTGGTAGTTGATATAGTTTCTACCTCATAATGATGCATTGTTTTGTTTGAAGATTGAGTTGATGTTTCCTCCTTTTTATTGAATTGTCATTTTATATCATGTGTTGGTTGGGCTGCTAGTCTTGAGTCGTAAATTCCAAAAAGATGTTTAAAGTGTCATTCGAGGATGAATGTTCCCCAAGGGGGGATATTGTTATACCTCGGAAATCCAATGACCTAGGCTAAAGCCTCACATAATTAATAATAATCTAAAAAGGGTTAAAATTATGTTTCTATACCTAAACTAATGTAACTAACTTAGTTTAGAAGTGTTAGTGCATAAACATCAAGAAACGACCATGACGTCTGGAAACTACTGAAATTGAACTAGTAGGTGTTCTTAGGTCTTGTGAGGCTTGCGAGTGTCGCATGAAGGGTAAAACTTGTAAAAAATAATACTTTAAATAGGTAAAATAATATTTGTAGGAACGTCCAGGTGCGACCCCCTAAGGACCACCCTAGGGGTCCTTAAGGAGGACCCAAACATTTGGCTAACAAGTTGCCCAAGACAGAGAGTACAGTGGGTGGAGGGAGCATGTCCGCGTTGCGGATTGGATCCACCAAAGGCCAAATGTTGGTCTGCGTCACAGAAGTTGTCGTATACTCTTCTGTACCAAAATTTATTTCCAGAAACTTCAGGGAACACCTCCGTGACGAAAATTCCAAAAATAAAAGTCAAGTTAAACTTAATTAAAAGGTTCAACCAAGTGAGGGGTGTTTTAGATATTTTAGGGGCTTAGTATATATTGAATTTAAATCATTTTACACTTAGAGTTAGAGGATATGAAATTCCTAAAATGGCTTCCCGAACGAGGTATGGTCATTATGAGTTCCTAGTCATGTCTTTTGGTGAATTCAAAGAGTGAGGATGAACACATGGGTCATTTGAGGGTAGTATTGCAAGTCCTCAAGGAACACAACTCTTAATATAGTAAGTGTGAATTTTGGTTGAGATCCGTTGCTTTTCTTGGTCACATTGTTTCAAGTGCGGGTATAGAGGTTGATCCAAAGAAAATGGAGGCGGTCAAGAATTGTCTTAGACCTTTGACTCCAATCAATATTCGAAGTTTCTTAGGTTTAGTCGGGTATTTTAGGAGATTCGTTGACGAATTTGCATCCATCGCTTTTCCATTAACTACCTTAACACAAAAGAAAGTTAAGTTTGAGTGGTCGGAAGCTTATGAAAGAGGCTTCCAAAAGTTGAAAGATAAGCCTACCTCCACTCCGGTGTTGACTTTACCGGAGGGTAACGAAGGGTTTGTTGTGTATTGTGACGCTTCTTGAGTAGGTTTGAGTTGTGTCCTCATGAAACATGGTAAGGTGATAGCATATGCCTCTAGACAACTCAAGGTACATGAGAATAACTATCCAATTCATGATCTTGAATTAACGGTCGTACTGTTTGCATTGAAAATATGAAGGCATTATCTGTATGAAGTTTATGTAGATGTGTTCACCGATCACAAGATAATTTATATCACGATAGAACTTCTATAAGATACTAGATACTTTCATTAGACAACAAGTAATAGAGAGATTGTGTATAAAGATAAAATATTGAAATATTTATAGTAATCCTTAGTGTCATGCACATACTAAATTTCAAATATGAATATTTAATAGAACTATACTCAAATGGTGTCCATAATTTATGTTCATAACCTCAAGAGGAAAGACTATTGGTGACATTTTTCGTATTGATATTTTTTAAAATTTTGTTGGTTACATTTGCTTACAAAATTTAGTGAAGTAAAAAATAATACTACTAAATATATGTCACTTTCTCTCCATATTTAAACTTTGAATTTATTTTGAAATGTTTCAATGATATCTTGTAATTTTGATCTCAAAATACAAGTAACTCTATGACAATTTTTATTTATCATTTAAAAACACTTGCCCTATGTTCTTCAAACTATAATTATTTACGAAAAAAATTAATTTAGTAATATTAATTATATTTTACAACATCGTATACAATATAGACGATACACATGTGTCATGAAAGTAGTGCTATATATATATATATATATATATATTAGATACCTTTGATTTAAATTATGATTTCTACTGTATATTTTCGTTGCTCAATCCATAGAAAATAAGTAGGCTGGCTCAAACATTGGGCTAAAGCCAAAATATGAGGCTCCTATTATTTCTAGGCATGTTAAGCTGATTATAAGTTAGTCATTAAAAATATGTCAATCTTCTTTCATTATACAACTTAGTCTTAATCTGTTGTAAAACTTCAAGTTCAGAGGGCTTCTAAAGCCAAATATTAATGAATAAAATTGCCCCTCTCTTTTTTGAGCAAAAAACTCATCATAATCCCTTCTGTATTTTTTATTGGCAAATAACTGAAGACATCTTAGTTCCTCTCTTTTTTTGGCAACAAACATATCATAATACTTACTTATTTTGGAAACAAACACATCATAATCCTCTATTTTTGGAAATAAACTTATTATAATCCTTGAAATTGATTAAATATGTAAACATCTTTATCCACCGTTGATTTTCTCTTTCATCCAAAGGCGTACATGTTCAATCCTCGTGGTTGTCTTCTCATTGGCTATGTTATAACTCATGTGGGCTATAACAAAATCAGATTGCTTTAGAGATTCATATACACACACATTAGTTCAATTATTCTGCTTCTTTGTCTCTTGTTTCTATAGATCAGAAAGAAAAACTTTTTATTCTTATTGAAGTGAAAAAGATCAATGGCCGGTAAAAGGAAAAGCCTTTGTTCAAATGCTAAAAAAGTCTATTTTTCATATTAGAAAAGCCGGTCTCCGATTCCTAGTGGCTCGTATCGCCCGATTCCACAAAGTGGGGAAGTATGCCAAACGTGTTATTGTCGGAGCTCCAGTATAACAATATCAACATATGCTTGAGTACCTTGCAATTGAGGTGAATTTCTCAAGCTCCTTCTCTTTTTTTTTTTATTTTTTATATGTCAAATTTCTAGGGTTTGTGATTACTAATTTTTACATATATGTGATTGTTTGTAGGTGCTTGAATTGGCTGGAATTGCAGCGAGGAATTACAAAAAGACTCGAATCATTCCAAGGCATATTCAGTTAACTATTAGGTTTGATGATGATCTGTCTCCATTTCTAAAGGATGTGACGATTCCGGATGGTGGTGTAATTCCAAACATTCACAACATTTTTCTGCCTAGCAAGAAGAATTGCTCTTCAAAGGCCACCGCTGCTCGTGGCCAGGAGGGGAAGGAGGATTAGACTGATCATTCAATCTCTAGTATCGAGATGTTACCCAAGTCCATAAAGATGGTTCGGTAATCGGAAAGAATGCCTGGAAGCCATATCGCCGAAAAATTTAGAGCTAACACACACACAAAACATTAAGAAAATCTCTTAAATTCCTACTAAGTGGCTCCTAAATGCTAAAAACATGTGGAGCCGATCATATGGTAAGACTATAAGACTTGTTCCCCAGGTCCTTATTGATGGTTCTCTAAAGGTGACGAAAAAAGTACCCGAAAGATATTACCAAAGAATTACAGACTAAACACAAAACAAAAACTAAATAAATCCCATAATTTTTGTTGAGTGACCCCTAAATTCTAAAAAGAGTGACGTGGATCATGGTGAGTCTACATAAATTGTTCAACAAGTCCTTCGAGATGGTTATGTAAAGATTTTTGGAAAAAATGTGTGCAGAGCTCATATCACCAAAAAATTCCATTGGCCAACACACACGAAAATAGAGAAAATTGCTTAATTCTTGTTGAGTGAACCTAAATGCTAAAATTGGAGTTTATTATGGTGAGGTTATAGGAAATGTTTCACAGGTCCTTATGGATAAATCTGTCAAGATTTTTAAAAAAGGTGCTCAAAATCCATATCACCAAAAAATCTATGGGCTAACACACACGAAAAGTTAAAACAATCGCTTAATTCATGTAGAGTGATTCCTAATGCTAACAGAGTTGTGTGGGTCATGGTGAGGCTATATAAATTGTTCCCAGGTTTATAGATGGTTCTGTAAAGATTTGGGAAAAAGATTCTTAGAAGACATCACTAAAAAAATATGTGGTCTAACACATTCGAGAAATTGAGTAAATCACCTAATTCCTATTGAGTGACTTTTAAATGCTAAAAGAAAGCGGTGTGGATCATGGTGAGGTAATAGAAATCACCCGGAACCTCACAGATGGTTTTGTAATAAATGTGAAAGAAAAAATGCCCAGAAACCACATCAGTAAACAATCATGGGTTAAAACATACAAAAAATAAAGAAAATTGTATAATTTCTGTTGAGTGACCTCTAACTACTAAAAAACGTATTGCCAATCATGGTGAGTCTATAGGAATTTTCCCCAGATCCTTACAGATGGTTCTATAAAGAATTTAGAAAAAAGCGTCAGGAAACCATATCACCAAAAAATCCATGGCCTAACACACAAAAAAAAATAAAGAAAATTGCATAATTCCTATTGACGGGATGATAAATGCTAAAAAATGATGAGGATCATGGTAAGGCATTATGGATTGTTCCCTAGGTTCTTATAGATGGCTCTGTAAAGGTTTTGGGAAAAAGTTTTTGAAAGTCATATCAGCTAAATATTAATGGCTAAATCACGAAGAAAAATCGACTAATTCAGATTGAGTAGCCCCTAAACGCTAAAAAAAGTGGTGTGGATCATGTGAGGCTATAGAAAACTTTTCACCTGGTAATTACGGATGGACCTGCAAATGTTTTGACATAAATTGTCCCAAATCTGTATCACCAAAGTATCCATAGGCTAACACACATGAAAAACTAAAACGATTGTCTATTTCCCATTGAGTTGCCGCTAAATAATTTAAAAAGGTCGGGTGGAACATGATAAGGCTATAGAAAATGATCCTCGGATACTTATGGATGGTTTTGTAAAGGTTTTGGAAAAAAGTGTAGGGAAGCCATCACAAAATAAAAACATGGGAGTTACACACAAAAATTTGATAAAATTGTCTAATTATTGTTGAA
Source organism: Solanum sitiens (assembly GCA_016801875.1). Classification (NCBI taxonomy): domain Eukaryota; kingdom Viridiplantae; phylum Streptophyta; class Magnoliopsida; order Solanales; family Solanaceae; genus Solanum; species Solanum sitiens. Next base: position 256,437 of record JABWTJ010000484.1, on the reverse strand, counting down.
TGGCCCTAAATGATTATAGTGGATTGGATCATCGTGAGGTGATAGAAATTGTTCCACAGGTACTTACGAATGTTTCTATAAAGGTTTCAGAAAAAGAATGTCTTCAATCATATCACCCAAAAATCCAAAGGTTAACACACAATAAAAAGTGAGAAAATCACCTAATCTCCTATTAATATAGTGACTCCTAAATGCTAAAAAAGTTGCATGGATCATGGTGAGGCTATAGGAATTGTACCTCATGTCCTAACAAATAGCTATAAGGTTTAGGGAAACAAATGTGTAAAATCCATGAGCTAACACACAAAAAAAACCTGAGATAGATCATCTATTTTTTGTTGAATGTCCCTATATGCTAAAAAAAGAAGGCATACTATGGTGAGGTCATATGAATTGTTTCCGAGGTCCTTATGAATTGTTCAATAATAGTATTGAAAAGAAATTTCCTCAAAGCCATATCACCAAAAAGTTCATTGGCTAACACACGGAAAAAGCTAAAAAAAAATGTCTAAATTCTGTTGAGTGTCCCCTAAATCTAAAAAGATGGTGTGGATTATAGTGAATCTATAGAAATTGTTCTCTGGGTCCATCAAGATGATTTTGTCAATCTTTTTTTAAAAAAATGTTCCAAAGCCATATTACCAAAATATTCATGGGTTAATATTAACACATGAAAAACGTAAAAAAAAAAATTGCCTAATTTCTCTTGATTGCGCAATGCTAAAAAAGTGGCATAGATCATGTTGAGGCTATATAAGATTTCCCATGTACTTACGGATGGTTATATAAAGGTTTCTAGAAAACGATCCTAGAAGCCATATCACCCAAAAAAATACGGGCTAACACACAAAAAAAATTAAAAAAATAACCTAATTCCATGTAAGTGGCCCCTAAATGCTATTAAAAGTGTGTGTCTCATGGTGAGGATATAGAAATTGTTCATTGGGTCCTTACGGATGATTCTGTTAAGTTTACGAAAAAATGTTTCTGAAAATAATATAACCAAAACAATTATGGGCTAACGCCACGAAAAACTAATAAAATTACCTAAATCTTTTTTAGTCTCCCTTAAATGTTAAAAAGTGGGGGTTGGATATTGGTGAGACTATAGAAATCGTTCCAGGTCCTTACAGATCGTTTTGTAAAGGTTTGGGAAAAAATGCACAGAAGTCATGTCAATAAAAATCAATGAGTAACATACACAAAAAATTAAGAAAATCGTTCAATTCTTGAGGAGTGACCCCTAAATACTCAAAATGTCTTGGATCATGGTGAAACTATATAAACTATTACTCATGTCCTTACGGCTAGCTAAATCTTTAGAACTTTTTGAAAAAAAAGTGTATGGAAGCATGTCACCTAACAATCCATGGGATAAAATTGCTTAATTTCTAATGAGTGGCCCCTGGAAGCTAAAAAGTGATAAATAGTTCCTAGTAGCTATATCACAAAAATATTATAGGCTAATACACATAAACAAGTTGACAAAATTACATAATTTCTGTTGAATGGCCCCTAACCGCTAAATTTATTGTTAAGTGTAGGTCTTTACGGATGGTAATGTAAAATTTTGTAAAAAAAGGTTCTTGATAGTTATATCACCAAAAAGTCAATGTTCTAACTAACACACACGAAAAATAGAGAATCACCTAAATTCTATTATGCGATCCGTAAATTCTAAAAAGTGGTGTCGATCATGGTGAGGCTATAGGAATTATTTTCTCATGTCTTTACCGATGGTTTGATAATGGTTTCGAAAAAAATGTGCCTAGAACCCATATCACCGAATTGTCACGCCCCGAGCCTACACCCTAGGCGGGAGTGACACTCGAAAACCATTGTTGGCCCCAAAAGAACCCTTAACTTAGCTTTCTTAACTCAGAGGAAGACTTAATTCAATAAAACTATCTGATATAATAACTTCAAGAATAATAATTTGGACAAATTAGCAACTTAAGTCTCATAGCAAAAGGTCTGCAATAAAAAGATAAGAGACTCATAACTAACTGTTTGCCCGTCTATGAAGCCTCAATAATACTAAGATGGATGTTGGGACAAACCCCACAACATCCTAATAAATAAAGATTAGAAAGAGAATAAAAGAGTCCTCCGAAATGCAAGGAGGCTCACCACTGACTCTGAGTGCTAAACTCGATCAACAAAGCACTGGATGATGATCCTGGTTACCTTCGTCTGCATCATAATAAGATGCAGGTCAACTGACATCAGTACATTGAATGTATGGGTTTGCGAGTTGGAATGTTAAACTAACTTAAGCTTGAAAAGAGTAAGAAGAAACACTTGCCTTGGATCTACTCAACTCAAGAATAAGTTAACTCAATCTAAAGCAGGGAGACACATGGAGTATATATATAAAGCTTGTAAAAATAGTGTAAACAAATCAGTTCATTGAAGAAAGGCAATAACAAACTCAACTATACTTATAAATGAAGTATTATAATTTCTATGGGAGATTCTGTAACCGACAACCATTATTATGAGCCTAAGTGATGGTACAACGTCTGTCACGCCCCGAGCTACCCCTGAGATGCGAACACAGAACCTAGGACCACAAGTGATCCCAAGCTAACCCTGCTGGCATGATCATGAGCATACTAAAAATAATAAACTGTTGCGGAAGATAAATCATAAACAAAATGAAAAGATGGGAATACCCATATACTATAACTGAGATAAATGAAATACTAATGAGTTTAATACAAAGAAGATATTAACTCAACTCTAAGATGAATCTAACTATTTCTGAAATAAGCCTCTAATTGACTAGAAATGCTGGGACAAGCCCCAGCTATATAACACCCCGTATTCAAAACAGACCAAATATCAGCTTTTCAGAAATTTGCAGGTGCAATCGACGGTTACTATCGACAGACCGTATTCATATCTACGGCCCGTACTGTGCATCCGTCGTTTGCCAATGAAACTCTTCCAAAATTCAGCTCAGCAAAATCGACTAAGTCTCAATCCACGGACGGACCGACGGTCCGTAGATCAGACTACGGTCCATCGATGGTATCCGTGGATTGAGACTCTTATGACCCAGCCTTTGACAAGGACGAGGTTGACCAGCATGGACCGTCGTTCGATCTACGATCCATAGGTCTAACCGTAGCTGAAAGTTAGCAGTCAGTTAGGGGAGAAATGTTGTCAGGTCAACTTCAAATGGTCATAACTCTTAGCAAAAAACGAATTAGGTGTTCGATAACCTATCAAAAGATAGATAATTGACTTATCTTTCCATAGCCACCAAGTTTGCTAAAATCCAACCTCTGGGTAAAGAGTTTTGTTCGTTTTAGTAAAGGTTTGTCGAGCAGACCCAACCTACGGACCCAAGCGACGGACCGTCAACTAAAGAACGGCCCGTCAGTCCAGGTCGTCGTTTGGTCCGATAGCAATTAACTCAGGGGTCTTTTGGTCTTTTCCTACTTCGTTTAACCCCTATGATACATCATTTGGACCCTAAATCATCAGATTTTAGTCAGTTTAAGTCTAGAAACATAACAAGAACTTACCTAAGTGAAAATATAAATCAAAACTTAGAAAATTAGAAGCAAGAAAGGAGAAAAAGTTCAAGAACCCTAGTTCAAGAACGCAACAAGGTTACAGCAGTTCCAGCCCTAAAATCTAAATATTTCTCTGTGGATTTCATCACCAGGAATGTGGGATTTCACTAGTGGGTTCCTTTAACCCATTGGGTCCTTAGTTTTCAGTCAGTTTCTTGATTTCCTTATCATGATTAGACCTAGGGTTTCTAGAACTTCAACAGAATATCATGAATTAGTTAGTTATATATTCCAAATCAGACTAAATATCATGTTATACTCAATTATTGCATGAATTTCATAACCCTAGCTATGTATTTCTTTAGTTCTTCAATTACACATGCTAGGTCAGATACTTCAGTTATTCAGTTATACATGCCTCAGGTATTAATGCATAATTATCAAATTAATTGTTGTATTCTCAGTTTGCATGTTCAGTTTTGAGCTATCCAATATTTATAGAAATTCAGTCATAATGTCTTAATCACTTAATTCATTGGGAGTATCATAATACCGAGTTGGACTAGGGTTCAGCGTACCCAAATAGTCCCAGAACTACTAGCCAAGTAGGTTGTAAGTCCCCTCTGTGTGCATCAGTTTATGATCACGCCAACATGCCTTTATACCTCTGGCAGGGTATATTGGATCCTCTCGATGGGGCGTATACATCGAACTTCAGATTTAGCTTATTTGGTTTTATTATCGGTTATTAATAGCTCCCACAGTTCAGTCAGACTCTATTGCATTGATCATTTATCAGTATATTCAGTATTCAGTTTCAGTATGTTATAAATTGGTCATTGCATTCAGTTATCTCAGCATTCAGTATGTCATGTTCAGAATATTTTACTTGCTTTTGTGCTTGTTCAGTTAAGTTTTAGTTCAACTTTACTCTATCCTACATGCTCAGTACCTTTAAAGTACTGACGCATACGTGCGCTACATCTTCTCATGATGTGGGTTCAGGTTCTCAGCATCCAGATCACGCTTGATCGATTTCCGATCTCTAGTTCAGCAGAATCAGTGGTGAATCCTCATTCTCCGAGGACAATAGTCATGAGTTATTTCTAGTATTTTAGTTCTCTAGTTTCAGTTTTTGCTATTCTATTGAGTACTCAATGATTTTGAGACTGCTTAACATAGAGAAAGAATCTTATTTATGTCATGAAAATAATTTAAAATGTCATGTATTAGAGTAATTGGTGCACTTACAGATTGTTGGTTATGATACGCTAGAAGATTATTTGATATACATAACGAAAGTTATGTGAAAGGATTGTCATACTATCATTGAAGGTATTACAAGAAACCAACAAAGCAAGTGACTCAACACATAGAAGATGTGTGATTTTCTTTGACAAGCAAAGACGAGATTCTATAAAATTGAAATGATCAATCTCAGAGTCAGAAATGATTTAATTTTTGTAGATGCTGAATATTTATTAGATATGCATAAAACTCGATCACAAATGAAGTACTTATTTACATATGGAGGCACAACAATATTTTGGCATTCAAAGAATCAAACACTAGTAACCACTTTTTCAAATCATACAAAGATAACATTGATTATGAAGTAAGTCGGAAGTGTGTTTGGTTGGAATCATAACCTATCATATTCAGGAAGTATGTGATTTTCCTTTGGAAAGAAATATTGTAGTCAACATATAAGAAAATAATATATAGCTCGATTGAAAGGAGGATATAATCAAAGGAAACTGGCCAATGCATATTTCACCAAGATTCTTTGTCACACATGATCTTCAACAAATTGGTGAGGTAGACATTCAAAAGATTCGTTCGCGTGATAATCTTGTAAACTTATTCACTATGGATTGTCAACATCAATGTTTGAGAAGTTGTGATATAAGATTGACATGCATTGTCTCCGAGATATCAAGTAAAGTTTTTATCCGGGGGAGAAAATACGCGTTGTACTCTTTTTTTAACTATGTTTTAATCCCAATTGAGAAAATACGTGTTGTACTTTACATGGATTTCTACAGCAATAACTTTATACTTGTTCTCTTCAGGCTCAAAACCTATTGAACATATAAAATCCTCGCCCTCATGAGGAACATCGGGAAGAAATATTACTTCTCTAGTAGCGGGATTGTAAATGGCAATATAGTTCAGATCCCATATACAAAACAAACCATTATCTTACTCAAAATGATAATTATAATCTAAACGACATTTAATAATTCAATCATACAACTTACTAAAACTGTCAATTTGATGATACTTGGTAGCATTTCCATCTTCTTCATCATGATGATCTTCTATAGCGTAATAAACATTGTCTACGAATGCAATCAACTTAGTATCACGACGATTGGTTTTAGAATAATTGGATAAATGGAGATTCACAAAATTTGGATCTAACACAATTGAATTATGGAATTTTGAAATAGTGAATAATGAAACTTTGAAACACACCTAAAACACATTAAAGACTTAACAAGAAGCCATGAGAAAATTTGGATGATAATACCTTGAGGAATTGAGTATTCTGCCATCTTTGACGGCTCCTAATTTTAGGTTAATTGAATTTGTTTTATAACTTGTTAAAATGCTTTACTTAAAGACTTAAGTCTTCGTAGATATTTTCTTAATCTTCTCAATCTATATATATTTATATACTAATAGGAGAGGTTATAGCGCTTATGTGTTAGCACCACAAAAAAATAAATTTTTTAAATAATAAAAATTATTTACAAAATCATAAAAGAATTTTTTTTTTTTTGAAAACACTGTTGAGTTCAAATTTTTAATTTTTAAAAAATTTATAACTTCCCATAAACACGATTGAATTCAACTTTTAAATTTTTGGAAAATGAATAACTTCCCACATTTTCTAAAAGTATAAAAATTATGTATTACGTACAAAATTTCAACTTTTAACACTTGATTTTTTAAAAAGATATTTCTGAATGAACATTTAATACATAATAATATATATAATAATAATATATATCTATATTCTATATCATATATCTATATATAATAGGAAAAGAAAAAACGACACGTATCACCACTACAATTTTTCTTCAATTTTATTATCTTTACTTAATTTAAATAATAAATTTAATTTAAATAACTTCATTATCTTTTGTTAATTTAAACAATACATTCAACTTTAAAAAGAAAATAAATATATAAAACAGTTTTTCTTTTTTACAAAAGTAGTTAAATAAAAGAGCTTAAAGTTATCGTTTATTAAATTTAAACAATATTTATGCAATGTACAACATAGTAAATAAATATACTATTATATAAACATAAAATATAAGAATTTTTATGTTACCATTTCATTCATGGAATAGTTTAAAACTTTAGTTTATCTTTTGTTATTTTAAACAATATAATCAATTTTTAAAAGAAAATAAATATATAAAACAGTTTTTCTTTTTTACAATATCAGTTAAATAAAATAGCTTAAAGTTATCATTTATTAAATTAAATAAGTACAATATATTAAATAAATAAATTATTATATAAAATGTAAGAATTTTTATCTTACCATTTCATTCCTGGAATAGTTTAAAACTTTAGTTAATTTTTATTATCTAAAGACTAAACGTCTACTCTTTAAAAGAAATTCAACATATAAAAAACCTGAGTAACCAATTAGAAATTTTGATGTAATTTCTTGTAAAATTATTTTTATTAATTAATATTTAAATTTAAATTTGCGATTTAAAAACGGTTCAATATGCAGTTACACAGTTAGTTTTTCTGGTGAAAAAAAAGCATCTCAAGAAAGGAGAGTCAAAACAATAACAATCTTTATCATTCTTTCATGAGAAGGTAAGTGTTTGCATAGTTCCTCTATTTTTATTTTATTTTATGTTGCTACATTATCAATAACTATAATTTATTTTGAAAGCTCTAAATCTTGAAGATAATCAGTTGATTTATTTTTTTTTTAAAAATCAAAGAAAGAGGATCGTTTAATGAAGACATGATCAAGCAATTTGGTGTTGACTATGTAACTGAAGAAGGAGAAATTTATGTGCAGATGATGATGATCGTATTACTGATTAATATTTTTTTTCTTATTATATCTAAACTTGAATTCATTTTCTTCATTCTAATTTTATTCATTTGACTTTTAATATGAAACTTTGAATTATAAATTGAAAGTTGCTCTATATCTCATACAATTTATTTATTTATATAATCTTTACTAACATTAGTTAAAAAATTATTGTTTTCAATTTAACAAACAATTAGAAAAGAATTAAATAAAGAAGGAAAGAAAAGAAGATAAACAGAAAAAAGGAGAGAAAAAAAAATGCAGGTAACAAGTTCATAAGTAAGGAAGAATAATAAAATGATGTATATTTCATAACTTGCATTGTACTTTCTTTAAATTTAGAGAGTTTGATGCCTAATCTTTTTCCCGTGCCTGAATGAAATATAAATCAAAATCATTATTAGTAGAAGATTCAAGCTCAAGATAATCATCCATCCAATCATCCATATCATCACTTTTAGGCTTACAAGATGGAGGTTCAACTATTGAAATATTTATTTCCATAATTATATGCATTATATAAATCTCTAACTTTTGTATAAATGCTACTTTTACATTCTTCAACACTAGTAGTTTCATCATCTTTAATTTCTAAATTTGCATAAATCTTTTCAATCATTCTTTCAACACCTCTTAATTTATAATTTGGGTTGAAAGTAGTAGCACTCAAATAAATTGAGGAATAGGGAAAAAATATTTCTTGAATTTTTCAATCATAAAAGCAAGTGAATCTTTAAATTGATCTTTTCCTTTATATTTTGCAAATTCAGATGAAATAGTACAAATATTTACTAAAACAGAAGAAATAGCAGCATAATATTGACTAAAGCATGCATTTGTTGCTTTATAAAAAACACTTAAAAATTCAACAAGTTCTTTTGTATTTTTCCAATCTTTAAAGTCAATTCTTAAATTCGGGTTCGCATTATGAGCATTAAAAACTAATTATACTGGCTCTTGATAAATATAATCAACTTCAAGCATTTCAAATAAAAAATTTCATCTAGTGCATATTTCTTTTGAAACTTTTCTATATGCAAGTCCACATTCTTTACAACGATTTGTAAATTCTCTAATTCTAGCTTTTACTTTAGCTTTATAAATCCAAGTACACGCAAGTCTAAATTTTTTCACGAGAAACTCCAAATTGAGAAATACCATCTTTTACTATTAAATTATACACATGTGCGGCACACTTAATATGAAAAGAATCATTATCAATTGGACAAAGTCTACATTTTAAATAATCAACTGCTTTTAAATTATTAGAAGCATTCTCTAAAGTGACACTCATTATTTTATCACATATTCCATAATATTGTATAATAGAGCTTACTTTTGTTGCTATATAAGAACCGATTTTAGTTTCTTCAGTATATTTATACGCTAATATTCGTTTTTACATGTTTCATTCATGGTCAATGCAATGGACAGTAAGTGTAAAATAATCATTACCATTAGGACTACGTCCCATATCAGAAGTAACAGATAATCTACCATCATAATAAGCAAATAAACAACAAAGAAAATGACAATATTCTTTTTTATATTTAAAAAAATCACTTTTAATTGTATTTCTTGAAATACCTTCATTATCTAGGTTATATAATTCTCGAATATAATGAACAAAACTAGGATGTGAAGGGAATGAAAAAGGTAAACCACAAACAGCAACCATTTTAGCTAATTCTCTACGATCTTTTTCTTTACTATAGGTGCGGTACTAGCCGGGTTAGACATATTTAATACACCTTGAACTATATTAGAACCTCCAACTCTCATAGAATTTTCGGGTATGGGTGTTCCATTTCTATTAGCTCTTTCTATATCATCTAAGTGAGCAAATTTCTTATTACACTTTCATAAATGTGTTCTTAGTCGTCATCTTCCCCTTGTGTACCCATAATTACATGTTTCATGATCAATTTACATTTAGTGCAAGTAACAGAGTTTTTTACTCATTTTGTACCAAAAATTTTCATAGTGAAAATGTTTTAATACGTACGGCGGTGACATTAGAAAAAGTAGGTAAAGGAGGGACTTCATCTTGTTCCGGTAATTCGGTAACCGGACTAGTAGGGGTAGAGATCTCTTCATCTTCCTCATTTATTTCTACTTCTTCATCTAGTTCTTCCTCAAAATTAGTAAAACATCTATTTAAAATCTCATGATCTACTTCATTTTCGAAATTAAATTTAATAGGTCTTGGTGACATAAAACAAGTTTCATTAACATGAGTATAATCATTAGTATTAACTCTAAATCTAGGTGGCAAATTTTTAGAACTAGAACTGATTACTCCTCCCCTATTATTTTTTCTTTCCGACATTGGTCTTTTACCACTATTTCTTTCTGAATTCATGTTCAAGTTCAAAATAATTAAATATTATAAAAAACAAGCAAGATAATATAATAAAAAATAAAATAACTTAATTAATAAACAAATAAAAAATTGAAGTTGGAACGAATGTACCGAACGTCTACGTAAAAGTAGACGTATAACCAAAGCCGAAATTGAGAGATGCCAATTGAAGCTTCCGATTTACTTCAAATAAATCTCTGAAATCCAAACTCCAAGTAAATATCACAAAATAATAATTATGAATTTATGAGAGATTTAAAATTGAGAGATTGTATAAGATGTTAATGAAATAGTTTGTGAATTTGTGATTTTAAATGAAAGAAAATGGTATATTTATAGTGTAACGGGGTTAGAGAGGGGTAGGGTTTTTTTTTGTAGCTGTTTTGGGCCCCAGCCCAACGGCTACAAGGACCCAACGGTTTGATCCAACGGTGACATTAAAAAAAATTAAAAAACCCATTGAACCGGTTCTTACTGGACCGGAACCGATTCTTACCGAACCGGATAAAAATTCGAGTTCCGATTCGGTACCTGGTCCGGTACCCTACAAGACTGATTCCTTACCGGTTCAATCGGTACGGAAACCGGATCGGATCAGACAAAAATTGGTCTCTTTGCCAGCCTTAGTAGTGCTTAACTCTACCCCATACTTTCCTGCACTGTCGAGTGCCTCAACAATTGCATGCATATCGAATTTGATGTGGATTCATATAGCAGTCGAAAAACTTCATAAAGATATATAAGATTACCTCCTCAATTTTCAATCCAGCGTCATCCCCGAATAAGATTGGTCGATCGTGTTCAAATTCAGGCGTCGATTTAAACTCTTGGGCTGGATATCCAATCCAGTTTGAACGTCGATCTCAAGTCAAAAGTCAGGGTTAGGTCCTGATCAAGGTCAGATTTTTTTATCAATCATCGGTGTTGTATCTTACTACGGATGTTGGGGTCAGGTCTTATATCAATCATATGTGGTTGATTTGTAAGCTATAAGTTATTTTTCTAAAAAGTAATTTTAATTCTCTAGCCAAAAAAAAAAATATTGTTAGAAAATATTTTCTACTAATCAACAAAACATGATAAAATAAGTCAGAAATCCACCCTAAGTGTTGAAATTAATTAACACTTTGTTCAGATAGATGTAACGATATTATTTTGTGTTAGTATTATAATATTTGTCATTGACTCAATACATTTATTCTTTTATTGTGTTCCTTTTCTCTTTTGTTCTTATTTTTACAAGGTTTTCTTTTTCTTTTGATTTTGAGAAAAAAAATATGACATTTTATCAAGCAAGAAAATTTTCCTACAAATTTACAATACATGTTCATTTTGGATAAAAAATCAAACATTATCATATGTTTTTTACTATATGCTTTTTACTGCCTCCTCTAATCTCTACAGGCTATAAGCCTATAGCCTCTATGCCCCTTTTCTGACCAACTAATTAATATATTTGTCATTTTAATTTTTATTTTCAATTGAAAACGTTCCTTAATTTTCCATTAATAAAAGTTGATTCATTTAAAACCACATTACTTTTAGATTATAATTTTTAGCAGCACAAAATATGTTCATATAAATTATTTCAAATAAGCTTGAAAAAAAATTAAAATTATCGATAACTTTTTAATGAAATAGGCATAACGTGATAATAAGTTAAGGGGTAAAGTAGTCATTAACAGTAATCGATATTATTAGTAAAAGTTGTTACAAGTCAAGTCAGTTAGTTAGTGTTGCTGAAAGATATAAATACAATGTGATGTAACAATACTCAAATATTTTATTTCTCAATCATTCAATGAAACTCTCTCTTCTCTTTTTAGCTTAAGTTTTCTCAATGGCTGTCAATGGAGTTTGAGTGATAATCAAATACAGATTTTATCATGGTATCATAGCTACAATCCCTTTTGTGATTTTTAATTGATCGATCAAGATAGAGTAGCATTATAGTGAAAGGATCAGTGCAAAATTGCTAACTTAGAGCAGTATTGGAAACCACGAAGATTGACTAAACACATGCACTCTTTATTCTTCCTTTAAATACAACTAGAGGACCTATAGTTTCTACTCTGTTAACATGATCCGAAAATTATTCGATCTGAAGCAGGTCTATGCGAATCCAATTGCTTGGAAAAATAAGCTAGGGATCGTAGATGGAACCTGGAAGAAAGAGGAATTTTCTGCAGATCTAGCTCATCAATGGGACAAATGTGATGCAATTGTAATTGGATGGATACTGGGATCAGTATTGAATGAACTACACGCGGGAATTATTTATGCAGAGAGTGCAAAAATGATCTGGGAAGATATTAAAGAAAGATTTGACAAAGTTAACACTTCTCAAATCTATCAACTACACAAATATATGGTAATGCTGGTTCAAGGAACTGATAGTGTATCATCATATTTCTCAAAATTTTGACAGCATGACTCCACCTCCATGCGATTGTACCAAATCCAAGGATTTCATGCTGCACATTCAGAGATTAAAGGTGAAGCAATTTCTTATGGGACTAAATGAGAATTATGAACAATCCAGTAGTCAAATATTGATGACCGGTCCTACTCCTAACATCAATAAGGCTTATTCTATGTTGATAGAAAGAGAAAGTCAGAGATCGATTGCTAGTTCATCAAGTTCAAGAGAAAGGATTGATTTAGGAGCAATGATGGCAGGAAAAGGGAACTACAATCAGAAGCCACAGAAGAATTGGAATCTTATATGTGATCACTGCAAAATTAAAGGTCATACAAAGGTTGTGTGCTATAGATTGGTTGGATATCCACCAGGGTAAAAAGGAAGGAAGAAGAAGGACTTTTCTGTTACACATACTGCTCAGTCTGAAAACATGAGTCCACACATGTATACATGTCTTGGTGCCTGTAATACTTAGACTGAAACATTCATCCAAACATGCATGTAGGTTTTAAGGTTGATTGCTCAATTGGAAAGGGAGACTTCCAAAGAGCTCCACACTTGACAGAGGCTCAACATGGACAGATTCAAACGATGCTTGACAAGGAGAAACAATCAGAATGCATGGCTAATATGGTAGGTATTGATTTTAAGACCTTACCAACAGTAGAGCACGTAAAGTGGATTATAGATACAGGAGCAACAAATCACATGACAACTAGTCTAGATATGTTGTTTGATGTAAAATAGGTCACTACTGCTCATAATGGGAAGGTTCATCTGCCTAATGGTGGGGTTACAAGGGTGTCTCATGCTGGAAAATGCAGATTAGGGGATTTGACAGTCCTTGAAAATGTTTTGTTCATTCCTGATTTCAAATACAATCTTTTATCAGTCTCAAGATCACTAGAGAGCTCAATTGTTGTCTCTTTTTATCCTAGTTTGTGTCTATTCAAGGACCTTACCAGTGGAACCTTGAAGGGGATTGGTAAGGAGAGTGATGGTCTCTACCTAATGTATTCACAACCACACAATGACATCAACCTCTCTGATAGTTCAACAGCAGGAGTTCACAAGGTTCATGTTGCAACAAAAATAAAAGAGGACATATTACTGTAGCATAAAAGGCTAGCTCATTCTTCTAGTCTTTCCATGAATACTTTACTTAGTTATAAACTGGATGATTGTAAATCAGTCGTACTTGATTGTAATGTATTCCCTCTAGCTAAACACACTAGACATCAATTTCCTCATTCTACTACTACCTCTAATAAAGTGTTTGAATTGTTGCACCTAGATGTTTGGGGACCATACCATGTAGAAATATTTGATGGAAATAAACATTTTCTGACTATTGTTGATGATTTCTCCCATATCACCTGGATTTTCTTGATTAAATTTAAGAGTGATGTTATAGTTGTGTTAAGACAATTTTTTCAAGTTAATACACACTCAATTCTAGGTTGTTGTTAACAATTAGATCAGATTATGGTGGTGAATTTGTGAATGCTGATCTACAACTTTTCCTCCAAGAACTTGGCGTTTTGCCCCAAAGAACTTGTGTCCATACCCCTCAAAAAATGGTGTAGCTGAGAGGAAGCATAGACACCTGCTTGAAGTAGCTAGATCCCTCATATTTCAGGGGCATATTCCTTTGAAATTTTGGGGTCACTGCATTCTCACTGCAGTTTATATAATTAACAGTTTTCCATCAGCAGTCCTTTGATGGAAATCCCCTTATGAGTTGTTTTTTGGAATTAAGCCTACTCTTAGTCAACTCGGGACCTTTGGATGTTTGTGTTATGGGAGTGTCTTGCCTAAGTGTGGCAGCGGAACCGGTAATTTCCGGTTCCCGGTCCGGTCCATCCCGGTCCGGTTCGGTATCGGTTAGTCCCGGTACAGACCAGTTCGGTCCGGTTCCGAGATAGGTATCGAACCGGAAACCGGGAATTATCGGTCCTTCCCGATTCCAGAACTTACCGGTCCGGTCCGGTTGAATTTTTTTTTTATTATTTTTTAAAAAAAATTAAAATGTGTCCGTTTATAGCCGTTGGGTAACGGCTAGTGGGCCCCCCAACGGCTATTTGACCCAAAAAACAGCCACTTACACCCCCTACCCCCCTAACTTTTTTAATACCCTAAAGTTTTAAAAATTACACTTTAACCCATTTTTTTACTTATAAATACTCCTAAAATTTATTATTTCAAATCACAAAATCATCTATTCATCTTCTAATCTCTAATTCTCTAATATATAATATCTTAAATTCCGGTGTTGCCTTATTTGGTCTTTGAAAATTGGATTTGGAGCTTCAAAATTCAACTTTCAACTTTCCACGTTCGACTTTCGGCGGTCATAAATGTCTACTTTTTTAAGTAGACGTTCGGTACATTCGTTCCAACTTTTATTTTACATTTCATTTATATTTAAATAATTATTTATTTATTTTGTGATTTATTATTTGCATTACATTTTTAGTATTATTTTGTGATTTATTATTTGCATCTCACTTTTAATATTTTAATATGGATTCCGGTAAAAATATTATTCAAAAAGGAAAGGGTAAAAAAAGTGCATTTGAGCGTGTAAAAAATATGTGTAACTTTACATCATCCGATAATGCAAAAATCGATAGTTTTTCTAAATCAAAACTAAAAAATCTACTATATTAAGAATAAATACGGATGATTATACACATGTTGATGATACTGTTTTTAATATTGATAGTAATTCAGGATTAGATCCTTATCATGAACATTTACAATGTCGCTTTGGTAATTTTGATGAGGATTTGCCTAGTGATAATGATAATGAAAATGATATTCATAATTATACTAATACGCCTACTTTGATGATGATGATGATGAAACTGAGCCACCTACGGGTACTAATACTCCCAGTCCCGCTCCTAATCCCGCTCCCTTTTGTTGTCCTGCCCCTGTTTTCCCCGTACATCCTAGGCCTAAGGTAGAACGTGCTAAAAAATCGGTTGTTTGACAATTTATGACATAAAATGAAGATAAAACACAAGCTATTTGTAACAAATGTAAACATAGATTAAATCATAAAACTGTTGGTAAATCTGGCGGGACGGAACATTTGAGTAGTCATTTAATGTCTTGTGGTAAAAATGAATTTTTGCATGCTAAAGCGGTAGCGGAAGCTAAAAAAAATGGTACCCCTCTTCCTGAAAATGTAGGAGTAGGCGGCTCTAACATGGTACAAACACAATTAAATCCGTCTAATGTTTCTGGCTCTAGTTTACCACTTTCATATAGTAGAGAAAAAGATCTTGAAGAACTAGCTAAAATGATGAGTTATGGGTTTGCCATTTAGTTTTGCTGAAAATCCCAGTTTTATACATTATATTCAAATTGTATATAATCCAAATTTTAAAGGTTTTGCTAGAAATACAATAAAAAAGGCTGTATTTGATTATCATGCACAATATTTTCAATATCTTCGTTGTTTATTTTATTATAATACTTGTAAAATAGCTATTACTTCTGATATGGGTCGTAGCGTAAACGGTAACGATTATTTGACTGTTACTGCACATTGGATTGACGAAAATTGGTATATGCAAAAAAGAATTTTAGGTTATAAATGTTGCCAAATGCAAAAAACCGGTAGTTATATTGCTTAAACTATTCTAGATATTTTACACAGTTATGGAATATGTGATAAAATAAGTAGTATAACATTAGATAATGCTTCAAGTAATAATGTTGTTGTTGAATATTTAAAACCTACTCTTTGTCCTTTCTATGGTGATAATTATCATATTAGGTGTACTGCACATATATATAATTTGATGGTTAGAGATGGTGTACAGATGTATGATAACGGATGTACAAAAGTTGAAAATGCATGTCATTTTTTATTTAAATGTCAAGTTAAGTCTAGACGTAAAGATTTTTAAAATCGTTGTTTTGAAAATAACCTTCCACCTAGAAAAATTCCAAAAACAGTGGATACTAGATGGAATACTTTATATGAAATGCTTGTAGTCGCTTATGAATATAGAATACCCTTACAAACGGTTTGGAATGCTCATAATTCTGATATGACATGTAGACTAGATGATAGTGATTGGCGTGATATAAATGAACTTATAGATTTTCTAAAAGTTTTTTACTTAACTACAAAAAGAATATCCGTACTTTATAGTCCTTCAATTTGTACTGTTTTGCCTGATATTTGTAGGATTTCTTCTAAATTATATCAATATAAAAATAAACCAAGATTTCAACAAACCATTGAAAAATTTATTCTAAAATTTAAAAAATATTATACTCCTATTCCTCAAATTTATTTAACCGCATGTCTTTTAAACCCTCATTATAAAGATATAGGTGCATCAAAAATGGTTGAAAAAATCTATTTTAACTTAATATTAATGATGTATTAGAAGAAATTCCTAGTTGTCAACAAGTTAAAGATAGCATAAAAATTGAAGATAGAAAATTGTATGATTTATATAATGCTAATATAAATATATCAAGTGATGAACCTCAAAGCTCTAGGAGTAGATTTATATGATTATCTTGAACTTTCACACGATAATAGAAATGATTTTGATGCCTATGTTAATCAAAATACAGAACCTACTGAAGATATTCTAGCATGGTGGAGAAATCGCGGCAAAGGATTTCCAAAACTACAACCGATGGCTCGAGATATATTAGCTATGCAAGCATCGTCAGTAGCTTCAGAAGGCGTCTTTAGTGCAGCAAGGTTTCAACTTGGAGATCATAGGCATTCACTAGCAGCCGACAGCTTGGAGATATCGGTATTATTTTGTGATTGGATTAATGCCGAGAGAAGAAATTTGGGTCGTGAACCACTACCGACCAAATTTCAAGATGACGTTGATGAAGTAATGCAGGATTATAGTGACAACGGGATTGAAGCAATGAAAGATCTTTCTATTCAACCAATTCCCGAACATGTTACTAAAGAAATGTTGAATGATTTACGAAAGGATTTATATGGTGGCACCAACTATTAGTAAGAGTATGATAATTCGAGATTTAATTCAAACAGAACCCTTCCTAGAAGGTGGCTGTGTAGATTAAATCTTTTGATACTCTACTAATATTTTTGTAAATGTAATTGTAACATCAAATAAATATTAATAAAAATATAGGCTATTCGCCTTAATTTGTTTTTTATTATTGTTGTATTAAATTTAATTTTTAATTTTATAACTTTAAACTTTAAAGTTTGAATTTAAAAATTTCAAACTTTAAAGTTTGAATTTAAAATTTTCAAACTTTAAAAGTTTGAATTTAAAATTTCCCCACTTTAAAAGTTTGAATTTAAAAATTTTAATCTTTAAAGTATGAATTTAAAATTTCCAAACTTTAAAAGTTTGAATTTAAAATTTTCTAACTTTAAAAGTTTGAATTTAAAACTTTCAAACTTTAAAAGTTTGAAATTAAAATTTTATAACTTTATAAGTTTAAATTTAAAATTTTCAAACTTTTATTTTAAAGTTTGAAATTTAAATTTTACAAACTTTAAACTTTCAAACTTTTAAAGTTTGAAATTTAAAAATTCAAACTTTAAAAATTTGAAATTTAAATTTTAATATTTTATAACTTTAAAGTTGAAATTTAAAATTTTAATATTTTTAAAGTTTGAAATTTAAATTTTATAAACTTTAAAGGTTAAATTTAAAATTTTCAAACTTTTAAAGTTTGAAATTTAAATTTTATAAACTTTAAAGTTGAAAAAAATTTAAGTTTCAAACTTTTAAAGTTTGAAATTTATATTTTATAACTTTAAAGTTTGAAAATTTTAAATTTTTTAATTTTTAAGTTTGAAATTTATTTTTTTATTTTTTTAAGTATTATAATAACAATTATATTCAATTAAATAAAATTAAATCAAGTTTTAAATAATTTAAATTAATTTTTTTTAAAAAAAATAAATACCGGTCCGTCCCGGTTTACCGGTCCGGTACAGTATCGGTTCCCTTCCGGATCGGGACGGAACCTGTAATTTTTACCGGTTTACCGGTCCGATCCGGTCCCGGTTCCGGAACGGTACCGGTTCACGCAGTACAGGTTTCGTACCGGTTCCGGAACTTACCGGTCCGATAATCTCGGTTCCGGTACCGCCGCCTGCCATAGTCTTGCCTAGGGTGGAAAAATTTGCTTCAAGAGCAATGCCCTTTGTGTTAATGGGTTATTCTAAAACCACCAAAGGTTACATGTTATTAGACCTTGCAAAGGGAAAATTTTATATCAATAGGGATGTTACATTCAGAGAACATGTATTTCCTTTTGCATCATCTCATGGACATGTACCTCCTGATGCTTCATTTCCCTGGTCTTCTGAACCTTTATCATCTGGTGATGTTTCTTCCTTGGATGAGCCTCCTAACAGATCTCCCTAACTCCCTAGTAGTTGATCGTATCAGTTCAATATATGTACATGTTCCTGCACCCCCTCAAGATTCAATTCATCGGTCATCTATCCCTCTTGATGTTTCTCCACAACCACGCAGATCACAAAGATCAAGGCTCCTCTTTGGCATGTTGATTACATTACTAAACAGGTTGCTGCTAATGTTTCATATCCAATCAGTGCATACCTTTCTTATGATGCTATTTCGCCTTCTCATGTGTATCTCAGATCCCTCTCAAATATACATGAACCTAAGTCCTATCAGGAAGCATTCAGGATAGTCAATGGATTGAAGCCATGAATTCTGAGTTACAAGCTCTTGAACTTAATCACACTTGGGACCTGGTTCCTTTACCCCCAACTAAGGTTGATATTGGTTGTCGATGGGTTTATAAAGTGAAGTTGCAAGCTTCTGGAGAGGTGGAGAGATTCAAAGCCAGGTTGGTGGCAAAGGATACAACCAACAGAAGGGCATTGATTACCATGAAACATTTTGCCCAGTGGTCAAAATTGCCACTGTGAGAGTTGTTTTATCATTAGCTGCCCAACATCATTGGCATGTTCACCAGTTGGATATGTACAATGTTTTTTTTCAGGGTGATCTTCATGATGAGGTTTCTATACAGCTTCCTCAGGATTTACCGAGTCAGGGGGAGTCTAGCACATCTGGCACAATTGTTTGTAGACTTGTTAAATCCTTATATGGACTGAAACAAGCTACAGATAATAGAATTTGAAGTTATTTGAAGCCTTAATTCACTCAGGATTTACTCAAAGTTGTTTGGATCACTCACTGTTTATAAAGAAGCAAGGAAATGATATAATAATCATTTTAGTCTATGTAGATGATATGCTAGTAACAAGCAGTAATATATCTGTCATGGAGGAAACTAAAGCTACTCTGCATAAAGCCTTCAAGATCAAGGATTTAGGAACTTTGAAGTTTTTTCTTGGAATGGAGTTCAATAGATCTTCCAAGGGAATCCTAGTAAATCAGAGGAAGCATGCTCTTGAGATTATCTCAGAGCTAGGAATTGGTGTTGTCAAACCTGCACGGACACCTTTGGAGGTTAATACAAAGCTAATTACACAGGATATTGATGAATTAATGTAGAACACAAATAATGGCATGCTGAAAGATAAGACTAAATACCATAGATTTATTGGGAAAATGTTGTATTTGACATTAACAAGGTCTGATATAGCCTATGATGTACAGACGCTTAGTCAGTTCTTACAACAACCTAAAAGAACACATTGGGATGCAGCAGTCAGGGTCATGAAATATATCTCAAAAAAGTCATCTCTGGAATTTTATTGAGCAGCCAGGTTTCCAATTCATTAACAGTCTTTTGTAACTCAGATTGGGCCACCTGCTCTATTACCAAAAAATCAGTTTCAGGGTTCCTAGTTAAACGTGGAAGCTCATTGATTTCTTGGAAACCAAAGAAACAAAGTGTAGTTTCCAGAAGTTCTACAGAAGCTGAGTATAGAAGCATGTCCAATGTAATCTCTGAGGTAGTATGGTTGACTGCTTTACTGAAGGAATTAAACTGTGAAGTGGTTGTACACAGTTATAGCTCTGCACTACAAATTGTAGGAAATTCAGTGTTTCATGAGTGTACTAAACACATCGAAATAGACTGTCACTTAAAAAATACAAGAGGAGTTGATCAAGATAGTACATGTTGGTATCAAGGATCAATTAACAGATGTATTGACCAAGGGATTGACAAGACCACAACATGAGTTCCTAGTAGGCAAGTTGGGCATGCTGAATATCATACCTGCCAGCTTGAGGGGAAGTAATGAAATAGGCGTAATGTAATAATGAGTTAAGGGGTAAAGTAGTCATTAACAGTAATAGATATTATTAGTAAAAGTTGTTACAAGTAAAGTCAGTTTGTTAGTGTTGATGAAAGATATAAATAAAATGTGATGTAACAATACTCAAATATTTTGTTTCTCACTCATTCAATAAAACTCTCTCTCTTCTCTTCTTAGCTTAAGTTTTTTCAATGGCTGTCAATGGAGTTTGAGTGATAATCAAATACAGATTCTATCACTTTTCAACAAACAATTCTACGAAATACTTATAAGTGATAACGAAATCGTTAAATAATCTTATATACTCGCATGGATTATTCTAATCCTATAAAGAACAATCCTTCGTCTGCTTCTTCTTCCTCTCTCTAATGAATATGTAACTTCACCTAAAAATAAACAAATGAATAAGCAAATAAATATATGAACATAATATTTTGAAAAATTAAAAAGTGGTTGTAATAATCATGTATTTAAAAAATTAAAACAAGTAAAATATAAAAAAGGGAAAAAACTTACAAAGTTTTATCACCATGATCATGAGAAAAAAAGTCTATCACTTTGAAAGCCATATCAAAATATATTTTTTTCTAATGCCGAAAAATCCTACTTGAAAATAATATGTGAATGCTTCTAGTTGAATAATTCAGTGAATTTATATTATAATAATATCTAATGAACATAAATTGACCAATATTCAATAAAAATTAAATGATATACAAGAAAATAGCAAGCATAAACTTATCTACTAAAGAAATATTAAATTATAATTTTGAATATTAAATTTAAAATTTGGTTTAAATGGTCAAATTAAACGTTGTTTTTTGAGAGCCATAGGTGTTATTCATTTGATGATCAAAATATTTTATACTAGCAAATAATTAAGAAGAATAAACAAGTATTTTATGGTCTTTAACTCTTATCTATTACAAAAAAGACAATAAGTTACAATTTACATTTTACACAATAAAATTTATAACTTGATCCAAAGTTTAGTCTAACACGTTTTGTCACTTTGAAGACAATTAACCTAACAAATGGATCAATGGAAGCCATATAATTAATAGGGAAATTTTTTAAAATGTCAATATTTTGACATTTAATAGGACCCATTATCAATATTTTCATTATTTGGTAAAAATGTCAAAGTTTTAGTTTATTATGTATCTCATTTATTTATTTTTTATTCGTTTTAATTGAGAGAATTAAATGTTAAAAAACAAAAAGGAGAAATTAAGGGGAGAGAAAAATACTAAAGATGAATGATTGATTAAAACTCTTATCAGTTATAAAATTCAAAAATAAAAAAAATACAGTTTTGTTCATAACATGATGCAAGTACTATTACGAATACATACATTTGTTACTTGAATACAATTTTGTTCATAACATGATGCAAGTACTATTGTGAATACATACATTTGTTGCTTGGATACAAAAAACTGTGATCTTTGCATGCAAACGCAGTTCCCTGAGTAAATGATATATGTAAGAAAAGGTATTCAACTTGGCAAGCATAAAAATATAATAAGTATACATAATATAACTTAGAAACTACATCACATAAAAACAATTTAGATAATAATGTAATTTATAAATCAAACTTGACATTTTCAAAATGTAATGATCTAATGAAAACACCAAACATGATACAATGACGATAAAATAATGAAATAAAATTGAATGAATACAGGGAATACAATTAATATGTATTTATACTTTAACTTTGAAAACATTCAAATAACATTACTATTTGTTAAAAAATATATAAATTTTTTATGTATGTTTACTTTACTGACACAAACAAGACTCTCACAAAGCATAATAAATACAAACACATCAGAATACAAAATCATCCAAAATGAATTCATTAATAAATATCATACAACACAATACAACAAATACATGAAAATTACATAGCATACAACATAAATACAACAAATACACCACAACGAATACAAAACCATTCAATTAGAATTCATTAATAAATCTGAAATATCATATTCATGTAAAATGTATTCTTAAATTATTGAATATCTACCAATGTAAAAAAAATATAAAGGAATGATTAAAAATTTGATACATTATCAAAATTGACAATAATTGTCGCCAAAATACAAGAATAAAATAAAAAAAGAAATACAAATACAAAGTAACAAAAATTGCACGGTCTACATAAGACATTTGCAAATATATTCAATACACATACTAAATTGATTTTGGATACATAAAAAAATAAAATCAAACTACATTGTTGGAAAAAAAATGTTCTTTAACTTCAACTAAATATGCAAAATACTAAACATGCAAAAATAATTAAATACCTCTTCATCAACTATTTGGTCTTCTCCGTCTTTTTCAAGTACCCCACGAGTAGATGAAGATACTACATTTCTTATCTGAAGAGGAAGAATTTGTTCTGATCGTCTCTCTTCCCTCATTTTAGAAGTGGATCCTACATTATCCGCTATTTCTTGAGTAATACATAGATTAAAGGATGAAAAATCACTAGAAATTTGACGATTAAGTTGAATAACTCTAGTAAGTCTCTTAGATTCATCCATTTAAGATTGTTATAGAGGTCTAATCGAGATTTATCCTACTTTCAACAATTATGAATGATTTAGATAAAAATAAAATCAGAAAATAAATCTAAAAAAAAAAAGATGAATACCTTAATTAATGGAATTTGTGTGAATTCAATTTCTGAAGATAAAAACACCAAAACTTATGCAGAGAGATACGAGAAATTTGAAAGTTAAATGAGAATATGAAAAGAAGATATGAAAGAGAGAAAAACTTCTTTTTATATATATATATATATGAGCCAAATTGGAAGAGAGATACGTAGGAAACATGAATAAATGGAAATCAAAGATTTTTATTTTTAAAAAAATAAAAATAGTTGAGTAATATGTATGAATGGGATATACATGGGAAACCTAAATCAGTGGAGTTAAATAAAGTAATTTTTTTTTTATAAAATTAGTTGGAAAACGTGTAGACAATAGGAGATAAAATAGGGGTTTAATTAAGATACATATTGTTTTTCAAAATAATGATATATTTGATATTTTTACTAATATTTTTAAAGTACTGAGGTTATTACTAATTAAGTTATGGATTTTGACTAGTTTGCTAATTTTTCCTAGTATCAATTAAGCACAAATTAAATTGTAGTTATCACATTCAATATTTAGTAGCAAATTAGAGTAAATAAGAATATACAATCATGGACTTCTAATGACTTATCTATTTTATCTTATTTTTTAACACTATCACAAAAAATTCAATCTCTCTTCTCTTCTTACCCTTGCAAAAAAGAGAAAGAGTGTTCCTTTTAATTCTATACTCCGAAAGAAATAAAGTGAACTTCTTACCTTTCAAATAACAAAATTTAGTCACAATGTTTTACAAGAACAATGCAGATTTTTGGAACAATTCATATTAGATATATAATAACTCAAAGAGTATCACAAATATGGAATAAATTCAAGTTGATGGGGATAATATTTTCTCTTCCTTTTTTTTCTGCGTTAAACTGAAAAGATAATACACCCTAAGTATTGGAATTAATTAACACTTTGTTTAGATAGATGTTACGTATTATTTCATAATGTGTTATATTATAATATTTGTTATTCTTTTATTGTGTTCCTTTTCTCGTAGTTCTTATTTTTACAGGGTTTTTTTTTCTTTTGATTTTGAGAAATTTAAAAGAAAAAATTGTTATTTTTAAGTCATTGAAAGAATTAATTACATAGAAAATAAAAGGAAATTATCGTAGCAACTATGTTTGCTACAACAACTATGACAATTGTTGCAACAATTATGACAATTGCTAAAATACCCAAATTAAACAACTAATAAATGATAGATGTTTTAAAATTAAAACAAAATAAGACAAGAATATAGAAGATGAAAGCAATAGAAATAGGAAGATAAGATATGAGAGCTTTTCTTATTATTTCAAGTCTTCAAGTGTATACAATATGAACATGTCTCTATTTATAGTGTAGTATAGAGGCATACAAAAGGCTAGTCATAAACATCACATTAACATGAATATAATGGGGAGGTTATGAAAGTGAAAGGTTACAATAGTAATGGTTATAAAGTTGGAGGTTATGGAGGTTATGTTTATCTTCATAATGGAGGAGGTTATGTTGTAACTATTTGGTGTAGTGGACATCCACATTTTATTGTTTTATAACACTCCCCCTTGGATGTCCATAGATAATATGCCTCGCTAAAACCTTACTAAAAAAAAAACTGTGGGAAAAAATCCTAGTGAAGGAAAAAGAGTACACATATCTTCTAATATGCTTTGAATGTTGCCTCGTTTAAAACCTTACCAGAAAAACCCAATTGGGACAAAACCATGATTAAGGAAAAGAGTACAACACGTATTTTTTTTCCCTGATAAAAAACTTCACTTGATATCTTGAAAACAATGCATTCCAATCTTTTATCACAACTTCTCAAATATTGATGTTGACAATGTTTAGTGAATAAGTTTACAAGATTATCACTTGAATGGATATTTGTACGTCTATCTCATCATTTTGTTGAAGATCATGTGTGAAAAAGACTTTTGGTTAAATATGATGTGTCTGATCTCCTTTGATTATATCCTCCATTCAATTGAGCTATATATATCATTTTCGTATATGGTGGCTAAAATATCATTTGTCAAAGGAAAATCACATATTTTCTGAATATGATAGATTATGATTCCAACCAAACACACCCCTGACTTACTTCATTGATCAATATGATTTGAAGAAGTGGTTACCGATGTTTGTTGAATGCCAATATATTGTTGTGACTCCATATGTAAGCAAATAGTTCATTTGCGATCGAGCTTTATGTAGATCAAATAAATATTTTGCATCTACATAATCAAATCATAATTGACTCATGAGAGATTGATCAATTTCATTGAAACTCGTCTTTTCTTCTCAAAGAAAGTCATACATCTTCTAGCATTTGCATAACCAGTAATTTGTAAGTGCACCAATTGCACTAATACATAATATTTTAAATCATTTTCATGAGGTTGAAGAAATTCTTTATTTGTGTTAAGCAAGCTCAAAATCATTGAGTACTCAATAGAATTGCTTTAAGACCTTTTAAATCCTTCAGGATTTTCATATAACCTTCATCGTCTAGTTAGACGTAATAATCAATCATTTTGTATATTCAAGTATCTCATCTATTGCCAGACTGAAACAAGTCTATTGCATCCACCACTAGAGAATATATCTCCATTTAATAATGTCAGGATTTTTGCGAAAACTCTCCATGCCCCGAGGCACAAACCGTACTTCATATCTTACGGTTATACTTCGCATAATGATTCATTTGTACCCCACTGACATATATTTTAATCTATGAACTATAAGTTCAAAAACATCACTTTTCTAAGTGAAACAAAATATACTTGAATAGTGCATTTTATTTGGCTAATCATTTATCTGTCCACACTATATGACAAATTCAACTTTAAAATCCTCGTAACCATTTATAGCATTAAGTGCTACTTCATATCAAATATACCGTCGACGGTCATGTTGATATCGATACCAATACGACATAACTTATCGAGATCTCTTCATTTTTCATCATTTTCAGGTACCTGAACCTTTGCCAAGGTTTTATGAAGTATTATGTCATAGTGTTCTTTCAAAGCACTTGCCTCATTATCAGGACCATTTTGATAATTACTCCTCTCCTTCCTCAAGGAGCTTTACGATTGGAATCGATTGGTCTATCACGCTTCTGGCGTACCATATACTTTGTCCTCCAAGGACTATTTATTCAAGCATTTGCAGCTTAATCAAAATATTGGGTCAGCAAATACATCTGGCAAATTATTTGCAATATTTTGCATATGAATTATCTCTTGAACTTCAAGTTCATTTTTTTTAACGAGGATCGAGGATCTAGATAATTCATCCCACACAAAAATCTCAGCTGCTAAACATATCTCCCCCTAATGTTATGACATCTAACATTTACCCCCAACCTCATTTTGGGATCCATCTTTGTGCGTGGTGGAGTAATAAAATCATATATGCACACATCACATTTTTAGATGGAAATTATTTGGTTCCTGACCATGAACCAATTGTGATGGGAAAACCTTGTTGGCTTGATGCATACATTTTAAATAAACTCATCTCATACAAAATTTATTTGAGAGATTTGTTCTCATAATCAATGGTCTAACTATAATTGAAGGCAAACAATTTCTGCTAAACCAACCAGCATTATCAACATGACTAGTTTGGAACAGTGCTCTTAATTTAATAATTCGAGCAAACAACCTTACAAAAATCAATTTGTAAGTTGACACAAATGTACATGTGACCACACCATAGATGCATCTATTAAATCATAATAGTAAACGGTCCACATGGCAGGTGAACGGGCTCATATTCACCTTTTTATATGCTCCAAATAATTTTAGGGAATACAATCCAACCTTAGCTGGTACAATGATCATTTTATCACGAGAACAAACTACAAAAGAGAGTTCTTGAAGAATCTTTTATTTCTTCAACATATAGCCATGCGAATTCTCAATTTATTTTGCATCACATATGAATCGAAATGGCCAACCGATTATGCCAACTGATATTTATTTTAGTAAACTTCTAGTTTACTTTTGCATGTGAATCCATCATCATGCCCATGTTTGTCTACAACAAACAAGAGGAAAAAAATGGGTGATCTTATACATAAATATTTATAACCCACTTTTGGTGTAATAATTTGAAGATATTAAATCTTCCCATAATTTATAATCTCAATATATTGTTTTTTCTTTTAAATTCTTCCGAAACTTAAAAAGTTTCTTTTGAGACTCACTACAACCTCAATATTATGAACAATTCTATTTCTCCGGATTTGTGTACTACCACTAACTTCACAACGCCATTCTTATGGTGACCATCTCCTTCAAGGAGAATAATATTATTATTGTCATGGTTAAAATTATCACATGCAAGACTTATTTCTTGACAACCAATGACAAATTTGTTTGGTCATAACCACAACCTTTATAGGAAAGAACTATTTCTTTCTTTTGTCTTTCAATAGTTCATAATTTAACGTATCACAATATTTGTGTAGTACAAAATGACCATTCATGTCAAAATATTTCTTTTCAATATCTCAAACCTCCCGTAAAGGCGAGATGTGACATTTATCCAACAATTCATGGATATGTTCTTATCCATAAGAACACGAGTCACATTTTCTTTAAGAAATGGACCATAACCATTTGAACATGCCTTTATAAGTTTTTATTAGAAACTCATTATCATACTTTCACATTTATCAAATTTATATGACTACCTCAACATCACTTTAAGAGATCAGATGTACCAAATGTACTATCATTTTGTATTCTTTTATTTTGATGGAGGATTTAAAAAACATTCAAATTGGGTTGCACCAACTCAATATGACCAATAACTTTTCATACCACTTTGATGACAAAAACCTACCTTCACACTTGAAGGACCATCTTAAGAACCCAAAATGTTCTTCCTTTAATTACCACCATTGTTTATTAATATTTTACCACACTTATATTCATACATTTAACCACTTGTCATTTTCAGACATATTATGTCTTGCTACCACATTCACATAAAAAATGGAGCAAATCAATGGACAAATTTTATGACTTCTGTCAAGAGCATATCAATTTGCTCATCGTCTTTATATAATGTTGGGACTTGAACCCAACGTCTTACACATAAGAAGACATTTTACGTCATTATTTGTTGGGACCCAACCCAACATTTTATTATCATGATGCACCGGGACTCTCACCCGATTTATTGCCCTCTTGGTGCGATAGGACTTGAATCCTTCGTCTTACCCTCAATCAATGACATGATAAACCAAATATAACAGGATTCACCATTGAACCTTAAAAAAAATATTGTCACTTTGTGGTAACATGCACAAATAAATATAGAACAAAAGAAAGACAATAAAAATATTCTCAACAAAGTATGTATCAATATCTTAAACTTGTCAAAACCAAGAGTTACATATATTATATTATATTATGTTTGGTGCATAATTATTAAGGTAGTGAATTACCGTTATAAATCAAAGAATCAATTGCACACTAAGAAAATAATAACTCCAATTACACTAAATTAAAACTGCTCACAACCACCATTCCTTTTTCAATTTCTATGTGAATCCAAAATATTTCACACGCAAAATAAAATAATTTAAAAGCTTATGTAATAATCAAAACAGTGAGTATAATCATAAATAAAATATAAAACAAGTTTCACAAACAAAAGAAAGTATATATATAGTCATAGATGGAAAAAATGCACATTAACAATAATATGGATCATTCACCTTGTTCACAAGTAAAATATAAAATATATTCCAAAATAACTTACCTTGTTTCCGAGAGAAAATAAACACAATTATTTTACCTTCTTTTGTTTACTTTGCTTCAATCTTTCAATGGTAGAACGTTCGTGCTAATAACGTTTTGTAAAACTAAAACAAAATAAGACAAAAAATATAGAAGATGAAAGCTATAGAAATAGGAAGACAATATATGAGAGCTTTTCTTATTATTCCAAGTCTTCAAGTGTATACAATATGAACATGTCTCTATTTATAGTGTAGTATAGAGGCATACAAAAGGCTAGTCATAAACATGACATTAACATGAATATAATGGGGAGGTTATGAAAGTAAAAGGTTACAATAGTAATGGTTATAAAGTTGGAGATTATGGAGATTATGTTTATCTTCATAATGGAAGAGGTTATGTTGTAACTATTTGGTGTAGTGGACATCCACATTTTATTGTTTTATAACAATAGATTCACTCTTTCTCCTATCCTTCAAAACATGAAATATTTGAATTACAAAAAAAAAAAAAAAAAAATCAAACAAAAAGTAATTCATGTATTACATTAATCCTCTCAAAATAACTTTCCACATTACAATATAGCTATGCACCATAACCTTTTACATATTAAAAGCAATATATATATAATTCAAATATATTTGTCGTGTTGATGAATATTTTGCAGAGAGAAGAGGGTTTCTCTATAAGTACAAATACTTTGAATCTGGCCAGAAAATTCTTGAACCTCAAAATGTCTCCAACTCTTATTCTTCATATCATAAATATGAAATATATCATGTGTTATGTGTATTGCAAATACAATTTCTTCAGCACCATACCTGCGAATCATAGACGGATACAAGTAAAACTCAGTAGGTTCCCATCCTAAAGTGAAAACCCATGCTCTTGATGATTTTCCGTAAGTTTCAATAATCAACAACTTTATATTTGTTTTCTTCAGGCTCAAAACCGATTGAACATATCAAGCTCTCGCCCTCATCAGGAACATCAGGAAGAAATCTTACTTCTCTAGTAGCGGGATTGCAAATGGCAATATAGTTTAGATCCCATATACAAAACAAACCATTATCCGACTCAAAATGATAACTATAGTCTAAACGACAGTTAACAATTCGATCATACAACTTACTAAAATTGTCAATTTGATGATACTTGGTGGCATTTCCATCTTCTTCATCACGATGATCTTCTATAGCGTAACAAATGTCGTCTACGCATGCAATCAACTTAGTATCACCACCATTGATCATACAATAATTGGATAAATGGAGATCCAAAAAATTTGGTTCCAACACAATTGAATTATGAAATTTCGAAACACATCTAAAGCGCATTAAAGACTTAACAGGAAGCATGAGAAAATTTGGATGATAATATCTTGAGGAACTGAGTATTCTTTTTCCATCTTTGACGGCTGAAGTTGTCCTAATTTTAGGTTAAATTGTTTATTTTATAACTTCTTAAAATGCTTTACTTAAGACTTGAGTCTTAGTAGATATTTTCCTAATAGGGTCATAATAATCTTCTAAAACCCAAGTCTACCAGTCAAAACGAGGACAATGTATCTGTCCATATTACTGATGCTTCATGTATTTGAGTAGTCCATAAATCCTTAATATGCATTTGTTCATATCAACATATATCTTATTATTGTATCAGATACAATTAACTAATAAGGATTTATAGATATAGTTTCGATAATTTCGCTCCATAGCTATAGTTTTATTTGCTATAGAGGTTGTGATTTGTATATTTTGCGCGGTTTATATATTTCGTGTGAATATACAAATAGGATAAGTATATGCAAATTCTCTATTTATACATTTAGGAATTTTTCAGAACTCCATTTAATTTGTATATTTCACTTGTCAATATACGAATAGGATAAATTTTTATGAATTTTTCATAATTCGTATAAAAATAGCTAGGTGAACTGTAGTTCAAGGTAAATAGTTTGCTAGAATGTGATAAAGTACTTAACAATAAATACAACGAGTTTTACGCGGAAACCTCATTGCTCAAGGGAATAAAACTACGACCTGTCACACAGGATTTCAAGTTGTTTTCACTAATATCAAGCAAAATGTAAATACAAACTCGGCTGTTGGATCACGAGTCGGGTCCTGATTCAAAAGTTGGGTATCGCATCGATTGTTGGTTGTCTGGATCTAGTCCTGATTTGAAAGTCGGGTCTCGATTTGAGTGACGGGTTCGAATTTTGAATTGGTCGATCGTATCCAAATTTAAGTGTCGGTGTCAGTTCTTGGGTCGGATATCCTATCTAGTTTGAATGTCGGGTCTCAATTTAAAAGTTGATCATGTTCAGATCTCATGATCATATTTTAGATTAATCATCAGGGTTGTATGTTAACACGGGTGTCGGGGTCATGTCCGATTATATGAGGTTGGTTTCCGGGTCAGGAATTATTTTCCTAAAAAGTAATTTCGATTCTCTAGCTAAAAATAAAACATACTTTCGAAAAAATATTTTGAAGGATGGTGGATCAATGTTATCCATGCATTCTGTCACAAGTTCACCTACAAAAAAAAAAACGATTGTGAGTAGGAGGAATAAAAGCATACCAAAGTGGTACGATAGTGAGCTACCCATGCACTCCGTCTCAAGACCAGATGGGATGTTAGACTTACTAAATAATAAAGCTACCCTCCATTAGATAAGATCCGACAAAAACAAGCATTAGATAAGATCCGACAAAAACAAGCAATGACCATCAGCCATGCAGTTACGAGTCAAGAATAACATATAAGAACCCTCATTCTAATGTAATGTATTCAATCATGTCAACAATCGATACGAGCCTGTGGATCCGATACCAATATTGTATTTGCACTCTAATATGCTTGTGAGCCATATTCTAACACTCTTTTATTGGTGAACCTGATTCAATAATATTTCTCAAAGCGTATAATCACTAATTTCTATTTTATTCATGTGATTTGTTTGACTAAAGATAATTTCTAATGAATGTTGAGATATATGTGTCCCCCAAGAGTCAATGGATCAGGTCCCTTGACACGGTAAAAATAATAATGCAAGCACAAGCAGTAAGTAAAGCAATATTAGTAAACAACGCAAGCACTTTACGTGGAAACTCCCTTACTCAAGGACGGTGAAAATCATGACATGTCCTCACAGGCTTTTCAAACCAAACTCCATTTCTTTCAAATAGAACAACGATTCAGATTACAACTGTCTGCAACCTAGGAATTTACCTCTAAATCTCTCCCCACCCACCCACCCCTAAATGTAGCAACTTCGCTACAAATAAAGAAACTAAGCAATATCACTATTGCCCACTAAGCTACCCGACTCCAAGTAACTTAGAATTCACTAAGCAACACACGGTTTCCCACTAACCCACCTAACACTAGATGACTTAGGATTTGACTAAGCAGCAAACAACGTTGCCCACTAAATCAGTTGAGGTCCTCAACTGATTTAGACTTTGAACTGAAAAAACAAATGATCTGATTCCTTTTATAGCTCAGGATTAGATTTACAACATCAGCACAGAAGTAAAAACCTAAGATAACTAAGACGCAAGCAGATCTATCTGGTCCTTAGCTTGTTGCTCTTTAGGTGAATACTTCTTTGAGAGGTGTGGTTTTTCTTTTTGTTCTTGAGAATATCTTGATGCAAAAACTGAAGTTGTCTATTGAAGGATGTCCTTATTGAGAATAGACACAACCTTCAAAGTCATGTCATTTGCCGAGGTTTCTGCCACACTTGGAGACCATGCACCAACCTCACCAAACTTGTGTACTTTTTCCAGTTGTCAATTGTACGAATAGTGATGTAAAGGATTAGGTCCCCTACAAGGTCAATTTGTTTGTCAAATCATCAAAACTGCAAATAACAATGGAGAAGGCTCAAAAATCTCCTTTTTAACATATTAAAAATAATTCATGATTTGCTTTTGTTGTAGTTGTGCTTCATTTTGAGATTTGAGTCTTTACTGTTTACAGATAGCAAATCAAGGAAAATTGTAGAGTGTTATGTGGAAGGATGCTTATCAGATAATCCCTGTATAGTTGAATACACTGCTAATTTTACGATGCCAAGCGATTTCGGACGTCCTAGATTATCATTATCACCAATTTTCATGACAAAGAGGTGCATATGTCTGTAGGAGATAAATTTGTATGCTACGAGACCATGAATTTGCACGCCAGACTGTGGCGGGGGTTTACCCTGTTAGCTTTGAACTACTTAAGGTAGCCATAAATTTAAAAGAAATGTTGTAGTAGTCTGCTATCGCCTCGGTGGTTTACTTAAAGATTTTTAATTTTTTTTTTGCAAACAGGGACTTCCAATTCTCAGGATCCAAAAATTTATCTTAGACCACAAGTTTCAAAAGTCTTTCTTTCTGTCTTAAATTTCATGGCAAGTCAAACAACATATCACATAAATTGGTACAGATGAGAGTACATTTTATACAGTTTAAAGTGTTGTCAAATCAAGTGAAGTTCCATAGGCATAACCAGATGCGTATCGAATGTTGCAGGATGAGAATCTATGCATGTGCGGAACAATACATTATTGCCTCCCATAGGCAGTACTTAAGTTGTATGCACCCAATTTACAAGCTGCTCTACCCGCATATGCGCTACACATTTTACTTATATTGACTCCCTCTGTCCCATTTTGTGTGGCACTTTTCGTTTTTCGAGAGTCAAACAATTTAGTTTTAACTAGACATTTGCGTATGGAATCTTCAAATTTTTTGAAATTAAATTTATATATTTGTAAACTACGTAAAGAGTATTAGTCACAGTAATTGATAACTCAAAAATGTTAAAAGAATTAATTAAAGACTTACGACCAAAAATAGACTTGTTTGAATCTCGAAATGCGAAAAGTCCCACATAAAATGGAACGAAGGGAGTATTTCTCATATGGTCTGCAATAAAAGAACTTGTGGAGTCTCATGTTGAGCACTATTATTATTCTGAGACTAAATCTGTCATGTTAGATGTTGAGCTCCAGGTTGGTGAAATGAGATCAACAACAAGGGACACCCCGATAAGAAAGATGAATCTTGGTGGCCAAGCCTTGCTCCTAAAGAGGACTGTCACACCCCTTTTCCACACCCCTATTTTTGCACGTGAATAGGGTTTTTCACATTTTAAGTGACGGTGTTGAATATGAATTATTTTATTTATTTTTAAAGTCGCCACTTGAAATTGAGTTTATGGTGTTCCAAGTTAACTTTTTTGAATCTCTATATAATCAAAAGGAAATGATTCTTTATTTTGGTCTGCGAACTAGAAATTCAAATAAGGAATAATGTTGATCGAGGGAAAGGTATTAGACATCCCTCGAGTCTCGTGGTTCTAGTACGGTCGTTTTTATTGACTTATACTTACTTTTAAATATTTTTGAATATATTTTATAGGCCCTGATTTGCTCAGATTTGTATTTGTTGAACTTTTATTTGGTCTCGACTTAGATACGAACCGCATTCTTGGTCTTGACGTTTAGAGACATAACAGTCTTCTTTGCATCACACCTAATAATTTTATCTATAAGTCTTATTTTAAATTAATGAAAGCTATTATATATTTGGACAAGGTGTCTCACCATATTCTTCAATTGTTTTTATGTCTCAAAATAAAATGTGCGATCGCATTCTTAATTAAAACAAATATTTTTAATCTGCATAAAACTCATCTAGTATTAAAAGTACTTATCTTATTTTTGTGAATTCTAAACAACAAATCTTCTCATTTCATAATTATATTAATTGATGATATTTTTAATTAAATTAATCATCATATCAAATGGTTAGACTAATCCAAAATAGAATAAATTTGAGTTTAACAACATAACCCTTGTTTTTGTTTATTGGGTAAAATATCAACTAATTATTTTAAATTAAGAAAAATTCAAATAGCTAGTTAAAAAAATATATTTAAAAACTACTAGCTTATTTATAAAAACTTAATTTTAATAATATATATTGTTTGTAATGTTACATTTATTTTTAAGCAATTGAAAATAAAACTTACCTTAAAGTATGACTCTATTTATTTATTTTTTGTAGTTTTCAAATCTTTTAAAATAAACTTAACAAAATAAGACAAAATCAAAATATCTATCTTAAACATAAAAGAAATACTTAAGTAATTAAAAATAGTGTAAAATCTTATATACGTTTGATTAAAAATTACGTGTCAAGTGCTTGCCTCAATGATTTGGGTTGTTTCTGCAGAAACTCATTCCTCATGTAGAAGAGCTTGAGTATAAACAGTTTCTTCTTGACCCTCATGAGCAAATGTTATTATCTTCTTTGCCTACTCAATTTCAGATAAAAATTGTTCATAAATTTTTATTACTTGTTGGTCATTGTCACATTCTCTAGACGAGGAATACTTGCCTCAGCTGCAACATATTCATAGCTTCTTAAACAATGACCAACAAGTAATAAAAATGTATGAACAATTTTCTGCAAGACTATATATAAAAGAAAGAAATGAGGATGCAAGTCTTAGAAACATATGTGGTGCTGGTATTGCACCCTATGAACTGCTTCATTATTATATTATCATTTCTTATTTCATTTAGGAAAATGTATAAGTATCCCTCTAGACTATGATCGAAATCTCATAGACATACATTAACTAAATTAAGATCCTATTATCCATGAACTTATTTTTTTGTATTTTGTTCACCTTTTTGGCTTACGTGGTATTCAAATATCTCTGCACCTCAATTGCATGGAGTCACGGAGTGTGCCACGTAAGACAAAAGGTGCACAAAATTACAAAAAAAAACTAAGTTCAGAGGGTAATAGGACCTTAGTTGAAATTTCGGTCATAGTCTAGGGGGTATTTGTACATTTCACCTTTTATTTATATTTTCTTATTCATAAAACAATTTTATTAAAAAACATTCACCATATATAATTCATATTATTTTCTTTTATTCACCCCTGTACTTGGCTCCGTTTGTCAGTTGGACCCTCCTACTCATCAGTTTGTCAACCAAACCCTTAAATTCATCACAACTCAATATTTTAAACTCCGACCATTGATCGAGCTTATGTGACATTAATATTGGTGAGTTGAAAATATGGATGATTACACGCTTGAAAGCGAGTTAAGACAATAATTTACTTTTAAAAAAATCAATTTAACAAAATTAAAAAATAAGATTCATCTTCTTCAACCCTCTTTCGCCCACACCCACCCTTTCTTTTTCTCAACCAGCCCTCAACTCACTTCTTTCTCCAGCCCCACATTCACTCTTCTCTGCCTCTTCTTCTTCTTCTTTTTTATATAAATCAGTAGCCACAACTTTTTCTAAAATTTTTATTTATTAGGTTTGAAAAATATTAGTATCATTCTTTTATTAAATGATTTCAACGAGGATAATGTGAAGGATGATTGTGACTATTGAAAATTTTAAAACTACATTGATAAACTTGAAAAAAGCTTTAAATAATAAATGGGTCTTGTGAATTTGTAAAATTAAGTAAAAAATTGGATTGGGGTTCATTGAGTTTGTGTTGGTGAATTTGTAGTTGAATTTACAAGTTAAATCAAGAAGAATTTGATCTAATGGGTATGAATCTAATCCTCAATTTGTGACTAAATATGAAGAAGATGACTATTTGAAAAGTTTAAGAAATTAAAAAATTGATTTATTTGATTTTTTATTTTTTTTGCACCTAATTTTGCATGTAGCACTAAAAATGATGTGAAATTTCACGTGTAATCGCGTCCATTACACGCACACTGACCGGAGGAGAAAAGGGCTTAAAATATTGTATTTTGATGGATTGAAGGATCTAGTTGGCACAGTGAGTATGAGGGTTTAACTGACAAACGGAGCCAAGTACATGGGTCTTTCATGTCATCCCGCCTACTTTTTAAAATAATATAATTGCTAACAAATATTACACATTATACATAATAATGATTAATACAAATAAAAGTGAAATCATCAACGAAATACAATTAAATAAACTTTACATAGCTGACCCCATACAATCCATATTTTAATAGTATTGGTGGATCTGGAAAGAATCTGCCAAATTATTAAGTTATTGTTGTAATTTTTTTAATTATTATGTTTTGTTGTACTTTTAAAAATTACTATGTATTTATATTTTAATTTTGATGTATGTCAATAAATACGTTGTTGAATGTTTATTATTTTCGATTAGTTTTAAGTACATTGTATTATTTATTTAATAATTTATATGTTTGTATTTTTAATTTTGCGAAGGTCAATTGTAGTTATATCGGATTGTAACTTATAATAGAATTAACATAACTTTAACTTTTTTAAAAGTCATATATAAAAAAATTAATTATAAAAAAAACTGACTTTTATATCTAAAATTAATATTATAAAAATATTACCTTAAAATAATAAAATAAAACGTATAATTTATTTAATGTTTTATTAAAAGTTTTGTATAATGAAATGATATTAAAATATTTAATAAAATAAATTTGTGTGATGAATAGTGTTATACCAATTTTGGTGTAACACTATTCACACACCAAAATGCTGTAAAATTTGATGTTGGGTTGGAGCTCCAAAACACCAAATTTTGCACCAAATAATATTTGACGTAAAAATTGGTGTTGGTTTGGAGATGATCTAAAGAGAAGAGATGTAAGTGGTTTGGATTGCACTGGTCTGGCCCAAATAACAAACTTACATACATAGCACTAATTCATATTACCGTCAAATTTGAAAAAAGGTCAATCTTAAGAAGAGATAAATATTTGTTTTAATTTATGTGACAAACTTACAAAACACTAATTCATATTCATGTCAAGTCTAAAAAATTAAATTCCATGCTAAACAAATTGAATAAGTATATTTTCTCGTGAAGTTTTTCATCATCAAATCTGGAAATTGTCAATTTTAAAAGAGGTAAACATCTTTCCATGTATAGATAGTCCCTGTGTGGTCACAAAAATTATAATTCTCATAATTTAAGGCGATTATGTAGGAAGATTGAAATAGCAAATACTTCATATATTTTAATTTACGTGACAAATAAGCATAGAATTTAAAAGTTGCAATTTTAGAAAATTGTGAATTTTAAATATATAATTATTTTTGTATAATTATAAAAACTTAATATTAATGATAAAAATGAGATGTTTTATTTTTTTTAAAAATATTGAGTAATTTGAAAATTAAAAAATATTACCACATAAATTCAAACACGGAATAATATGAATATCAAAATCAAATCAATATATAGCTTAATATACAGGCTGCTGCCCACAGAATAATGAACCGTTTGCATATTTGTAAGCAGTAGTGAGAATATAAAACAAAGACCTCAACATTGTCAACTTCTATAATTCACTTGTGTGTGATCGGTGGCGGATTCAAAATTCTCATTCAGGAATTCGAAAAATAAAAGTATAAACGTGTAAATAAACTAACAAATTTTTATTTTAACAAAATTTGATTTTTTTTGATTTTAAAACCATACTTTTAGGATGTTTTATTTTTAAAAAACTATAAAAAAAAACGTAAAAACGGACCGGGAACTAAAAAAGAATTAAAAAAATGAAACTAAAAGTTAAAATGCTAGCCAATGGATTTGAACCCTAAACATGCATAGTTTCTAAGAAACTTACCACTAAGCTATCTTATTTTCCTTGTCATTGAGGGGTTCAAAATATATATATTCACATAAATATAGCAATTTTATCTTATATATAGTGTAATTTTTTATTAAGGAGATTCGGGTGAACCTTGCTTACCTGTGGGTCCGCTCCTCCATGTGACTTGCTTTTTCTTATCTTATACTATAGATATATATAGTGGCTGGTTGTATCTTTTTATTTTATTTTATTGTTTTCATTTTTATTTTTTTATATTTTTTTTGTGTGTTTTTAGCATCTTCATTCTGACTTTGGGATGATTGGCCTGATTTGCTATGGGGATATGGTCAGTCTTCTTAAAGAAAAGAAAAATAATCCATTCAACTGCCCCCTCCCCGCCCCCTCCCCCCCCCCCCCCGCCTCCTTTATTTTTACTCTCTTTATCTTGTATTTGACTTAAAATCGATAGGAGTGGTCACCCTTAAGTAGAGTTTTGAGTTTAACCTTTGGATATGGAGAAAATCGTATTAGGAGCGTCGCCCTCGAATAGGCTCCTGTAGACTGTAGTGCGTGATTCGAATTTAGTCAGGGTTTCAATGTACGCTTCGGACACCGAATTGAAAATTAAAAAAAAAAAATTAAGAAGTACTCTTCAATTTCAGATTAAATGATTTTGTGAGACAATGCATACTTATTAAGAAAAAAATTTAAGGACGTATTTTCTACTATTATTCTTTGTGAAATCATAAATATAATTTTAAGTAGTACAATTTATCTCCTAGAAAATATATTTCATTAGAGGAAAGGGCAAATATAAAAAATATTTTAAACATCCATCTTGAACTTTGAACAATGAAAAAAGCCCCAAAAATTAATTATTATGAAATAGAGAGAGTACTAAATAAAAAAAATAATTTTATTATATTATTTTTAAAATATATAAAATTTAACATTATAAAAATAATTATAGTCAATAATAAAGATAAATATGCATGAAAAGACAAGTTAACTCTGAATTTCTTATATTAAAAAGTTATATTAATATAGTGTACGAGTAAAAATGAACCGACGGAGTATGGTATATATTACATCTAATAATAGAAAATTAGGAAAAATGAAGCATGTTTGCAGGTTGGTCTCCTTGTGCATTTAGATCCTACAAATTATTACCCTTTATTAATTTGGGATTTTCTTTTCTTCTCAGATGAAACAAAAATATATAAAACCAGCAATTATTGGGATTTTAATTTTTAGGAAACATAAGATCAGGGACAATATCACTATTTTTCATCAATCATATCAGGGAAATAATATGAAAACATTCATTACCAATCAGACACTCCATAATATTGTAATTATTATTTCTTGCATAACAACTCATATATTGTTGTTTCTGGATTACAAACTCTTTAATGTTACTTATCTTTGATGTATATGTATATTTTTGGGAAAAAAGGTTTGAAATATATTTGAATTTTGATCAAAATTGATGTAATAATTTCAAATTGTGAACATGACCTATTATCCTCTGCACTTTTAATAGTGTATTTTAAAGATATATAAGTGTTCAGCTAGACAAGTTACTATTTATAATGATGCAATATTTAAAATGTCCATGTGGACACCAATATATCTTTAAAAATACATTGTTAAATAGTGCATGGTGTGATATGCAATGCCCAAAGTTTTGGATAATTACAACAATTTCAATCAAATTTCGAATATATTTCGAACCTTTTCTCTATATTTTAATATTAAAGTATATAATAATTAGTGGATATAAAGTGGAGAATGTATTAAATTTATTATCTAATTGAGATTTTGCAAAATTTGTTTTAAGTTCATTTATATTTTTGATTGATTAAATCGCTAAAGCAAAGTGGCGTCTTGCGTGGGATTTTGAACTTTTAACGGCAGTTAATAACAAATAAGTAAGAGAGATAGAGAGAAGGAGTTGGGTCCAAATCCGGTTTCTGTCCGCCTGAATCGCTATTAGGACCCGAGTTATTTTGTATCTGTCCTAGACTATACATACAATAATAAATACAGAAAAGAAAAAACAACAAGGATTTAGGCCTAAAAATAACAAAAATACTACATAAAATAAAGACAAAATGTGGGTCTTTGCTCCCAAATTCTTCAACTTCTGGTTTATTTCGAATTCTTCCAATTTGGGACCAGTACGCCTTTTCCGGTTGACTGACTCGAAAACAAACGCTATTTGGCCTTTGTGGCCCGGTTGAAACGCGAAATGGAGAGAGATCTCGAGCCCATGTGAGACTCCGTCACATGAGAAATAAAGGGAGAGCATTAGTATTTATTTAATGATAAATGAGATTTACAGGACATAATCACAATGAATGCAAAGTTGGGTATGAATCACCTAATAACTTTGACAAATCCTAACATTTCACGTAAGAAAAATCATGCAGAGAAAACTTGAAACTAGCAAACAAAACAATTGAAATCCTAAAGTATATCCATTGGAAACTAAAGTGAAATCAAAAGAAAGAAATAAGACAAGAAAATTATGTTCAAACCAACTAAACGAATGTAAGGCTCAAGTAAAGCTGTGAAGTTAGACCCAAAACATGTTCATGACCACTGCAACTTTTCAGATGAACAAAATTCAGATTTAATGTACGTATACAATGTTTCTAAATGTTAGCAAATCGAGATTTAGATGAACTTTAAATTCGACCAAAACTTATAACATTAAGAGACTTAAATCAAGAGGCCCAGTAAATAAAAAAAATAAAAAATAAAAT
Source organism: Solanum sitiens (assembly GCA_016801875.1). NCBI lineage: Eukaryota > Viridiplantae > Streptophyta > Magnoliopsida > Solanales > Solanaceae > Solanum > Solanum sitiens. The sequence goes on along the minus strand of JABWTJ010000484.1, from coordinate 215,025 downwards.
ATTAAAGCCTCTCTTTAAGAACTAAAGAAAAGGGAAAACTATAGATGCATTTCCGGGACCAATGAAGACAAGCCAAGATTAACGGAGGAATTTACAACCAAATGAAAGAAATTATGAAAAAAATCGAAAAGGAATGAAACACGATATCAAGTTATAGCAAAGACAGCGACTTGGCGTTTTTATTCTTATCTCTTTTATTTATTTATCATTTTTTAACGGAAAAGGCTCAAAAATATCCCTAAACTATTCGAAATAGCTCACATATACCCTTAAACTTTATTTCGGCTCAAAACTACCCTTCCCGTCATACTATTGGGTCAAAAGTACCCTTCTTATTAATGGAAGTTGTTAAATGCCATATGGATGCCACATTGCATGCCAATAGGATTCCACTGCCACGTAGACTAAATATCAAAAATACCCTTAAACTATCTGAAATAGCTCATATTTATCCTTAGACTATATTTTGGCTCAAAACTACCCTTCCCGTCAAACTATTGGGTCAAACATACCCTTCTTATTAACAGAAGATGTTAAATTCCATGTGGATGCCACATCGTATAACAATAAGGTTCCACTACCACATAGACTAAATCCCTAAATCCCAATTACTCCCCCCCCCCCCCCCCCCCATTTCATTATTTCCAGAAACGATATATTCACATGTTCTCCCTCATTTCGCGGCTAGGGTTTCATACTTTTCTTTGTGGATTGGTTTCAAAGTGGATATTAATGCTTGTAAGTTAGTAAATATTTTTTCTTATTTTATAATGTTTATGATTTCAAAGCATAATAGTTAGGATTTCACAACTTTCCCCTATCAGCTAAGGCTTCGTAGCTTTCCTCGGGACTGAGTTTCAAAGTGGATATTCTTGCTTGTAGGTTAGTAAATATTTTTTCTTATTTTATTATGTTTACGATTTCTAAGTATGATAGCTAGAATTTCACAACTTTCCCGTCATTTCGCGGCCAAGGTTTCTTAACTTTCTTCGGAGCTATGTTTCAAAGTTGATTTTCGTGGTTGTAAACACAATAAAATAAGAAAAAAGTTTTACTAATCTACAACCAAGAATATACACTTTGAAACCCAGCGACGAAGAAAACTGTGAAACCCTAGCCGCGAAATAAGGGAGAAGGGATGAAATCATTTCTGGAAAATACTGAAATGAGGGGAACATGAGTAATTAAGATTTAGGGATTTAGTTAATGTGGCAGTGGAACCTTATTGTTATGCAATGTGGCATCCACATGGCATTTAACATCTTCTGTTAATAAGAAGGATATTTTTGACCCAATAGTTTGACGGGAAGGATAGTTTTGAGCCGAAATATAGTTTAAGGGTAAATATGAGCTATTTCGGATAGTTTAAGGGAATTTTTGACCCTTTTCCTTTTAGTATATGTGGCAGTGGAATCCTATTGGCATGCAATGTGGCATCCATATGGCATTTAACAACTTCCGTTAATAAGAAGGGTACTTTTGACCCAATAGTATGACGGAAAGGATAGTTTTGAGCAAAAATATAGTTTAAGGGTATATATGAGCTATTTCAGATAGTTTAAGGGTATTTTTGACCCTTTTTCATTTTTTAAAAGCAAGTGACAAACGCAGCAGTGAAGAAAAGGGAATTTTTATACGACCATGAAAATACAAGACAAGAATTTTAAAATAACAGATAAGCAAATGAGCTTGAGACGAGGGACAACGAAACAACCCTATAATGGGCAGAAAGGAACAGTGAAAACAAAACATGAGAAAGATGACAACATCAGACAAATAGAACATCAAATCTAGCCTCATAATCTTAACATTTTTTAAGCTAGCATTAGATTTGCCTCACGACGAATAGAGGCAATGCAAAGATAGGCAAATATGCTAAAGAAACTGAGGTTTTGACCAAACTAAGCCATTATATAAAGCAATTCACCAAAATAATACATTTTTTCTAAAATTTTACAAAACTAGTATAAACGTATTTCACAGTAACGTTTTAGGGTATATTTTATTTTTCAAAAACTGAAGGCGTTAGATTGATATACGTTACTCACAGTAATATTTTACTCCTGAGACGTTACTCACAGTAACGTTTTAGGAGTAAAAGGTTACTCAAAATAACATTTTAGGAATAAAACGTTACTTACAGTAACGTATATCAACCTAACGTATATCAACCTAACGCTGTTAGTTTTTAAAAATGAAATATACCCTAAAACGTTACTGTGAAATATGTTTATACTAGTTTTGTAAAATTTTAGAAAAATGTATTATTTTGGTAAATTGCTTTATGTAATGACTTAGTTTGGTCAAAAATTCAAAGAAACTCACGTGTTTAAGACTGTAAATGGCGAGCGGTTCGACTAGTAAATCGTACAAATATGGAGACATGACTTGACTTAAGTGCTTTGCCAAACAGCGGAAGAAAACACGGAGTGGCAAAAAAAATCGCAGTTGATAAACAATACAAGACATCATCCAGAATTTGAGGAACTATTACTCATTTTGAAGAAGAAAAACTCATGACATCCATATTTAACAACATAAATAACCTACTTGACTTCTTAAATAAATCCCAATATTTATAGCAAGTACGAGAGTCCAAGACGACAAAATAAACTCAAATAGAAGGATCCAACTCATATCGAAACCGTTCAAAGAAATCACATTATAGCAGGCCGGTCAGAACTCGAGTTTGCAATCGAACAACAAAATGACTACTCAAACAAAACAAAACATAGACTCAGCTGATTTTTAGACACAAAGCCAAGCTATATCGAAAATAAGAGATGAGTTTAGAATAGCAATACATTGCTCATTCACCAAAAAACTTATAACACTCTAAATCCTAAGACAAACAAAGAAGAGCTAAAGCTGAACGGAAGTCGATTTACCTCTTTTGGAGCAGCGAGACGGGACAGAACGAGCGGGATGAACGGCGAGTTCCAAACGCGAAGCTCAAACCAAATGACCGACTATAAAATTCGGGCAGCAACCTAAATCCAAAACCAAGATACTATTTCTCTTCTTTGTAAATGTGATTAGGTACTTGTTTCCTATACTTTTTTTTTACTCCAATACACTCTATGTCTATGTACATATATTTTTGAAAGAAAAAGAATAAAAAAACGTCCAACTCGAAAGAAAAAGAAACTTTAAGACTTTTCTTTCTCCCTTTAAAAACTCTGATCAAGATTATCCAATATTTCTCTCTGTAAAAAAAAATCCCCCCACCCCACCCACCCCACCTACTATAAAAGAAGAGAATATTTATTATGAGGGATCAGGGTTTTTCGAATTGGGAGGGAAAAGGGTAAAGTCGGGATTCTGAATTCATCCTCCAATTCAAAAATTTGTTCTCCAAATGGAGGAAAAGCTGGCTTTGTACGAGAAATCGTCCAAATCCCTTGATGCAGACTAGAGAACTGAGAATGGGGCAATGAAACAGTAACTAAGAAATGAAGAAGAAAAAAGAAGAAGTTAAGCTGAACTAGCTATTTACGGCTAGAGAATATTTCATTGATAATATTGAGAAGAAGAACATTACAATATATAGTACCTTAACCCTAGCTGACTCACTATCCTTCTCCTTAAGGAGCAAGGAACAAGCACTACTATTTCTGCAGAAAAGCAAAAAGGACTAGATAGGGACCTTTCTAATAATTATGGGATCCAAAGTGTAAATAATAAGGGAAAAAGTAAAAAGTAACAAGTAACTAACTAATCATAACGGCTAGGTACCACTAAGCAATCTTAAGGTACAACTCTCATAGCCTCCTTCTCCTTACTTGGACTTTCCTCCACCTCAATCTGCATCATTACTCCTTTCTTAGAAACTTTCTTGTCCTCAAGGAAGAATGAAGGGAACCTTGTCTTGATCACATGATAATCCTCCCAAGTGACTTGCTCTTTAGACATGTTCTTCCAATGTATCAAGAGTTGAGTCACGACCTTGTTTCCCTTTTTGATCATCCTCCTTTCTAAGATGCACCATGGTTCTTCACAGTAAGGATTGGCAGGATCAACAATGGGTGGGTGAGTGAACTGAGCAGGCACCTCGTGACATATCTTCAGCTGAGAGACATGTAAAGTAGGGTGGATAGATACTTGGGCGGGTAAGAGGAGCTTGTAAGCAACAGGCCCCACCTTTTGAATCACTTGATAGGGACCATAATGGATGATAGCTTGGTGAATGATTGGTTAGACACAGTACTCTGTCTATATGATTGTAGTTTGAGATAGACCCAATCTTCAACATGTAACTGCCTGTCACTTCTCCCTTTATTGGCCAAGGATTGCATTCTTTGTTGAGCTCTATGTAAGTGAAACTTGAGCAGCTGGATCTTAAACTCCCTGGTGACCAGACTTCTATCCACTTCTTCATCAATAGAGCCACCAGCCATGTATGGCAAATGAATGGGTGGGAGCTGCCCGTATAATGCTTCATATGGGGTGGTTTGGATAGCAGAGTGAAATGTGGTGTTGTACCACCATTCTGCCATAGGCAAATAAAGGGACCAATCTTTTTGGCTGTCACTGCAATAACATCTAAGGTAGGTCTCAGGAGTCCTATTTAACACTTCAGTTTGACCATCAGTTTGAGGATGGTAAGCATTTGAAGTGCTCAAAGTGGCTCCATGTGCTGAGAATAGCTCTTGCCAAAACCTGCTGATGAATATGGGGTCCCTGTCACTCACTATATTCTCAGGCATGCCATGAAGCTTGAAGACCTGATCCAAGAAGGTTTGAGCAACAATAGTAGTTGTATAAGGGTGGCTTAAATCTATGAAGTGACTGTTTTTAGTCAACCTATCAACTACTACCATAATGGTGGTTTTTCATTTTGACTTTGGAAGGCCATCAATGAAGTCCATGCTACTGCTGGACCAAACTGAGGTAAGAATGGCTAGTGGTTGCATGAGACCTGGTGATGTTGCAGCATCATACTTGCTCCTTTGGCATACAGAACAGCTCCTAACATTATGGTTAATGTCATCTCTCAAATTCTTCCAGTAGAATAGTTGAGAGATTCTTCTGTATGTGTTCTCCATTCCAGAGTGTCCACTACTTGTCCTATTATGCCAAATCTGCATTATGTCTTGCCTGAGTTGTGCATCCTGCCCTACCATTATCTTTCCATATCTTCTGAGTTGTTGTTTGTAATAAGTGAACCCTTTTTGGCCCTCCCCCGATCTATTATCTCCTGAATAACTTCCTTCAACTTCTCATCCCCTTCCCTGCTGGATTTGATCCTATTAAAAAGGTTAGTTTCCACAGGAATGACAGACAACATGAATAGATGTGTTGCTGCACCCTGGAGAAAGAATCAGCAGCCTTATTTTCTTTCCCCTTCTTGTACTCAATCTGGAAGTCAAATTACATCAGCTTGGCTATCCATTTCATCTGAGTACCTGTATGTGATTTCTGATCCAGTAAGAATTTTAGGGCCTTCTAATCTGTTCTTACTACAAATTGTCTCCCTAAAAGGTACTGGGACCATTTGGTTACTGCCAGGACCAAGGCTAGCAATTCCTTGTCATACACAGTCAAACTTTGGTGCCTAGGTGTTAATCCCTTGCTCAGATAAGCCAGAGAGTGCCCTTCTTGCATCAAGACTGCCCCAATCCCAGTATCACATGCATCAATCTCCACCACAAACTGTAGTGTGCTGTTAGGTAAGCTGGGTACAGGTGCACTTGTCAAAGCTTCCTTGAGTTGGTTGAAAGTCATTGTTGCCTTGTCATTCCAGATAAACCCTTCCTTCTTAAGAAGATCAGTCAGGGGCTTGCTTATCCAACCATACCTTCTTATAAATCTTCTATAATAACCAGCCAATCCCAAGAATCCCCTCAGCTCCTTCACAGATTTAGGAGTTGGCCATCCCTGAACAGCAACAATCTTCTTAGGATTAGTGGCCACACCTTCAGCAGAAATGAAATGTCCTAGGTATTCCACCTTAGTAGCTCCAAAAGACATTTGTTTTTCCGGATTAAGAGTTGGTGTTTGATCAACAGGTCAAAAATAACTCTCAAGTGTTGCAGGTTCTCTTCTATGTTCTGACTGTAGACAAGGATGTCATCAAAGAAAACTAAGATGAATTTCCTGAGATGGTCCTTGAATACATGGTTCATGAGTCCCTGGAAGCTTGAGGGAGCATTTGTGAGGCCAAAGGGCATCACTAGGTATTCAAAATGACCTGAGTGTGTCCTAAAGGCAGTCTTCTTCACATCTTCTTGGGCCATTCTTATCTAGTGGTAGCCTGATCTTAAGTCCAGCTTAGTATAAACCTTTGAACCCCCCAACTCATCCAACAATTCCTCAATCATAGGAATAGGAAACTTGTCCTTAATAGTGATCTTGTTCAAGGCCCTTTAGTCCACACACAACTTCCAAGAACCATCTTTCTTTCCCACTAGCACCACAGGTGAGGCATAAGGGTTGCAACTTGGTTGTACTATGACTTGGTCAAGCATTTCTTGGACCAGTTGCTCAACGATGTCCTTTTGTCTGGAGGAGTACCTGTAAGGATTGTTTACTGGATTACTATCCTTTTGCAAAGGAATCTTGTGATCAAAAGTGGACCTGGAAGGTGGGAGCTATTTTGGGTCACCAAACAGCAACTGGAACTCCTCAATCAATGCTAAAATACCAGGGTGTATTTCCCTTGTTGCTTCTACTGTTGATTCTTCTGTGGGCAGGACTCTAATCATGAACAATTACCCCCCATCGTAAGTCATTTTATCCAACCCCTTGGCATTAACCACCCTGGTAGTCTCCTTATTTCCCTGCAACAGAACCTTCTGGCCTTGATACATAAAAGCCAAAGTGAGTTTTTGGAAGTTCAGCTGAAGATCACCCAAGGGTAACAACCACTGCACCCCTAAGATTATATCACAAGACCTCAAGGGAAGTAGTAAGAAGTTATCCACAAAAGTGGTCCCTTGCATCATCCAGGGAAGGTCCTTGCACATCTCAGTAGTCTGTCTGTTGCCTCCATCAGCAACATTGATGGGCTGAGGTCTAACCATCAGCACCTCAAGCTCTAACTATATGTCTACTTCTTAATCAATGAAGTTGTGAGTGCTACCTGGATCTATGAGAATAATAAGGGGTCTTTTTTTACTGTACCCCACCACCCTAAGTGTGTGAAATCCAGGGATTCCATTCAAGGCATGAATAAAGATCTCACACTTCTCCACTCCTTCTGCTTCCACTTCAAGTACCTCTTGGGCATCTGAATCATGTTCCTCCTCTTGTTCTTCTTCATCACACACCTCCAGCAAGTATAGTTGTTTTGCAGCATTGCATTTGTGATCAGGAACAAACTTCTCATCACAAAAGAAGCAAAGGCCCTTCTGTCTTTTTTCACTCATTTCAGCTGGAGTAAGTTTCCTGGTGTTGCTTCTATTGGAACTCACACTGTGATCTCTTTTTGGGGGTTGATACTCCTTCTTGTAAGTGACTCTCTTGTTACTACCCCCCTTCAGTGCTCCCTTGTTTTGGATAGATCCTCCAGTGTACATAGAAGATTTAGTCAACCTTAGTTGGGCATTCACCTGGGCTTAGTGTTTCTGGCCAGTTGGTATGCTTGAGGTAATGAGTAAGGCCTATGGTTATTTACAGTGAATCCTATCTTTGGTTTCAACTTAGTGATAAAGGCCCTAATTGGATATTCTGGAAGCAAAACCAACCTAGTCATGAATCTGTCAAATTCTTTCTGATAATCATTTATTAGCCCATTCTGTTTAACCAATTTTAACTCAGACATGGAATCTGCATACTCAGCTCCAAACTTATCAATCAACGCATATACGTATTCCTCCCAAGATGGAAGAGGAAGGTGGTTCCTACTTCTAATGTAAGCCAAATGCCACTCAATGGCTATGTCATCGAAATGAATGAAAGCCATTTTAACCCTTTGATTGTAATCTATCTCATCCAAGGAAAAGAACTGCTCCACCTTGCACAACCAAGCTCTCAAGTTAGTGCCATTAAAACGAGGGAACTACAGCTTTTCATCCTTGTCATAGTTAGGCCACCATGGTGATGATTGGGCTGCATAGATGGTTCTGCAACACCATCTCCTCTTGGTGGTTGGCCAGTTGGAAGAGGGTGAGAGTTCTGACTCATGTTAGCACTATTTTGGGGCATGATGTTTACCCCTAAAGGGTACCCTGCTGGGGAATAAGGGGGCATAGCTGGTCTCCCTGCAGAAGGAGGTTCCCACGCCATTGGTTCTCAGAGGGGGTGTAAATCTCCCCACCTCTATCTTGACCCTCAGCACTCTTTCCTCTATCAAACCTCCTTTCCTTCTCCAAAGATTCTTTAAGCTCACCAAATGCCTTCTCATGTTGATTTTCCCGTTGAGTTTGCCTAACAATGAGGTTAGCAATCTCTATTGTCATCCTTTCAAACATAGACTTGATTTCATTCATCTCAGAGGCCATAGCTAGATACACAGAGCTCAAGAAAGTGCTCTGATACCAAATGATGCAGACTAGAGAACTGAGAATGGGGCAATGAAACAGTAACTAAGAAATGAAGAAGAAAGAAAAAGAAGTTAAGTTGAACTAGGTATTTACGGCTAGGGAATATTTTATTGATAATATTGAGAAGAAGAACATTACAATATATAGTACCTTAACCCTAGCTGACTCACTATCCTTCTCCTTAAGGAGCAAGGAACAAGCAGTACATTTCTGCAGAAAAGCAAAAAGGACTAGATAGGGACCCTTCTAACAATTATGGGGTCCAAAGTGTAAATAACAGAACATAAGGGAAAAAGTAAAAAGTAACAAGTAACTAACTAATCATAACGGCTAGGTACCACTAAGCAATCTTAAGGTACAACTCTCACAGCCTCCTTCTCCTTACTTGGACTCTCCTCCACCTCAATCTGCATCAAAATCCGGACTGCAGTGGTAGCGTGGACGGTTCGGATCGCTCCATCCGTCCTTGCAACTTGATGTGGAGCCATCTCACGCTGGCTAGGACGATTTGCGTGTTGCTTCTGATGTTGCAAGGACGAGAGTTGCAGGCGGCTGGTAGAAAAAGGCGAAAGAGACGTTGGAGCGTCGATTTCCATCAAAATGGTGTTTGGAGATGAACGCACAAGGATGGGTTGTTGCTGCTAGTTTGTCACGCGAAGAGGGAGAAGAAGAGCGCATGGGTATGGGGCGGGTCGGTTCATTGAAAGAGTAGATTGGGGAAAAATTGGTGTGGGCTGTTCGGAGATGGGAATTTTGCTGTTGGACTTCTGGGTTTTTCATTGTGAAGGGGAAATTGGGCCGGGAGATTTGGCGTGGGCTGCTGAAAATCAACAGAGAAAAGGGCTCAACATTTGGCCCTTTGAGTGGGTTTAAAGACAATGGAAACTAAAACGAATTAACGTAAATTAATTTAGTGAGCTTCTTAAATTTAACGAAATAAATTAATCGACCTAATTGTAAAATAACTAATCCAAAGATGTTGACTATTATATGACTAAATTAAATAGTAAAGTATTTAAACAAAAAAATATAATCTTTTGAGATGATTTTCTAATAATCATAAAATATACTAATTATATATAAAATTATATAAAACATATATAGTACTTACATCATAACAAGATAAACTAGTAAGTTTAACTATAAACTAAGGATCCGAACTACAAGCTACTAAAACTAATTTATATAAAACGTTAAATAAAACAAAAAATCTTTTTGACCGATTTTCTATTTCATAAAATAAACTAATTATGTAAAACATATAAGAATATATATCGCTTCAAACTATAAAAATTGACTGACGCTACTTTAAAAAGACTTGAAAAAATATTTGAATCTTATAAAGTCAACTATTTCAACTCGTTTGGAAATTTAAGAAACTCGTGAATTAATTCTTGTCGGAGAGGGTCAAAACTGGGTGTCAACACATGCGTGCTAGAGTTGTTATGAAATGTAAGGTAAAGGATAAAATAAAACTATTGTTTCATAAAGAAAGATAAATAAGAAAGAAAATATTAAGGCAACAGTGCGATCTTACCAAATCGATCGGTAATTATATATAAAAAATAAGACTTTTCGTTGTCACCTAACGATGAATCTAAACAATACGATACAATAAACTTAAATAACAATCAAAATAAACATTATATTTAAGTTAGCAATATAATATAATGAGTAACAATCATCTAAGGAAGACGTTAGTTGTATCAAAGTTACAGGATAAAACAAAGACTTCAACATTGTCAACTTTAGAGTTTGCATTTGTCATTACACCAATAATAATGGTGAATTCAAAATTTAAATTTCATAGATTTTATTTTTAAAGCGTTCAATACTTTATAAGTTTAAATGTATAATATCTTTTGAAATTCTAATAGATTTCACTTACTCACAGTATGCTACATGTTAAAAAAATATTAGGTTCACATTAATTAACAAAGACAAAGAGCTACATCCAACGTGGTTTACTTATAATAATCGTTTATAAAGACTTATTTAATTCAAACAAATGAAGAATATTTCCATGTAATGACTACTAACAATTTTTTATCTAATGCCAGCATCATGTTATTATCACTGCCTGATCTGTCATGGGGAAATGGTCAGTTTCATTAGGCATGTTTAAAAAATGAGTGAAAACGAACTTTCATTTAATCTAAGGCAATGTATTTGGGGCGTAAAAAAAATATGAAAAATCGATCGAATCTAATTGAATGGAATTGATTCATATCATTTTTTTGAAATTAAAAAATATTATAATAAATACTTTATCAAATAAATTGACAAAACGTATGCAAGTATTTTCATTAAGTATTTAAGATCAAACAATACGACAATAAATTTTTATTCTTGACTTCTTGGTGAAGAATTGAAGTATTTTTTCAAGAACATGCTTGCGAAAGAAATATTTTGATTATAATGTATTTTGTGGTGATATTTAAAAGAAAAAAAATAACGAATCGTATCAAAATCGAAGAAAAATCAATATGATTAGGATAGTTATAAAAATCGAATTTGGTTTATACATTATATAATACTCAAAAATGAAAATGGTATAATTTTAAAAAAATAAGTGACCAAATCATCTATTCTTATAATAAATAGGAAAATTAGAAAATATAGAGCTGGGATTCTTGCAAATATGATCCTTCAATTTGATCTTCATGTGCATTCCAACTTGTACAATTCTTTAATCTTCATTATATAAATTTTGGATTTTCCCACCAATTAAGATTTTAATATTTAGATAACGAAAAGAAAAAAATCGAATACACTGATACCTACTAAACTTGCCTCATTTTAAGTGTTCATATTAAACGATTTTTGGTCATAATTATCATGTGAATTCTACAATTCCATTACCTTGACCTTCTAGATTTTAAGGTGATATAAAATACAAACACACTTTTTTTTAAGCATGCGAAATTAAAAAAAAAAATCAAATAACTTCTACTTAAAATATTAACCGCGTAATCATATACATTGATTTAATTGTACAAGAATTTAATTTTCTTATTATTATACCATGCATATTTTATTCTAATTTTATATTTATTGTGAATCAAGTTATATTTATTAAAGTCTAATGAAATGAGAAAAGACAGAGTTAATATGAGCATGTTTTATTTAAGATTAGGTTTAATTAGCCTCCGATTAAAAGAAAGTATGGATTTGAATGATTAAATTATGTGTTTTACGAAGAAAATGTTGCAAAGCCACATAATTAATTATCTTTTCAAGCCAAGGCAAATAACAATCAAGATTGAAGGTTTAATTTATCAAAGAAAAATAAACTGAAAGAAGAGATAGCCTATAAGTAGTCACTTTCTTGTATATCCTTTATCAGTCATTTAAATGAATAATAAATACTTATAAGTGAGGGAGACAGATAATTCAACTAATTATTTTCATTTAAAAAAAAAAGATATAGTTTGATTTTGTAAGTTGTTTAAGAAAAAAAAAAAACTTTGATGTTATAGTCCCAATTTAAATCTATTTCTAATATATCAAAATATTATTTAATTTTGTAGCTTTAAACATGTCACGTGGATAACTGAAATTAAATAATTATTTCCATTAAAAAAGATTATATAGTTTGGCTTTGTTCGTTTTAAGAATATAAAAAAGTTTTTTTAATTTCATAGTATCAATTTAAATCTATATCTCAAAATGTCATTTACTCTTGTGGCGACTTTAAACATGTCACATGAATAACTAAAATTAAAGTATCGCAAAAAAAATCTTCTTTTAACACACTAAAAAGAAAAATATATATTTTTAATTTAAAAACATGTAGTATTTTAAAAATATATATAGAAAATGATTGAAAAGATGAGAACAAGATCGAATTACAATATTTTATTATAATATATATAATTATCAATTTGAGTAGATAGCATCTAACTTAATTTATTTGTCGATATTGGTGGGAGACTTGTTTCCCACCTTTCCCCTCCTTATCTTCTTCATTCCCTTATGTATTGCACAAATACTATTATAAAATTTTAAAAAGTTTATTATAAAATTATTTTTTGACATAAGAAAATGACAAATGTGTTCCTTGAGGAAAGTGATTTTTCGTTTTTCTCTCATTAAATTAGTAAACTATACATGTGATTTTCGTGTATGATATAATATATTTATCATCATATTGGGAGTTGGGTGGAGATTGGAAATGGTCCTTTTGAAACTTTAATTTAATAATGAAATATGCACTCAACTAAGCATGTCCACATATAGGAAAAAATGTCACACTGAAAAAGAAAGGCACCCTTAAAACTTGTTATTAATATACATAACCAAATTCTTAAATTTATTTTTTTAAAAAATTATTTAGATATTTGAATTAAAGTATTTCAATATGATACATTCATATTCAAATTTTAGGAGGAAAATTGCTTAGTTATTTATTAGATAATTGAATTAATTATATGAAATATGTTTTTTTTAAAGTTATAAGCATTCATTTCAACAAGTCATAAATTTTCATACATTCTCTGTTGATGTGTATAATTAAGGAGATAATATATTTTATGTGATTAACTTAACTATTTAGTAGACAAATGAAGAGAAAGACTCTTTTTAATAGAAAAAGATAACTAAAATATTTAATTGAAACACTTTATTAGAAATTGATATGTTTCATTGAAACAAGACTTAGTTCAAGTATCTAAATAAAATACATTTTGATAAATTTAAAGTATTCGCTATGTATTAAGTTTGAATTAATATTTCAACTGAACACATGATAAAATAATAATTCTTTCGCGTTATATTTTGAAGGGGGAAAAAGTGTGTCCTCATGTGTCTATTATAAATTAACCATATAAAATACTATGTCATTTTTTCATTGTATGTGTTTGGCTGTTTAATTGAAATATATTTTATCATATATTTAAATATTTAACTTTCTTTCTTGATTTTTCATTCAATTTCCAGTACCAGCATTAAAGTCCAACTAATCTAAACTCTTGTTGCGTTGATCCTCATTTAGGGGGAAGCGCTCTCTACTAAGAATTGTTTCACATTCAAAACTAAAACTCAAAACCTCTTAACTAATTAAGAAAAGAGAAGCATCATTTGTTATACCACTTTTTTTTTTGATGATTTTAAATTAAAAGATATTATAATTTAAAATTTAAATAAAATTAAATGATAATTTAAAAAAAAAAATGGATGATGTATTGTGTCAAAAAAGGAAGTGTGACATGGAGTTGTGCATTATTGTATTTGCATCTATTAAGTGACATGGTCTACATCATGCTTCCACCTACCCTACGCACTGCATTTTTTCAACTTTCTCAATCTTATAATTATCAAGTTCAACATAAAAATCTTGTAGATATTTGTATGCTCTTAGATCTATTATTTTTAATATTAACTTTTTGGTGTAACTTTTAAAATTACACGTGAATCTTGATCTTATTATTTCGGAATAATATAAACATTAAAGAATTATTTAATTGATCTTAACTTTAATGAGTCATTTAATTTAGTAAAACATATATAAGAATAGTATAACATGACGTACAAATAATGTAAAAAAATAATTATTTCAGAATTTTGTTATCCACGATTTAGTTTGATGTATTAAGGATAATTCTATTTTACTTATTCATATATTATAGCTCTTGTATAATTAATATCATATGCATTATAAATTAAATAATATTTTCTTCATTTAGAAAAGAATGGCTTTCTTTTATTTTTGCTTTGTTAAAAAAAAAGACCTTTTTTTACAGTATTTTATATTTTAATTTTAATTTTTTATGTGATATATTTAAGGTCACAAGATTAAAGAATAATTCGACATATTTTACATAATTTCAATTTAAGATTATAAAATTAAAAAATCATAAAATTAAAAAATCTTTTTTTTTAATTTTTTTTAAATTCGTATCAAAATCAAAATATATCATTCTTGAGAATATATATGTTTAAGATTCTCCAATATATGTTACCAAATGACATGGAAAAGTAATAGTCCATTATTGTAATAGTATAGTCAACCCAACCAAAGGGTAAAAAGAAAAAAGAAAAAACATAAAAATGGTTGATGATGATCCAATTGAGTCATTTCAATGTTTAAGATAAAATATGTGTTGTCAAAAATAGTATTGTCAAAAATAGTAGTGGAATGTTGAATACTTCTTTTTTTTTAATCAAACATCTCGAATTTAACTCTATTTGTTATAAAAATATCTTTATTAAAAATTATTTTATTTTAACATAAAAAATTTTTTTAGTATTAATTCAAATTTAATCAGATTTCAATGAGGTGGAAACAAAATCTGTTGTAACACATCACATATAACTGCTACTTAAATGACTCCCATAAAAGCTATAGTAGTAACAGCTTTGTAATAAATTTCAAATGTGTCACACCCTTCCCTTGTTTCTTCATAAACATAAATAAAAATCCCTTTTGATCAAGTTCTATAGCTAGTTCCAGTAATGTTTACAGCAGTTCAATCAAGATCCACTCCAGTTAGTTCAGAAATCCAACATGTATTCAGCACCAGAAGAAGGAAAATCAGTCAGATTTGTAGATATAATAAGTCTTGTTGTAAAGTTAAAGCTGTGATTCAAAGTGGAAATGATAACAAGACTGTGAAAGATGCAAACTTTATGGAGAAATCTATGGAAGAGAGTAATGGGTTGTTGGTATCTTCTGGAAAAAGGAGAGATGTGAAGGCAGTGGTAACTTTGAGGAAGAAAATGAAGGAGAAGATTAGTGATAAGATTGAAGATCAGTGGGAGTCTTTAATGAATGGGATTGGAAGAGGAATCTTGATTCATCTTATTAGTCAAGACATTGATCCTGGTTTGATTTCAAATATATGCTTATTTACTCTGCTTATATGAGATTTTTTTTCCTCTTCTTTTTGATGAGCTTATTGTTGTATGAGTTGAGTTATATAGTTTATGTTTTTTTTTCTTTGATCTAATATGTCACCTTTATTTCTATGTTTTGCTGCCTTGAGTTCAGTTTGGTTCATTGACTTGCTTGAAAACCCTCCCTAAAACATATCCGGTAGAATCCCACAAGTGGAGTCTGGAGAAAACGTGGAATCCCGCGAGTGGTGTTTGGAGAGGGTAGGGTGTCATTATAAAGGAAGATAACATTTACCATTTCCGCTGCCAGCCTAAAGGCTTATTGGTAGCTCTTAGGTTGTTTGTCAGTAGAGTGATTGCCAAAACCTAGGTATGTTTTCGGAGGATAATTAGAAGAACCTTGGAGGTAGAGAGTCTGTTTCTGAAAAACTCCTCACCTTTTATAAAGTTATTTAGAACCCCCACTATCTTTTTTCGTTTTATTACTGCTTTGAGTTGTTTGAGGAGAAGGTCTTTTGGTAAGGACTGTGTACACTTTACCCTCTCGGATTCACTGGGTATGTTCTTGTTGTTGTTGCGGGGGCAAAATGAAGGAAAAAACTTATCAGTTTGTGGTGTGTACACTTGATTAATAACTGCATGAAATGTGCTTATAGGTTAGTTAGCTATGGTTAATTATTATACATTCTCATGGAAAGTTAATATGGTTTGGTGGAAAGTGGAAAAGACCACCTAGTGCAGATATGTATTCTGAGGTTAATGAAGTATTAAAACTATGTTTTGCTCACAGTTACCAAGTCGGGAAAGTTTGCGGAGTCTTATGTGAGGGGTTGGTTGTCCAAGCCTTCTGATCATCCACATATAGTTGAATATGCTGCAAATTTGACTGTGCCACACGATTTTGGACGTCCTGGCGCTATCATTATTACCAATCTCCTTGACAAAGAGATACACTTGGTGCAGATTGTTGTTCATGGTTTTAATGAAGGACCTTTATTCTTTAGTGTTAATACATGGATTCACTCTCAAAAAGATAATCCAGAGAGTAGAATTATCTTCCAAAATCAGGTAAGCCACGTACTTTCAAATGATTTTACTTTTTCATTTTCATTAGCAAAGCAGATAATGGTGCTTGATCAAGGACGTCGTTGCATTTTATAACAGGCATATCTACCATCTCAAACACCAGCTGGTATCAAGGATCTTCGACGTGAAGACTTGTTGAGCATTCGTGGCAATGGGAAAGGCGAGAGGAAGCTACATGAACGAATCTATGATTATGATGTTTATAATGATTTAGGCAATCCTGACAAAAGTGAGGATCTTGCTAGGCCACTGGTAGGTGGCAAAGAGAAACCTTATCCTAGGCGCTGCCGGACTGGTAGAGGTCCAACTAAGAAAGGTATTGAGCATTCTGCTGAGCAGTATACTTTTCATCTAGTTTGTTGTCAAAAACTGCGACATTCTTATATCGACTTTTTCTTGATCTTTGGATGCTGAAAGATCCACTTGCAGAGAGAAGAATAGAGAAACCTCATCCAGTTTACGTCCCTAGAGACGAAACTTTTGAAGAAATTAAGCAAAATACTTTTTCTGCTGGAAGGCTGAAAGCGCTGTTACATAACCTGGTACCATTAATTGCGGCTACATTGTCAAGCTCAGACATTCCCTTTACAAACTTCAGTGACATAGATAAACTATATAAGGATGGGGTTGTCTTGAATGATGATAATGATCCACAGAAGAATAAATTTCTTTCTGAGATGTTGGAGAAAGTGTTTTCTGTCAGCAAAAGGTTGCTCAAGTACGAGATTCCTGCTATAATCAGACGTAAGTACACACATTTACATTTACATTGATATATGTATACCAGTATCATTTAGTATTGTTGAAAGTTGTAACTTGAGTAGTCCTGTTTGTCTACTAGCCATACAATATGTGCCATCAGAAACCTGCTATCCTCTAATTCTTTAAAACGGTTGTTCCTGGAGTGACATTTCATAACTCTGCATCTTTCGGTTATTGTCTCACAGGGGATAGATTTGCTTGGTTGCGAGATAATGAGTTTGCGCGACAAGCTTTAGCAGGGGTTAACCCTGTGAACATTGAACTTTTGAGGGTAAGTTCTTGTTAGTATTTTTTTGTACTAAATCAATGATAATCTTTCTTTAGTTGATCACTAAGCTTGTGGATATTTAACAGGAATTTCCAATTGTTAGCAAGCTAGATCCAGCTGTTTATGGTCCCCCTGATTCAGCTATTACGCGGGATCTTATAGAACAAGAGCTTAACGGAATGAGTGTTGAAGAGGTAGTGATCCTTTTCCGAATCTAATATAGCTGTTTTTCTTTTCATGTGTAAACCAGCTCTAACCTACAATTTTCTGTTCAGGCTATTCAAGATAAGAGATTGTTTATACTTGATTATCATGACATGCTTTTGCCTTTTATTGGGAAGATGAACTCCTTGCCAGGGAGAAAAGCTTATGCATCAAGAACACTTTTCTTCTATACATCCAGAGGTGTTCTAAAGCCAATTATCGTTGAACTTTCACTGCCTCCGACTCCTTCTTCAGCTAGGAACAAGGTTATATTCTCCCATGGACAAGATGCAACCAATCACTGGATATGGAATCTAGCCAAAGCACATGTTTGTTCAAATGATGCTGGTGTCCATCAGTTGGTGAACCACTGGTAAGCTTAGAGCCCTTCTCTCTTCCCTTTAGTATTTTTCTTGTAAACATTTTTACATAGAGTTCTTCAAATGTTCGTTCTCATTGTGCTTTCATAAAATCTAATAATCTTCTAGCTTTGACTCTATCAGTCAGAGAGGTGCCTCACTGTTCATGTAAAATTAATCTCTCAGGTTAAGGACTCATGCTTGTATGGAACCATATATCATTGCAACCCATAGGCATCTTAGCTCAATGCACCCAATTTATAAGCTACTTCACCCTCATATGCGCTATACGCTGGAAATCAATGCGCTTGCAAGGCAGAGTTTGATAAATGGAGGTGGAGTTATTGAAGCATGTTTTAGTCCTGGAAGGTATTCGATGGAAATAAGCTCTGCCGCTTACAAGAGCATGTGGCGGTTTGATATGGAAGCACTGCCTGCAGATTTAATAAGAAGGTAAAATTTCTCAAAACCTTGAAATGTAACTATTTGCGTTGCGTGCTCAAGCTCAGACTAACCTTACTGTTTGATATGATGATTGCAACTTTTTCAACTAATAAACACAACATTGACTGCTTTTTAAGGGGAATGGCTGTGGAGGATACATCGATGCCTTTGGGGGTGAAACTTGTGATTGAAGACTACCCTTATGCAGCAGATGGCCTTCTTATATGGTCTGCAATAAAAGAATATGTGGAGTCCTATGTTGATCATTACTATTCCGAGCCTAATTCTGTCACGTCTGACGTTGAGCTCCAGGGCTGGTGGAATGAGATCAAGAACAAGGGACACGCGGATAAGAAAAACGAGACTTGGTGGCCAAAGCTTGTTACTAAAGAAGACTTGTCTGGCATACTCACCACAATGATCTGGACTGCCTCAGGCCAACATGCAGCAATAAACTTCGGGCAGTACCCTTTCGGAGGTTATGTACCTAACCGTCCTACCCTTATGCGAAAGCTCATCCCACATGAAGATGATCCCAGCTATGAGAACTTTATTCTTCACCCTGAGTACACTTTTCTTGCATCTTTGCCTACTCAACTCCAAGCTACTAAAGTGATGGCTGTTCAAGATACCTTGTCGACTCATTCAGCAGACGAGGAATACATGTATCAGTTACACGAAATTCAACAGTTCTCCGTAAATGATCATGAAGTTTTGAAGATTTTGAAAAGATTCTCAGCCAAATTAAAGGAGATAGAAGATACCATCAACCAACGAAACAAGAATATTCGTCTTAAGAATCGAAGTGGTGCTGGTGTTCCTCCATATGAACTCCTACTACCTACTTCTGGTCCTGGTGTTACCTGTCGCGGTATTCCGAACAGCATCTCTATCTGACATGTTCACTCTATAATATATATCTTCTATGGTTATGACTTTGTGCTATGCAATTTGTAGTTACTATTCCTTTTAGAAATATTTTACAGGTCTTGCAGAATAATATATTGAGGGTTGTAAACTGTTGAGAAGCAAATTGTAATTAGAAAATAATATTGAGCTTCCTTTTTTTATTTCATTTTTCATTTAACAATCACAGCTCTGATGAAGAAAAGAGCTAAATGGTATAAACAACATACTTTTTTTGGCAGCATTTAGAAAAACAAACCTCAAAGGTAAAATGCAGAAGACATGTAAATTAGTATCATTGCAACAACACATGTAATTTATACTAGCAAATAGTTTGTGCGTCGTACGAACATCAAGCTTTATACCTATTAAGGTTTTACGAGAGCTCCACATAAAAATTCAATCACATGCATGAAAAAAAATCACTATTAACATGAGAATACTATACTCGATATATATGTCCCACAAGTCATTCGTTACTCTAGTAGTTGGTTATCCGATATGAATTCAAAGTTAATTTTATATATCTACAGTTACACTTTTATGGTAAATGTGAAGTCAGCCTGTGTATACAAGTAAAATTGTTACTTATTTATATCATTTTATCGAACGACCTAAAAAACATACAAACCCTGAATCTGGTATAATATTGCCCTTTGTCCACTTTGTGAGTGTAACCCATTAAAAATAAGGGTAGACTTGACCTAAAAAGTTAACATCGGGGGCATCTTTATTCAAACAGATCAATGGAAGATAATATCATATACTAACACAACCAAAGTCACATAGAGGTGTTTATACATACTTTCTTGTTATACAATATTTTTGAAAAATATATATCTCTAACGAACTTCAACCCACGAAATTATACCGTAAATATATCAAAAACATAAACATGATCAAACAACTTGATTTTTCATTGAATAGCTTCAAAAATTTTTTATCTAAACTTAAAATTGACATCCATAACAAATTCAATCATTACTTCATCAAAAAACTGACAATAACAATACTCGTTTGTGAGTTTTCAAGCTTTTTAAAACTCCAATAATTATTCCTTTAATTCACCTAACAATGTTTAAATTTTATGATAGATAAATTTGAATACCACTCTCAATTAGTTTCTAAACATCAAATAAAATAAAAATCATAATCACAAGGTAAGAAAATATTACATTCTTTTCTAAATATTTTAAATTATATACCAACTAGTAAAATTACTCGCGCGAGTATCATGGAATTTATAATTCAATAAATTCAAAAAACTTATAAGTCATTAAAACTAAAACACTATATTATCTTACATACAAGATTACGTAGTAGCAAACATTAATAATGTAAAGAAATATGAAATTATTACATCTTATCATTTATCCTTAATAACATAAGAAAATTAATGACCATAAAAATACATATCATGATCTGTAACATAAGCAATGGTGTCAGTGAGCCAATCAACAGGAGCAAAGTGCACAAATATTGAAGAAGAAGAAGAGGTTCAAAATTTTTGTTGTTTTAAAAAGAGAGGAAGTCCCTCTATTTATAAACAACAAAGGGTAGTGTGAACAAATATTTATTGTGTCTTATTGGAAAGGTTACAACTATTATGAAAAGTTGCAACGCTTCAAAAATGTTACAACCTTTCATAAAAATCATAACTTTTCATAAAAGTCGCAATTTTTCATAAAAGTCGCAACTTTTCAACAAAGTCACAACTTTCATAAAAGCCGCAATTCTTCATTAAAGTTACAACTTTTCATAAATTTAACTTTTCATGAAAGGGGGAAGGCTATTATGTAAATAAATAAATCAAAAGAGAATTATGATTTATGGTTGAGCCACGTAGACGGGACGAAGATTCTCTTTTATATAAATATATGATATGATATGATGGATTAGACAGCTAAGCCTAAAAATCCCACAAGTTTTAGTAAAAATTAACATGTTCAGATACACCAAAACTTCCAGGATATTATAAATTCTAATTCAAATACACAATTCAAGTTTTATTCACAAAATTTTACTCAGATACATAGTAGTATTAGTGTAGTAAAAATTAACATGTTCAGATATACCAAAACTTCCAGGATATTATGGTTGTAAAAAGCAAAGTGTGAATGTGAAAAGAAAAGACATAAATGAAAAAGTGAGGGAACCAATTTGGAGGAAAAATGAAAAGTCATTTCTCCCATATCGGCAAAAGAAAGGGAAATTGTTGTCCTTATATAAGGAAACACTTCCTTTACTTCTTAAAGAGCTAAGAAGAAGGTGCCCCCTCGCGTCGCCGTCGTCGCTCGTTCGGCCTCGGCAAATGATGTGATTGATAAATTTTTTGGACAAAATTTATTTAATCGATTTTTGTTTATCAAATAAATCCTATTAATCTTATCTCTTCTAAATTAATTCAGGACGTTAATTCGCGTGTAACAGTAATGTTCCGAAAAGTCGTTACTATTTCTGAAAAGCTGTTACTTTCCCAACATACACATTTTTTAAAAAGTTGTTATTTTTTTCCAAAAAACCCAACTTTCTGGATAAAACGGGTCTGAACAGATTTCTCGTTTCTTGCTGAATATGGCTATAAAAGAAAGTCATTTTTCATTTTTTCAAACACTGAAAATTTTCCTTCTCTACATATATTTTTCTCTCAAAATCAAAGTATCGATCGACTGAGTCTGTGTGACTTGTTGTTGTTCTTAAGTTCGCTGAAGTTAAAGAAATTTGAGGTACTACTATTTCTTTAACTGAATTAATTTGTTTTATCTTGGAAGAAATTAATCCATAATCTCTGGTACAGTGAGGGAATTAAATTTCTTAAGGAGACACAGTAATTTCTGTGGACTCGAACTATTTTGTTCTCCGTATACTTCATCTTATTTCTGTTTCTGTTTTGACTAACCTTATAAGTACATGTTAATAACAATTATAAATTCTAATATACACAATTCAAGTTTTAGTCACAAAATCTTACTCAGATACATATGTATAGTTGACAGATATATCAAGACTTATTTTAGATACCGTGATAAAAATTTAAAAATCAAATTTCTTCAAGAAAAGACATAAAAACACGATCGAAGTTGTTCCATATTTGCATAAAGACACCTAAACTTTCAAAGTGTCCTATCACCCCACTAAACAATTATATATCGTTGTAAATGGGTCATTTTTACCCATTCCCTCATCTGGGTTGTTTACACGCACGTTAGGCGCGTCATGGACCAATTTTCACTTTCATTAACTAGTTTAAAAGTGCCACATGTCATTTTCTTTCTTTATTATTAATTATTTAATCAATTTATCTCATCTTCCCCAATTTAAACCCAAAATAGATGTGGTAGCCCTAATATTTTGATTTTCATAGCAAGAACAATATTGCTTCGGATTTTAAAGGTGGGACGCCTGAGTTGGTTGACACCCGTTATGCTATTTTAGTTTTGGTTATTCCGATGATAATTGAAGAACATAATGAGATGGAGATAGTGGAAGTAGTTGTTGATCAGGTGGCTGTGGCCCTATCCTATGCGACGGTTCTTGAAGAGTCACAATTAATGAGGGAGAAACTAGAAGCGAGGAACGGTTTGCTGCAACAGGCTAAGGAGAATGTTGTGAAGGCAAGCCAGACAAGGAATTCGTTTCAGAAGTTAATGAACAATGGGATGAGACGGCCAATGCACTCGATTTTGGGTTTGCTTTCCATACTTCAAGATGTCGTTTCAGCTGCATTCACTTATCAGAGAGGCTTCTTGTCTTGTTAAGTGCCTGTGTGTTTATTCTGGAGAGTGGAATCGAGAAGACGACTTTTCTTCAAAAGATAAGGGTCGGGTCGAGTTAATTCTATTCTAGGGAGTGAGCAACACGCGCACTACGTAGACGAGGGAATGGGTAAAAATGACCCATTTACAATGATATATAGTTGTTTAGTAGAGTGATAGGACACTTTTAAAGTTTAGGTGTCGTTATGAAAATATGGGACAACTTCGATGGTGTATTTATGTCTTTTTCTCAATTTCTTCCTCACATGCATGTACAACTTTTAATTAGATACGTATGCAAATTTTGTCAGTTACATATTTTAACCAGAGTCTCTTCTCCTCTACCCTTTGTCTCTCTCTTCTCATGTTGCAAAAAAAAATACGTCAATGGATTAGCGTGGAAGGAGAAATTGATTTGGACAAAAAGCATGATTTATGGGATAGATTAGCATGTGGTTTACAAGTCCAGAATATTTCTTAGGGAGTGGGTATATCTCCATGTATCTTAACTCAATAACGATAAAAAAAAATCTTTAAATAGTGGAATGTTAGGTAATTATTTAAAAGTATAGGTAAAATTATTTTTCATGGTACAGATGTTTTAACCTAAAATTTTGTTGTCTGAATTAACCCATGAGAAATTCAATTCAAAAACATTAATCAAATGTTATACATAGTTATACTCCCATCCGTCCTATTTTATATAGCTCCTTTTCATTTTAATTTGTCCCAAAAAGAATGTAAACAGCTCTTCATTTATCAACTTAAATTATTTTGATTTAATTCAAATTTAAACTTAACTCATCTATCACCATCGCTCTTTTCAACATCCAACTATATACCACATTAACTTAATTTTTAGGGCATTTTTTATTTTTAAAATTAATTTATTTGTTGAATTTTCAAAACGATTTTTAGAGCGTTCTTTTATTTTTACCCTTTATTTAAATTTTTAAAGTAATTACTCCAATAAATTTGACAATAATCAAAAAAGATAAAAATGAGAAAACTATGTTAAATTTTATGTCTTAATTTACTTTCCTTAAAATGCGTCCAACACTTCAAAAATCTAATTACTATGAAATTGAGGGAGTAAAACTTGTTTTTATATAAAATTTGATAAATATAATGATATTATTAAAAAAAAAGTATGACATTTGTAGATAACGATGTCCTTTCTACGTGTACTTTGTATATTTCTCCACCTGCCAACCAACATTAGTATCCTATTTATATGATAATCTTCTAGCGATGCATCATCATCTCCTTCATAAACCCTCTTTTATATGATAAAATCTTTTAGGCATATGCCATCATCTCCTTGATAAAACGCACAAGGAGTAATTTCAGGTAATATATGGGTTCGTTTTCTTTCACCTGCCACACAGATAACATCGTCTTCATCTCGAATAAACTGCTTCTGTTATCAATGTTTTGTGCTAATTTACAGGATGGTAGTAGCAGAAATAGGTTCAAGTTTTGGTTGAAGAAAATATGGAATCCTTAAACAGTAGGTCAGAAGTTTGAAGCGTGGGTTGACAACAGCAACAGCCACGAGAACTTCTCACAGACACTGCATAAAGAGACTAGAAGGACAAAACTGCAAATGTGTTCTACATTCTGTTACTTGGTCCAACATTTATGATCGATAACAACTCCGTCCTAAGATGCAACACAACACTGCATCACATTAGATACTGACGAAATATGGAAGGTAATTTAGTTACAAGCATATTCAAAAAGAGAATCAAGACTGCTTATAATATATATAAGTAACATACGATTTTTCCTCTTCGACTGTGTGCTATCAGCCACATTCATCTTGCCTCTCTACAGCTTTCCTTTCTCCTTCTCTAATTCTGAAGTTCTGCAGACACGGTGACCAAAACATGCAAGGAAGAACCTCCACAAAATCAAGTAGATATGACTATCAAAGACCAAGTGTAACAGTACCCAGTAAAATATTTTAACTGCTATTTATTTGCAAGTTTTTCAAGCACCACTGTTTCAACATCCATCTCCCATTTCATAGCCCTTAAAACATTCCAGAATAACAGACTCACTTCAAGTAGCTACAAAACTTATTATCAAATGGGAGATGGACTGGTTACACAGATCTATTTCCTTGAAATATGTCCTTCCATCCACTTCCCTGCTAGTAGATGAGCTTCCGGGCTTATGAATCTAATGTTCCTGCCTCAAACCCCAATTCATAGGAAAAGATATGAGCAAACGTGGTTACAAGCCTTTACTCGTCTATTTCCAGCCCCTTCTGGAAGGCATTTGCAGCCAGGCTCACCTGCTCTTTCTGGTCGAGGGAGTGGGTGGGGGTTATGGTTAAAAAAAAAAGTTGAGAGTCACAATCAGGGTCTTCACCACCCCCTCCATCCAACATAAATATCATTACAAGAAAGAGAAGAGTCGCTAAGTGAAATTTCAAGACTCAATGCAAGTTACTAAAATTAAGCAAATGAAAATGTCAAGACTTCTCCCAGTTGCAAAGATTCAAGGCCAAGAGTTTATACATCTCTTTTGCAGAGGGACAGTTGAAAG
Organism: Solanum sitiens; assembly: GCA_016801875.1. Lineage (NCBI taxonomy): Eukaryota > Viridiplantae > Streptophyta > Magnoliopsida > Solanales > Solanaceae > Solanum > Solanum sitiens. The sequence goes on along the minus strand of JABWTJ010000484.1, from coordinate 189,371 downwards.
AATGACAGCTTTGCAGTTTGGATTACAAACCAAGTAGGGTTTATAATGCCAGCAGGACACAAAATAAAAATTAATCAACAACAGGGGTGGAGATATAACACTTAGCTCCTCCTTGTATTAATCAACTTACAGAAATCCATGTTGCAACAAACCAAGAAATACCCAGTTTGCCTCTTAAAGAATGTACACAAAAGATGGTAACAGCAAAACAATTTGTCATCTTTCCACATACAGAAGATTTGAAAGGAAGTATCAAAAATCAATGCAGCCAGACCAATTATAGGCTCAAATAAGAATCCCCCGCTAAAAAAGAATGCAAAAGATATCAAAACTTAAAATTTGTACATCTCTAGCAGATGAGGCAGTAAGTACCTTTACTGGCTTGGGCAGAGAATACGATATCTGAAGTACGGAAAATAAATTTGAAATTCTATGTATGCCAGGTTGTAGATAAGCTCCTCAACCTGCTTTCCTTGATACTGCAGTGACATTTATAGATTTTAATTCTACATCAAAAACTGAAATATTTCCCAACATAAAATACAAAAGAAACCAAAAATGTAGACCCGTTGTCTGCCATGCAAGCCAGAAGGAATATGGGCATCCATGTTCTCAAAAAATGAGATAGAATAAATCGTAATACAAAAGTCAAAGAAACAAAAAATGGAAGCAACATACAAGGCACTACCTATATATGGAATCATGCTAAAGGAAAACAAACGCTTCAAGGAATGAACTACTCGCTATATAGATAGTGTCATAGCAAGAAAAACGAATCAACATTTCCTTCCAAACGGAGAAAATATAAAATAAAATTCAAGTAACTAAGTCAATAGTACTTTCAAGATCAGGCCTTGTTTCATCTTGCTTGGCAAAACTTTGTTAAAAAGAAACCGGGTAACGCTTTCAGCCAAAGAAAATGGTTGGTCTTTCAGCCTAGGTACAGCATTTTGAAATAAACTTTGAAAGAAACAACTTAAACCAAAATCTTAGGTAATAATGTCATCCATGGTTAACTTCCATTATCAGCATTCCACCTAGCAGTCAGTAACTTCAGAACCCCATGTAGATAAGAGAGGTAACTGTAGTTGGTCTCTAAAACATGAAATGATTCTGAAACAAATCCTACAGAAAAAAAAAATAATCGTGCAGCTTATTCATAATATCACCATATAACCTTTAAGCGACTTCGAAAATGTCATCACGACTTCACATCACATTTGAATGACATCACTAAGACGTGTACAGAAATATGTAGTAATTCACTACTAAGGTTTGTCCCAAAAAACAATGGAACATGTGATATTTATGTGCCCTAATCCCAATGTGATATTTATGTGTCCTAATCCCCATGTGATATTCATGTGCCCTAACCCCTTGTGATACAGACAATGATGCGCAAGCAGCCATGGAAAGGGCCAGAAGAAAAGCATGGAAGTACATAATAATCAGGAGTCAAAGCTGTGAACATGGAGAGCAGTTAAACATTCAATGTTGACGGGAAAGCATATATGTCATCCTTGATTACTATCCATGTATTCAGGTCCAATAATTACCTTCATATGTGCTATAGTTTCATTGAAATTCTTCATCAATGAAAAAGCTAAGAATTCCCCATCAGCTTTACACCACCATCCTCTTGCAAACAGAATATGAAAATTAAAATTGGCATACTAGAAATACGAAACCAATCCATATGTTTTAACAAAATCAATTTCAAGATCATTGTTTACACTGCCAATGGGTAATATGTTACACACGAGTTTCAATTGAAACTGTTCCTTAACAGGTAAGCTCACTATGCCACCCCTGCCATGCAAGCAGGCCCAGAGATTTTGACAAGGCACCAGAGCCAAGTAGGTCAACCTGCAACAGATCTGATAATGCATAGCCAAAAGAATTGTTTCTTGATCTAATTGTCAGATAAGCCTGCTAAAAAACAGCTGAACTGATCGTCTAGCAAACAATTTTTGCAACTTCCTATAAGTGCATGGCTCTAGCCTCAAACCACGTCAACCCATGAGTATTACAGAAAGCAAAACTCAAACAGTTACTGAGCACTATTCACTTATCTTAGCCAAACAATCCACCAGTTCCCAACACCCCTTGCTTCAGTTCCTTTCTTCGCTGCTCCTCAAGAGGATCTGGACTCTTCATTACTCTTCGCACACGCCTGAAAACAACACAAAGAACATCAAATAACAGTCCAAGGAGCTAACCGAACTCCCATCTGAAAATTAGCACTGAAAGAAGATTTACCTATCTTGTGCATGCTGTGCGGGGAAAGTAGGCATGAATTCTTTAGACTTGGGGAGAGGAACTTCACGAAACCACTCATGGTTCAAAGCAGCATCGGCAGATATCCTCTGCAATATGTCATATAAACATCAATATCAGAAGAGGTAAAAACAACATAAAAAGAATTTAGAAGTTCCCAAATGTTATCACCTTCGCAGGATCATAAGTCAAAAGCTTATTCAACAGGTCAAGGCCAGACTCTGATAGGTCTGGTTTTCCCATGTAGGATGTTGTAGGGCTTTGAAATTTATTTCTTAAATTATTGAACCTGTTACAAACAAATCAAATGGTTTAGTAAAAACATGAAAATATTTCTCCAGCATAGATTGTCATCAGAGGAGGCCAGAAAGCCAAACCAGAATCACCCAAAGCTGGAAGCCTGGGAAAACAGCGGCAAAAATAAAAACATGAATCTCTGGCCGACAAGAGAAGCAATAGAATATATAAGAAGATAATACTTACTGATGCTTTACAAAGTTGACCTTCACCCCAGGAAGCTTGGAAAACCCTGGCCAAATCGTCTCATTAGGGGTGCCAAGAATTCTGAATATCTGGTAAGAAAAACCACAGAAGTATATTAAGAAGACTTCAAACTCATGGTAAATGTCATCAAAAATCGAGTAATTCTCCATCAGCAGCTAGAAAGATACCTTGTCAATTTGATCAACTTCTGTTTTCCCATTGAAGAGTGGTTCTTTGCATAGCATCTCGGCCATAATACAACCCAGTGACCACATGTCAATTGCAGTAGAATACTGCTTGGCTCCCAACAGAAGTTCTGGCGCCCTGTATGCATAAAAAACTAATCAATCACTGGCTAAATAGAAGCCAGCTAGGCGAGAACTCAATAGAAACGTTCATCTACATACAGACACACGGCAATAGAAGTATTGAGTATCTACTTGCATCTTTTCAGATTAATGAAGAACAAAAAATGAAACTCACCTGTACCACAAAGTAACCACCAAATGAGTGTATGGTTTCAAGGGGCTCCCATATTGACGAGCTAAACCAAAGTCACAAATCTTCAACTCACCTTGGTTGTTTAGAAGCAAATTTGAAGTCTTCAAATCTCGGTGAAGGACCCAATTATCATGAAGATACTTGACACCATGCAAAAGCTGGAGCATAAGACATTTGACTTCACTTTGGGTAAATGGTTTTTTCATTGTCTCCATCAATGCCTTCAGATCATGTTCCATGTACTCCATCACCATAAAAATACTGTCAAGACTGCTTCCAACAACTACTTCTTTGACATCTACAATTGAGGGGTGATGAAGAGAAAGAAGAATGTTAATCTCCCTGAGAGATGTCAGGGGGAATCCTTCTCGTTCCTTCTCCATCTTAACCTTCTTTAGTGCAACAATTTCTCCTGTCTTCTTATCTTTAGCTCGGTAAACAACCCCATAAGTGCCTTCATCTATCCTGTTAAGCCGCTCGAATTCATCGACACTTCTACACCCCTGCAGCATGTTTACGCTCCTTTGTGGAGGAAGCGCAGCCTCCGGTGTACCACGAGAATCATGTTCATCTTCAGATTCTGTATCTGACTGGCTAACACTAGTCCTATCATAGTTGCGGTCCTTATCCACATCCATTGGGCCATTCTTATCTAATTCATTGCCCTGGTAACTCTCTCTGCTGCAAGACCTAATATGTTCATCAGAGTCTGAAGACCTCGTTCTATTTCCTCCGGAGTTTTCTCTCTTGAGCTCCTCATATTCAGGAGTTAGTGATTTCCTGCGTCCACCCATTTCGGCCGAGTGGGGAACTGCTCGTCGCTTTTTCAGTAGGAGCATATCATCACCTGACATCTCACCTTCATCAGCTGGAGAGTCAGCATCAGTTGCCCATCGAGATGATCTTATAGTCGGCACGGGCACATATTCCTCATCTTCTACTTTCCTGGCTTCCTGACTGGGCAATTGCTCCTCATCAACAGGTGGAGAACATATGTCAACTGGGGATTCATGAGATACATCCATAAGTAAACCAAGTGCTGTATTTGTATTACTTGGGGATGGCTCCATAATGTGAACATTATTAGTGTTCAACAGAGAGACCTGCTCAACCCTTTCCGAGGGGAAATTAGCCAACTGGCCAGATGACTTTGGCAATGGAGGCGGAGGAGGTAGCTTAGCAGCTACTGGTGAATTTCTACTCTTTGACATTCTATTCACTTCCTTATCTTCCCTATCCCATATAATTGGAGAATATTTCCGTTTCTTGCTCTGTACAGAAGACTGATTCCCATTGGCAGCATTCTTGGTCTTCTGGTCTGACTCAATAGCCCCATCAGACCCACTCTCGCTAGACAATTCCCCAGGCTCTCGGTCAATAGCCCTGACTCTAAGCCCACTTCTCCTCATTCCACCAGCATCACCATCACTACTGCCAGAATCACTCCTGCTTGAACCGGACCTATAACTGCCATTCATCATATCCCTTTCTTTTATAGGCTCTCGGTCAACAGCTCTGACACTAAGCCCACCACTTCTCCTCACTCCACCACCATCACCATCACTACCAGAATCACTCCTGCTTGACATGGACCTAAAACTCCCATTTATCATATCCCTTTCCTTTACATCCTTCTGTCTCAACCTACCCCTATCTCGACCACCCCTGTCATGACCTCTATCCCTATCAAAATCCCGATCCTCAGACCTAATTCTTTCGTAATCCCCCTTGGAGTAACCAATCTCCCTCCGTGAAACCTCAAACTCAGCCTCACGCCCCCTAAATTCATTATCCCTGTAACCACCATGTCTTCCAGCAGCCATGGAAACGTCTGTATCAAATGAAACCCTAAATTCACCTATAAACCCTAACCCTAATTTCACAAATAAAATCAGCAAACCCAACAAACCCTAGCTCGATGAAAATCGAGTTATTTGAAAACTCAATAGCAGATCTGGTAAAAACTAATCAAAAGATACAAAAATCAATTGAAACTTTTTTCCCTAAATTTTTTTTTTCCTTTTTCTCGAATAGATTGAAAAACTCTAATACACAACAGATACAGACAGCGAAGAAGCGAAACCCCTAAGAATTGAAGACTTTAGGATAAATTTACGCTCTTCCCGGCACGTTGTAGCTAAGATCGGAATACTTACCGGCGAATCGAAGCAACCAGACACGACGGCGGCGACGAAGCTTTAAAAGAGAGCGAGGGAGAGAGAATATGCAAATTCCCAAATACGAAAGCGAAGAGAAAGTCCCAGACCGCGTAAAGAGGAGTTTTAAGATTAGCTTCGACTTCAAGTATGTTAAAATTGCAAATTAGACCCTCTAATTTATCAAAATGTGTATAGGAATTGAGAGAAGGACCATGATGTTTCTTACATGTTTATTTAGCACCACAAAATCTTTGCCACAAGTTTAAATTTCATTGGGTAACATTCCAATTTCCAAGGCTAATAGATATTTCTCCTTTTTTATCAAAAAAAAAACATAATACATAAATATGCCCTTTAATTTTTCGTCATTTTATATTTATGTCCTTCAATTTTGAGTAAGCACAAATAGATATTTAAATTTGTATAAAATTGAATAAATAGAAATACACGTTCTATGTGGCATCCTACATGACAATTTGTGTCCTAAGTGGTGTCCTATGTATTGTGTCACATAGGACTAATGTGTCTACTTGTTCAACTTTATACAATTTAAATATCTATTTGTGCACACCCAAAGTTTGAGGATATAAATGTGAGATGAGGCCAAGTTAAAGGACATATATATGTATTATGATCAAAAATATGGACTTTGATACTATACTAATATGTATGGGGAAAAACTGAAATATATTTAAAATTTGATCGAAATTGTTGTAACAATCTCAAACTTTAGGCAGGTGTATTTTAAAGATATATAAGTGCGCAGTTGCACAAGTTACTATTTATAATGATATACATTTATGATGTCCACATAGACACATATATATCTTTCAAATACACTATTAAATAATGCAAGGGTAACTGAAGGGCATCATTCTAACCTAACTAATTTCACTGAAGTGTCTGAGAAACTATGATTCGGTTAAGGATTCAAATTACCATAAAAGAAAGGAGCTAGACGCATCGTAAGGTTCACAAATGTGAGTCTCAACTCTCAACCGTATCTCATATATATTTATGTAAGGGTTAATATGTAGCAAACAAAGTTTATTATTTAATTATTTTAATTAACTAAATTAAGTGATGAAACAAATATAAACAAGTAAGTCATTTATAATACAAATAAATAACATAAATACATTGAAGAGATGAGCAAGGAGACCAAAAAAACACAAATCGATAGAAGAAAACATTTTTTATTAATAAAACTACCCCAAATATATACATGCAACATACTTAAAAAAAAACTAAATTAAATTAATCCTTTTGGATTAACGCTCGGCTTATTCGTGTTATTAAGACAAATCAAAATTATCTTTTCTCTTCTCAGGTCAACTTACATCATTTCTAATAAGGGCCTAAATACCCCCTATCCTCCAATTTTCTAAGTTTGTTTATTATTTAGCTCATAAAGCGATTCAAAAGAAAATAATAAAACTAACATTCTAAAAAGGTACCTTGTATCTTAGCTTAATGTCCAAGAAGTATTGAACTACTAGATGATAGGTTTAGACTTAAAGGAAATTCAAGAAACCTAATTAGACACGGAAGCGTCAATCAAAACATATTTGACGAGCACTTAGCACATAAATCTCATATTAGCCTCTAAATTAGTTATTAGCATGCTAGCAAAGACATGTAAATAGTGAAAAAATCATGCATTATTGTGTGTGCAAACAAGCATTTTAGCATAACAACATGTTAACTAATTTTAGAGAGCACATGTAGATATAACATGCTGAGTTTGACATATGGCAGAAATTAATTAGAAAATTATTGGAGCCTATTAGTTTTTAACTGTTGAAAGGTCGGCTAGTAATTGCTAACATGCTAGAAATAAATCAGAAATTATATTTAATCAAATATTAACACAATGAAAATTATTTAAATCCTATAGACATAATTTAATCAATTAAACAAATTGGACCTAATATACAATATTTGTGCCTATTTTATTTTTGAACATTATGAAATAGCCATAATGTCTATTGCTTGTTTAACATGCTAAGATTGTTTTAAATCTGATTAATCAATGAAAGTATTGATCGGACCCTAAACATGATGTCTAACCAATATAGCATTCTTAAATTGATTACAACCTACAAACATGATTCCCAAGTTTGAACATGCTAAAAAATATTTTCGAATAAGGATCCATACACGACAATTGATTATTAGCATGCTGAAAATATTAATAGCATGTATGCATGATTTTCCTATACTCGAATAATATTTTTAAAATATAAGTAATTCTTATAGACATGATTTCAAAATAAATAATAAGCTAAAATAATTAGTTTAAACTTCGATGCACGTTTTTCTACTCTCAAATAATACATTAAAATTGATTAGATCTTAATTGAGGCATAGTATATAAGCAATTAACAAATCGAAACTTTAACAAAATTTATAAGCATGATTTCACAACCAAGAGTAAGATAAAATACTTATTTGAAGCTTATTATATTATTAGGTCAAAAGTTATTTAATTCTTATAGACATGATACCTAGTAAATTAAACAATCTGTAGTTGATATAATATCTAAGCATAAATTCTATATTAATATCCTGGAATTTTAATATGTATCTATAGGTACAATCCGATTGATTAACATGTTGAGATTAGTATAATTTGATTAATTAAACTAATTAACTAACATGTTGAAATTATTATTTTTTTTAAAAAAAAAGACAAAGGCATAAACATATAAAAGTTGGTTTTTAATCAGATTATTATAATTTGACAATCATATAAAAATGTTTTTAAACATGATGATAATAACATTAAATTCAAGTAATTAATCAACGCGAGCATATACCAATATCATACACACATAATTAAAATAAAGTAAAGACAGATAGCACATAATTCCCCTCCCCCCAGAGGCAGACCCTCATGCCTTCGATAACTTTTTTTTTTAAATAATATATATATATAGTTGATAAAATAATAATATATTTGATTGTACCCTTGTAATAAAAAGACGCCTAGTGCATTGGTCAAAGTCGTCATTTCTGATCGCGGCTACGTGAGTTCGAATCCCACGAAAAAAAAATTTACTTTAAAATCATTTTTGCATTGTAATAAACTTTTAAAAAAATTGCCGCCTCGACCCTCTTTTTGAAGAGGAACTGCTCTTCAGGATACCCAAAAAGAGTGGGAGGTGCCTGGGCTCGTTCCTCCCAATAAAATAGAAGGACAACCGGTGTTAAAGGTCGACCTTACCCTCTTTTTGTCATCTCATCTGCCCCAATTCTTTTCTTAATTGAAACTAAAAGAAAAAAAAAAAGTCCTAACACACACATGAATGTATAACAAATAGTGTCAAAGTCACATGTTACATATTCACATGAATGTGTAAGAAATAGTGTCAAAGTCACATGTTACACTATTATTTTCTTATAAATTGATTGAATTGTTCATTCAAGTTGTATTGTAGTTTTCCAATTTTCCAAAGTTTTTAAAAGCCTTTCTAGTTTTCCAATTTTCCAAAATTTTTAAAAGTTTTTTCTCTATAAGGTGAGTTCGAATTTATTTTATTTTTAATTTGTTTAATTAATTTTATACTTTTATATGATATTGTGGATATATTCAGCTTTTGATACTTATATTAATGTTAATATTTATTTTTATTTTTTGTGTATAGATATGCATCGTCAAATGTGTACGTACATCCTGGTCCAGTAGAGCATGATGTATTAAAAATCCAAGTTCATCAGCGTTCCGAAGGAATTTGGAATGGTAGCTTAAAAGAAGAGAAGTCTTGCTTATATACGCGTCACGGTGATACTGAATATTGACAACATATAAAATATCATCCATTACATTCTCTCATTCGTCAGTATTTTGAAAATTATAGATTTAAAGGAATTCTTGATGTAGGATGTGTGTCGTATGACTCCGGATTAATTTCTACTTTAATTGAAAGATGGCGTCCAGAAACGCATACTTTTCACATGAGAACTGGCGAGGCTACCATAACTTTACAAGATGTTGAAATTTTATTCGGAATGTTAATAGATGGTAGTCCTATAATTTTAAATGGAACTGATGCTTTAGGGATTATAGGTAGACAAAAAATGATGTTTGAATTAACAGGATGATTACCCGATAATGGTTGTTTTTCTGGTGTTAGTAGATTGTTAACATATAAATTGATTGAGTATATTGAAGGTTTGGATGGTATTACTGATCACTCAACTGAGCATGAAGTGCAACAAAGATTTAGATTATATTTATTATGGTTATGTGGTGGATCAATATTTCCGGATAAATCTAATAATAAGAATAATTTGGACATTTTGATTGACATGAGAAATTTAGATGTAATGTCAACACAAGCATGGGGAGCAGTCACACTATCATATTTGTATAATTGCTTATCCCGTGCATCAATGAAAAAATCAAATGAAGTTTATGGATTTCTCTCTTTAGTGCAAGTATACATATTTTTTAATTAAATATCTTTTATATACTAGTAATATGCATTTTTAAATTTAAGTGTATTCTAAGTAATGGTGAATTTTATTTATTGTAGATTTGGACATGGGAAAGAATTATTCCCCTGCAACCATTGCCAAAGCCTCTAAGGACCAATAAACTTGAGGCTTTAACTGCGCTTGCACGTACATGGACGCGACATAGAAATCATCAAAATGAGGCACGAACTGTAATCGGTGTGATTAAGGATGTACTAGATAATCTAACTGATGAACATGTATTTAATATTATTAGTATTTTAAACTATTCATATTTTTATTCCATTTTAAATAAAAATATGTTTGGTAGGTCTTTAAATGAGCCACTTATGTTTCACTATCCAAGAAAATTATGTGAATAAAATGACATATACATAGATTCTTGGTAGGTCCTTAAAAGTAAGATATTATATGACATAGTGGTACAAAAAAATTATTTTGTAAGATTGTTCATTTTCACGTACATATTTTTAATTTTCTGCCAATGTTGTTTTGATAATTATCTTACTTAATTATTTTTTTATAGTTTATTTGGCAACCTTATTCGAAAGATGTTATTAATGGATTGTCTGAGTGGTGTCGGTCAGGATAACATGTCTGGATGGCACATGTGCCACTTATTTATGGAATTTATCGTGAGTGGCACATGATTGATCGTGTTGTGAGACAATTTGATTATTTACAACATATTTCTGGACCGTGTACCCAATTTTCCGAATATCATTTTAAGTGTGATAAACGATCCAAAATAAGACAAGAAGATATAGATGCATTTAACTACACACAATATTTATGGAAGCAACGTCAAAATCGTATATTCCGACCTCTATTTGTAAGTGATCAAACAGATTAATTTCATTGGTACATGAGGCATACCCGCATGTTCATTGAAAATCCACAACATGTTGTACAAAAAGGGTATCAACACATGGCAGGAAGACATGAGACATTAGTATGTATATTATGTAAAATATAAATTATTATGTCGATCTTTAATAATTTTTTGTTATTAATATTTTTTTATTCATTATAGGCTAGGGATCATGAAATGCAATATCGTCGAACTCGGATGATTGAAAATGATGAAAATCAATCTAATGAAATGAGACAATATGCAGAGGAAGTCGCTGTTATTTCAATGGAGTCAATGAATGTGACCTTCCAGGGAACGCGATTGAGCTTTGATCCTGATTACAATCCTCCCACTCAACACGATGAACCACCATCAGTGCAAGTATCTCGCCGATCACGACAAATAACACCGAGAGAGGGTGCACGTCGAGGTAGAAGGAGCGCTGGTGAAACAATTGATTTTTCTGTAGGGCCCTCTAACACTAATGTGGCGACTCCCGAGCCTTATTATTCCACGTTTGGTTTTTCTACAGGGCCCTCTAACACTAATGTTAAATTTTCTAGTCGGCAATCAGTTGATTTTGTAACTTCACAGGCTTCGATATCTGGTTTTGCGCAATTTAGTGGATCTCAATATGATATTCAACATGGTATGCATGAATTTCCTATACATAATTCTCCATTTGGTGGAAGATTGAATTTTTCTAACGTAAAAATGATAATTTTCATAGAAATTTTTTAATTTTTTGTAGTTTTTTTAATTTTTTTATATTTATTTAATTATATTATATTGTATTGTATTATGGGAACTGTGTCTGATGATTCAAATGATTCAAGATTTAATGCTGAGGCTTCACAAAATTTAGTTTTTAATAGAGAAAATCCACCTCGGAGAACATCTAGGCTACACAAATCAACTAGATGTGGAACAAGCAGTCACTATCAAAATGAGAAAGATTTTGAAAATGAAGATGTAAATAAAGAGGTAGAAGATTCGGATTTAGAAGAATAATTTTTATGCACCTTTATTCTAACAGGCTGAAGATTCGAATTTTAAAATGTGTTGAATTTTTTTGTTTCGTGCAAGTTTGAACAAAGCAGTGAGATTCTTACTTGCAGGATTTTCCTTTTTCTTTATGTCATAGTCCAAATAATTACTTTTTATGTTAGGTCAAATCATTACTTTTTAATAAAGGTCAAATCAATTATATAATTATAATATAAATATATTGTACTTACAATATTTAAAATGCAGCAAGACAAATTAAATCATGTTAACAAATAAATATAAAAGATATATCATAATCTTAAATTCATGTCAACAAATAAATATAAAAGATATATCATAATATTAATAACAAGACAATAAAAACACATAACCTTAAAAATATAGACAAATATATTTAAAATCGAGTAGGACATCGTGCCTTTGTGTGACATGTCTCCTTACAAACACTATATTTTCTAGTCATGCGAGCCGAAGCTATATCCATATCATTCTTAAGTCGGCTTTTTACTTGCGTACTACTTGTCCGCAAATATTCAGTATTTGCAATTAAATTAAAAGGACCTGGTGGCCAATACATTTCATCACTCACTCGGGTAAATGTCTCAGTGTATGTTCGTTTGTAATATTTTGTACTGTAGAATTTACTTACATAAGATTTTGGCTCGATTCCGCGAAGTCCACAAATTTGATGGCATGCGAACAAGGCATATGATAATTTCTCCATTTTCCACAAGAACATTTTTTACCTTTTGCAGTAACCTTGTGGACATTTCCACCTTTACCATCATGAGCAAAAGTAAGAATTTCAAAAACTCCATCACCAGTGTTGTAAGTCATCATATCTTTGTGCCCTTGAGCTCTTTGATAATAATCATTAATTTTTTTTATCTATCGCAAGAGGCCATGACATATTACTTTGAATTAATGCAATTGCAAGATTGTTTCTTTCGACAAAACGATCAATGAGAGCTTTGAACGTCATTCGAACCATGGCAGTCACAGAAAGCACCCGAGCTTTTTTCAAATAAACCATTATATGACTCAGACACATTTGTCGTCATGGCACCCCATCTACGATCACTATCCTTATACATTGTTCATTTTTCCAAAGGAAATTCATTAACCATTCATATGCTGCAGGAGACAATATTTTGATTTGTCGCATTCGTTGCACAAATTTTTTCTTCTGATGCTCAGTAGCAGCCAACCACATTAGTTTTTCGAGTTCACTATTTACAAATTTTTTAATTAAAATTTGTTTTTAAGTGTCGAACACAAAATCTATGGTATGTGTTGGGTGGACTCAACCAATCATAAGATTGAACACATTGCAAGATTCCTTGATGACGGTCAGAGATGAGATCAATGCGTTGTCGTTCACAAACAACATGTGTCCATAATAACTTGAGAAACATGACCAAGGCTCAAAACTCTCACGTGCAACTAAAGCATATGCAAGTGAGAAAATATTTTTATTTACATCAATCCCAACCGCAATTAACAGTTTGATATCATACAAACCATAAAGATGTGTGCCGTCGTTAGAAATGACCGGCCTACAACTTTTGAAACCATCAATGCTCTGTTTAAAAGCCCAAAAAAGAAATTTAACAGTTTGATAGAAATGAGACCAATTCTTTGTCATTCACAAACAACATGTGTCCATAATAACTTGAGAAATCATGACCAAGACTCAAAACTCTCACGTGCAACTAAAGCATATGCAATTGGAAAAATATTTCTATTCGCATCAATTCCAACCGCAATTAACAGTTTGATATCATACAAACCATAAAGATGTATGCCGTCGATTGAAATGACCGACCTACAACTTTTAAAACCATCAATGCTTTGTTTAAAAGACCAAAAAATCATGACCATCAAAACTCTCACGTGCAACTAAAGCATATGCAAGTGGAAAAATATTTTCATTCGCATCAATCCCAACAACAATTAACAGTTTGATATCATACAAACCATAAAGATGTGTGCCGTCGATAGAAATGACCGGCCTACAACTTTTGAAACCATCAATGCTCTGTTTAAAAGCCCAAAAAATAAATTTAATAATTTGCTCACCTTGCATTGTTGTAGAATGATGCTCCAACTCAATAATAGTGCATGTATTGAATAATTATAGTGCATCCATATATCGAGGTAATGCCTTAAATGAACTTTCAAAATCACCATAAACCATTCGAAATGCTTTTCTTCGACCTTTTTGTGCTTTTCTATAACTAGGAGTATAGTAATGCTTTCCTTTGATAATTTCACGGATCATCTTAATATTTATGTCTAGATTTTGCATAACATATGGTATTAATGAAGTGGGAATCATGTTATCATTCAAATTGAAATGATCCTCCTTATAATTATATGTAGGACAAGTATGCGATTCAACCATTTTTCATGTCTTTCACATACCACTTGAAATCTCTCTAAACCGAATCATCCAATCACACCCTAACTCATGACGCTTGCAAATAACTCTCCAAGTTTTACTCTTGGATTGCACAAAGAAATTCTTTTTTAATAGCAAGACTATATACTCTTAGTGCAGATTTCATTTGCATCTTATTCATAAATAACATACCTAGTTGCATATACAAATTAAATTAATCAACATAAAATAAATAAATAAATAAATAAACAACTACAAAATATTTAGTTTCCAACAATCGAACCTGACCGGATATGTTTAGGATTGTTTGAATTCCAAAGTGTCGTTCGAATGGAACCGTCATCTCTCGTATAGATAAAATCTTCTGCATTTTTTTCAGTGTGATCTAAGTATGAAATCGCTGTAGAATGATAATTAATACTTTGATCTTCAACTGATGCATTAGGTGCATTAGGTGCATTATCCACATCATCATCGTCGTCATACATATCATCACTGTCTGTTAATTCATGCTCGAAAGGTTCATCATTGTGCAACTCACCAACTCGTTCATCACCCATAACATTATTATTTACAATTTGTGTACAATAATTCACTGCATTTTGAATTTGATCATATCTATAAAAATAATAATATAAATATATTAAATATAAGAAGAATAATTTTAAGAAGTAAGAAAACATTACTTTATTTACCTATCAGTTGAATCCGATAAAAAAAATTCAAATGTTTGAAATTTTGGCTAGACTCTCTCCCATAATGGCACACTTCAATTCAAAGTAATGATCGTGCGTGTATGTATGAATATATAAGTACATAATTGTTTATGAAATCGCTACGTGAAAAGCGATATTTAATAATATTAAAAAAAAGAACTAAAATCGTTGTAGTGACAGCGATTTAATATTATTAATATTTAAAAAAATGATAATAATTTAAGTGAATAAATCGCTGGTAAAGCAGCGATTAACTAATTTAAAAAAATAAAATTTTAAAAATTTTTTTAAAAAAATTAAGTGTAAAATTTTTTTTAAAAAAAAAATCTTTCAAAATCGCTGCTTTGGCAGCAATTTGATTTTTAAAAAAAAATTAATTCAAAATCACTGCCCTGGTAGCTAAGGCAGCAATTTGATTTTTTTTTAAAAAAAAAATTGATTCAAAACACAACGATTTGATTTAATTTTTTTAAAAAGCAAAAAATAATTTTTTAAAAAAAGTCAACGTAAAATCGCTGCCTTTGCAGCGATTTATTAAAAAAATAATAACAAAAAAATATAATTTTAAAAATCGCTCCCTTGGCAGCGATTTGTTTTTTAAAAAAAATCTTAAGAAAAAAAGCAAATTTAACAAATCGTTGCTATAGCAGCGATTTTGCTTTTTTCGGCGGACAAAATCGCTACTTCGTAAGCGATTTTGCCGTTTTGGTTTAAAAAAATTCATATACCGTTTGGAATTTTTGTTAACATTTTTCAACCTTTAGACTTCGGACTCGAGTTTTGACTCGTCCAAGTTTACTTTGGACTCAAATGAACTAAAAATGGGTCTTGACCCGCTTAATCTCAATAATATTAATATGTTAGATAAGTTTTTTAACCACAATTTGAATTCAACTCAATAATTTATTTTTAAAAAGTTACAAATGGATAGATAAATCTTAAAACATATACAATAGATAGTAATTCATACATTCAATATAGGAACATACATTACATCAAGACAAAAGAGTCTTAAAATGGGTTGAAATTGGAGATTAAATTGAGCTCAATTAAGGATTCTCTTAAAATTGGTTAAAGCTTGAATGAGTTGAAATTGAACACAATTAAAATTAGATAAATTACTTATATACACAACTTTACTTATTGTATTCTCCATTTTTCCCTACCTTTTTTAAATATTTCATAAATTCATATTTCTCTCAATTTTTAAAAATTTCAGATACATAAGATCAATCAGTCAAAATCCACGTTTACTACTCCACTTTTCACTCCTCTTTTCTCTCCCTAAATTCATTCAACATTCTCAGCAGTTACAACTTTCAAATTAATTTGATTTTCAAAAGGATTTTCTCTCAAATCAATAAATTTCAAACTTTTGAATAGGTAGGATTTTGTCTTCTCCATTGATGTTTTCTTCCATTTTTTTTCTTGATTTTTTCTAATACATGTTGGCTTGGCCCCTTCATTTAGTATTGGGGTTGAGTAATAAATTCTTCTAATACTAATATGAGATCTTGGGGTTCATCTCGTCCTGCTCCAAATATCGTTGTTGGTAGACTTGTTATGAAAATGAATTGACAAGGTTTTTATTGTGCATTCAGTGGACTACCACAAATGCAACAACAATCTGATACATTATCGATATATTGAGAAGAAGAAGGAGAAGGAGAAGGAGAAGTAGATCCGATCATTGGGGTTTTTTTCAATTTTTTCTTATTCATCTTTTTTTATATAAATGTGGATTCGTATTTTTAATGTATCTAGTTATTTTTATTTTTTTAAATTAATGTATAATGCTTTCTTTTCAACATTAGGATACATTACAATTTATGAATATATCGTATTAAAATTGTATAATCTATCATGTATCAATTGTTGTTATGTATCTGTAGTGTTTAATTTTTGTTCAGACTTATTTAAATTAGAAAACTATGTGCATGTACACATTACTCAATAAATATACTTGATACATAAATTCTATTATCATATAGACAAAGCACCGTGTGTCAAATTAATTGATAAGATGTAATTTAGGATCTTACTATGAGATTTATGTAAATTATAATAATTTTATTCATTATTTGAGAAGTTGTAATTTTCTGAAATTATTGATACAAAAATAATGTTTAATAGTAGTGGACATTTTTGTATCATGTGTGAACTTGTTGTAATTATGTGAAGTTATTGATACAAAAATAATGTTCATTGTTGTATCATTCAAACTCTGTATTATTAGAGTGTGTATCAAATACAAAAACTTTACTAAAATGTATCAAATACACACATAAGATACATTACCAGTTACTAGTTTGACCATAATTCATTATTTGTATAATGTTTAAATGATGGATAATTTTTGTATCATGTTCAATTGGTAGGCATTTAGTATCATATATATATATTTGTCAGAGTTTATAGATCATCAATTTGCATTGAGCATTCGTTACTCTTTTTTTTATCATTATATATCAACTAAACATTAAGATACTTTGTAGTTATAATTATGTATCATATGATTAACTTGACATGTTTCTCATGATGATTTACTTTTTATAACTATTTTTGTTGAGTTCCTTAGTAACGAAATCAACATACTATCAAATGATTTTCAAGTTGATTATCTGCACACAAGATATGAAGCACTATTATGGAAATACAATACTGAAAAGGCTAAGTCACACTATTTTAGCGATAAAGATGATCATCCAAAGCTCAAGGGTCGCTTTATTCCACTACAACAACATGATTTGATTAATGTTGAATAGTGATTACGTACCAATGAATAGACACCATTTGATGTTTTATTTCTTTTTTGCTTAAGACAATCTTGCTTAAATTTTAGAGTGTTACTCTAAAATTGTTTCATATTATGTCTGAGTTTGAATATATTTGTCATTAATTATATCATGTAATCTTTTTTTTATATTTTGTGTTTTAATTATAGTAATCTTGATACACAACAGATCATCTGATACTTAATTTCACATTATATAATTAGATGTCATAAAGACAAGGATCATATTCGTAACATTTTTTATTCAAATGTCATTATAAAGAACTTATTAGTTATGACATAATGTATATGATACAATAAATATAAGCCACAACAAAATATATAGAGTAAACATTTATGTATCATATACACATAAACTCTTTATTAGAATGTGATACATTCAAATTTGATTTTTTTTAAACATAACATGTCACAAATTATTTATCATATATATCATTGACACATAAAGATGAAAAAAAGTAATGTAACATTCATATTTTTCTTAATTACTACAATTGATTTATACATCTTAATTGATACATATTAACATTGTTTACCAAATACACAATATTAATCTGATACATTTATACAAAACAATCATTTACATAAGTTAATTATATAAATGTATCTAACACAACTCAATTGTTAGTCCCTTTGTTACGTGTATCATATACAATCAAACAGAAATTAACGATCACACTATAACTCACAAAATTACTACACATACTCTTCGTTTACTACGAATGTATCACAACTTACATATTCATATCAAGAGTTTTTTTTCCTGAAATTTCGACACACACAATTTCTCCAGATGTAGAAACAATGTAATGTATCAAATTTTCAAGGTATCCAACCTCATGTTTCTTTACTTCGATGTACCAACTTACTCACATATCATTCCTAATAATCAATGGAGAAGATTTACTTTATACCCTATATTGAATGTTAATTTTTTCCTTCTTAATGCATTAATATTCAATTCTGTCGTAATGATTGAAATTTAGTTGATGAATGAACATCAACGATGTTTTTTTCACTTTTTTATCATTCATAACTAACCTCGTTATTCCCAGATTTCTGAGTGCCTCAGCAAAATCGAAATATTCATTATGTATTTTATGAAATTATCAGCTACTGAATGAACTACTACTACAACAATCATCATCTAATACTTGAAATCTTGATTTCATAGTGTCGAGTGACATTGTCACTAATCCAAACACTCTATTAGTCATAATCGCACTCAATTATTGAAATACAAATATTGTCTTTCCATCTGGCCTTTAACCGTCGTCGTCATCTTTCTTGAAGAAAAAAGAAAACTAATCTGAATATTAATCTATCTTTGCTATTAAAATTGGTTAAACGAACAACATAGAGAAGATATTTGAATTTTCAATTTTCAATTTTCAACTGTTTTGGATCTTGTAAGATATGTGAGTGGATAATTGATAATAATGTGAAACTGAAAAGCGTCAATCATGTGATTTGAACGCTTAACAGACGTAGTTGATGTATTAACAATAATGTATCCTCCCGATTAGTTATGTATTCGGAAGACCTTAAAAACATGAGATTTATGTAATTAGAAAAAGAGTATGGATAAGATGTAATTTCACTCTTACACTATGTGATTATTAAAATTTATACATTAAAATTATCTCGAGTCACTTCACATTTTTTCTTAGTCTCAATTTTTTTTTCCAGAAGTTTATTTACATGCAAAGTCAATCAACATTTAGACATATTTGAGTCTTACAATACTATTTTTTTCCAATAACACATTGATACATTCCTAATGAAATAAGTTTTTTTTATTAGCTTAAATAAAATAGAGTAGGTTTGACTTATATGGCGATAGTTCATTAATTTGCTTATGGTTTGTTGTAAAAATGGATGCCCTTAGAAGAGAATGAAAAAAAAGAAGGGAAACATAAAATATCCACGTACATTTAATGAGCAAATATTACCCTGTAAAGCTCAATTTTAAAACAAGTATAAGAACATGTGTTGAAATGCATTTTTGAGATATTTTTACATTAGAATAACCTTTAAGCAGTTTTATAGTATTTGGGTGAAATAAAAAAATGCTTATAAACACTTATTTTAAAGTTAAAACATAAAAAATAAATCAAAATCCACAAGTTAAAATTGCTAATTTATGACTTCTTCTTTATAAGTCAAAATTCAAAGTCAATTTAGACAAACTCTAAATCAAGTAAACATATTAACCATACAATCTTTGCCTATTTGGTTTCAATCCATCAAGAGTTCAAATCAAAGTATCAATTAATTGTATCATTAATATATTATATTCTGTCAATAACAACAATATTCAATTCATCATGTCATCTCACAAAGCAAACAACATGCAAATCATAGGGAATGTCTTAAATCAATGACTCACAATGGACAAATTTATATTCTCACAGGGACATCAATGATTTTTAAAACTTAACAATTTTAAGTTATATAATCATATACTTAAATTCAGAGTTATCAATATAGGTCATTCAAGTTCATCCAAAGTAGTTCATACAGGCTTTAAAATTTGACATATCAAAATGGACTAGCTCATATCTTTAGAAGAAAAGAAGACATCAAGTCCAATCCATCATTACGTGGGTTGTGGGACACGCCGGTCCAACCCACTTTCTCGTAATTTTTTATATTTAAATTATAATTTTAAAATATTAACATAAATATTTACAAGACAATATTACATGCAGGGGTGGATTTAGGTATACAGGTGGGGGTGTCACGACACCCAGTGTTTTGAAAAAAACGTTGTATACACATGTATATATGTATAATAATTAAATATTTATTACTTTTGTCACCCAATGACTATACAACATAATAGCCCAATTTGACAAAGGAGAAGGTCTACCACCTTGTCAACCCGGGTTCAAACCTCAACAAAAACATTTAAATTTTTTTGTTTGCTCCTTTTTTTTCTTTTTCTTTTCTTTTTCTCCATTCATTCTTATTTATTTACTATTCTTTATTAATTCAAATTGACCCCTTTTCATAATTAATTTTTATTTTTTTTTACTTTCTCTCGCACTAATTATTAATCTATTGATTTGAGTGTAACGTGTTTATTTTATTTTATCAATTAGTGAGTACTGAATTATGAGCGTCAAATAAATATTATTAAGAATATATTTAAATAATAGTTTTTAGAAAAAAACATAAGTTTCAATTTATTTATTTTTAAATTTAAAGGTTCTTTCGATCTTCACCGACGTTTTTGCTAAGTAAGATGAATAGGCTGAAACTATAATTTTTATTATTTCCCAGTTATATATGTCCAACAACACATAAAGTCAATGGAATATGAATATATTATGTTAATATTATTAGATGGTTTATACAAGCTCAAATTTTAACGTGACTTTTTTTTCTCAAAGTTTCAGCGAATAAGACATTTAATCCAAAAAGAAAATAAAATTGATTTGTTTAGTTATCTCTGATCACATAATATCTACAAGAAAATATTACTATAGGCACATTTGATCGATTTGTTTATAAAATAAAATAAAATTAATAACCTGAATTGTAACCCAAAATTAAAGCAACCATTCCTTTTATCTTAATTGAATGTTATGGCACCCCCGACCTTCGAATTCTAGATCCGCCTCTGATTACATGATATTATTATACAACGATATTTGGGTACTATATAAGAAGAAATGACTTTCTTAATCTCAAATATCTATTAAATTAAATAGCTTTTTAACATGACAACACTCGAACCAAATAGAGATATTAATAAGAAAACTACTAAATAGTTAATTTAGTAATAATATAACTAGACAAAGAGAACTATAAACTTGTTATATCAATATATTATGATTTAAGTAGACTTTAAATTTGAGTTCTTGTTGTTATTTACTTATTTTTATGATGGGTGTGATAATAAAGATGTGAACTAGCATTTTCAAGAATTTCTCGTTCAACATTCGATGATCACATATATTTGCGTCACGCCATTTATATGTTATCCCCACACTACCATGCATGTATAATATAATGTTTGTATAAAATTTCTATTAATATCAAAATTTTAATTTATCTAACCTTACATGCGCTTTAACATCTCATAATCACATCTCCATGTTCAATCAGTTCTAAAAATCAACTTTAGTAAAAAAAAAATATCTAACAATATCAAACGAATCTAATCAGTCATTTTTTATAATTTAATATGATACTTGGTTAAAATCAACAAAAATCAATCCTAAAAATTAATGACTCTATCAAGCCTCCAAATCAATTTCTTAATTGGATTGCCCATTATATAAGAATTTCAAATATATGCTTAGACTCCTGATTCTAGTTCAACTCGACATTCAAAACTCCAAAATATATTTTATAAACAAAGATAATTTTTCAAATTTTACTTATATTTAAGGAAGAATTGTAGTTAATACATATAACTACAACTGAGTTTAGATTGTTAATCTCAACTCAAATTATAAATTTTCCAATAAAAATTAAGCTAACTCGAACTTAGAATCTCATAAATGATATTGAAATGAAATAGACTTTAAAACTCAACATTATATAGCATACTTTTTCTCGCGACCGTAACAAGAGGCCATGCGATAACGAAGAGCGATCAAACATAAGCCCTACACAGATACAACAACAGACTCGCGACTAAATTGACCAAAAAATGATCCTTGCATCATCATAACACTAATCTTTTCAACCGCGAGGGTCTACATCTAGAAAATTCAAATATAAAATCCTACACAATTTAATTGAGTGTTATCGTTTAGTCTCAAAATCCATTTGAGCCTCTCAAATCCTAACCTAAACCCTTAAGCAAGTGTCAAATGGTTATACTAACTTGTACGCAGTCTTGAATTCTAAAACGAGACTTTAAAATGTAAACATTACGAGTTGAGTTACAGCAAAACATATATATGTAGGGATGACGATGGGGCGGTACGGGCCGGGGTGGAGCAGGTTGAACTTAACTTGTAAAAATTTTAATCCGGCCAGCATAACATTTTTTTTTCAACCACCCCACCTCCCCTTGCATAAATTTTTAAAAATATTTATTTCTCTAGTTAAATTTGATACTAAAAATAAAATTCATAAACATAAATTATATTTTTTTAAAATTGTATTAACTTAATAGTATAATGATTTAAAAATTTATTTTAGATGTCAATTGGGAAACATGTAAGAGAATGTATTATTTTTTGTTGAACAATTTTCATTATTATCTTGAATATTTTAGTAGTTTTAAAAAAGTTCTCTTAATAAATAACACTCTATCACTCTTATAACATCTAAGAAGTTAAAATTAAGTTTGAACCCACATAAAATCACATAAATCCGCAATTAATCCCCGCCCGCACATTAATTTAAAAAACTCACTTCAACCCGCCCCGCATTCCACCCGTCTCGCAAAACTTTAAACTCGCCCTGCATAACCTTAAATTCATCCCGCCCTATTGCCATCCTTATGTATATAGAATTGTTTATATATACATCTCAATGTTAGCCCTATATGACTTATTGATTTTGATTAATGATCCTTAAATAAAATAATTCTTCAGAGGAGAAGAAATACAAAATGATAGCATAAAGATAAAAAAAAATAAAAAATCATAGCAAATCAAAATCATTTGGAGAATCAATCTAGAATCAATCAAGATGACAAAAGATCAGACACTACAAACAAGTAAATCACAAAGATAGATGGATACAATCAAGAAGGAAATTTGTCTTAACAAAAAATATGCAAGCCAAGATTAGGGAAAGAATATCATCAAGTCCATATTTACGAGAAAGGAAGCACCACGCTAGAAGAAGAAACTTACAATAAGACCAAATCAAAGATGGAATGAAATTATTGCACGACATGGATATGGTAATACAATCATCCTCAATCAAGGAATCATTACAATCCTTCATTGAAAAACGTATTCTTAGATTTTCTTTACAATAACAAAGAGTTGGACTATATAAACTAGCTTTAGAATTAGGAGAAATCGGCGCACTTTACTTCAATTGATGTATTATATTTCTTTATCTTTCACAAAACACTGTATTCTTTGTCTGCAATTGTAAGAAAAAAAAGAAAAAATAACTGGGATTCTACAAGTCGATGTTGTGTCTTGAAAACAAAGCCGATTAGAAGTTAAGAATTAAAATTGTTGTACAGTCTACAAAGAGCTCTTAAGGGAACCCTTAAACCCTTAGGGGTCGTTTGGTAGGCCGCATTAAAACAAATAGTCCATGTATTATAGATGGTATTATTTAGTACTACGTTTGGTAGAAAATTGGGTCTATGTATAACTAATCCATGGATTAGTTAATACATCCTACATGGTATTATGTGATGTATTACTAATACCTTCTATTTGGAGGTATTAGCAATACATGGGATATAATACCATGGGATAAGTCACCTAAAGACAAAAATATCCCTCAAAACATTTTATTATTTGTTTATTTTCTTGATTTTATGTTTTATGGTTGTGCAAGTAAATTTATTTAAATAAATTAGCTTACAAATTATTTAACTCTCTCTCTAAATAATTTGTAAGCTAATTTATTTAAATAAATTTACTAGCACAACCATAAAACATAAAATCAAGAAAATAAACAAATAATTAAATGTTTGTGCGGTTTTTTAATATTTTGTATTTTCAATAATTTATAACATTGAATACATACAAAAATTACAACTTGCAATTTTATTCGTAAATATAGATGGTTTATTCAATTTTACTATTGTTTACCATCTTTTCAATTTTAAAAGTTGATAGTTTATCTTTTTTTAAATTGAAAATTGACATTTGTAAGTGATCAATTTAATAAGATGACAATTATTTACCCTCAAATAATTTAAGAAAAAAAAGGCAAACATGACAATAAAATTGTTCTTTTCTTAGCTAGTTAGAAGGTCATAAAAAAATATTATCCGGCAATTATTTACCTTAACCCAATTGCATAAGAATTTAAGGGTATAATTGGAAAGAAGTTTTTTATAAAGTTTTAATCCAAACATAAGATGAGGTCGAAAACAATGAACCAAACACTTGATAAAAATAATCCCTGTATTACTAATCCCTGCACTATTAATCCCTGCATTACTAATCCCAGCATTACTAATCCCTGCATTATCAATCTTTGTACCAAACGACCCCTAAGAGAACTAGACTAGACATCACATTGGTAATCCAAACCAATATGAAATTTTCTATCATCTTTACTTTTACGCTTGATATTTAGTTATTTAGAAATGGTCTAGTGTACCCTTAAACTTGTATCAATTTGTATTTTGAACCCTTCTACTTATCCTTTTGTCATATGGATCCTTAAACTCAATAAAACACAATTTAACAAATCCCTCTGACCATTGACCAAACTTATGTGTCTTTAAAATGACTAAGTTGGCAAAAGTGTGTGACTTCACGCACCTTAAGGCGAGTGAATAATTTTTGTAGGTTAATTTTTTTTGAACTCAAATGGCCATATGTCCTATTATATTAAAAATCAAAATAAATGCAGAATATTTTCTTCAATATCTTGCCATGACCCATCTGAAAAGAAAACAAAGAGTCAGAACGTAAAACAAAACAATAGAAATAATCTTTTTTAAAAAAAGAAAAAAAGTGAAATTAACATCTGAGCACATAAACCCAGAAGTTTCTTCGATCATTAAAGAAATATTTTTTTTTTAAAAAATAATTAAAAAGCCATTTCTTCTTCCCCAAAGTTTAGTTCATCAAAACGAAAGGGAATGCTTAACATGCCGATCTCAAATTTCAATCACTAGCTTAGCTTTCAGAAAATCCTTTATTGTAAAATGTTGCTCTTTTATGGTGTTGTCAGCTAGAGACTTGAAGGATTTGACTCTTAAAGAAGAAAAATCGTGAATTTTGCTTAAGATCCATATCGCAATAAGCGCAAATAGCTGAAAATTGCCTTCTCTCATAGGCCCTATGAGCCAGCTCTTAGCATCTTCGATTCCTTCTCTGGTAAGAGATGGGTAGAATCAGTTGGTGAAAAGTGAAAATAGTGAGTATTTGACGATCGGAGAAACTTGAAAATTCAGAGCTGATTGAATGAGGGATTCTAAAGTCGAGCTCGCAAACAAGAGCAAACCTCCTTCTTCATTCTCGATCCCTCTCTCTGCATAGTATTTGTTGGCCGAAATGCTTAAGAGAATCGAATGTGTTGAAGAAATTCAAAGCAACCAAATTTATTTGTCCAGGTGACTTGTAACCCACTGCAAACAAAATCAGCACGTATTGATATTGGTCGTGAAAATTTTGAATGTATGGAATTTTACTTTACAAAATGTCAAAAATAAATTAAAATGTTATTATTTTACATTTTATTAAATAATTTTGGTTAATAATTTTAAAAAATAGTTATGAAATAATTATGATGTGGCATTAATATATCTGACGTGAATATGACATGTAAATTATATAATAGATAGTGAGCTACACACATAGTTGGAGGGGCTTAAAAGTCTCATTTTAATTAAGTACACACATGGTTGAAGGGGCTTAAAAGTCTCATTTTAATTAAGTTTAAGAATCTAGATGACAAAGGAATAAGTAGAAGGGTTTAGAAAACAAACTGATAAAAGTATAAAGATTCATCAGACCATTTCGCCTTTAGTTATTATATATGACAATAATCTGTAGGCAAATCAACTCTTCCATTCAGACAATCGATTAAAGAAGTATTTTTTTATAATTCACGCCCCTTTAAATTTTAGTCAACAGTGCACCCAATGACATGACCGAGTCGTTAATAAGATGATTTGAAAATCATGATATCTCATGTTTAATTTCACTAAATAGGGAGAATTAATTATAGGTGACAAAGAAGTTTTAAAATTTAAAAAGAGTGACACTAGTTTTAATTATTAAGTGTAGGTGACAAATTTTTAATTAATTTTTAAAAATAATGACATGACCGAGTCGTTAATAAGATGATTTGAAAATCATGATATCTCATGTTTAATTTCACTAAATAGGGGGAATTAATTATAGGTGACAAAGAAGTTTTAAAATTTAAAAAGAGTGACACTAGTTTTAATTATTAAGTGTAGGTGACAAATTTTTAATTAATTTTTAAAAATAGTTAAATAGATCCTCAAGTTTTTGTTTTTACACTTTCACCCAAATTTAATTAAAACCCTAAATTTCTAAATAGGAAGATTCTCAAATCAGTTTTTTTTTCTTTACCAACTCCCGCTCTTTTCACGTTTTCTTTCATTGCTTCTCATCTTCATCACTGGCTCTTCTTTCTCCTCTTCTTCTTCTTCTTTTTGTCTTTTATTGGTGTTGCAGCTTATTTTAGATTTCTTATTTGAAGAATTTGAGAAGGGAGAATCTCAAATTTTCATTCAACATGTGATTTGAAAAGGTCTAAAGCTTTAAAAATTACTTCTTAACTGGTAATTTTCAATCATTTTAACAAGTTAATAGTATTGTTTGCGTACATTATTCATTTAAAAATTTGATTTTTGTGTTATATTTCTTGCCACTAATGTATAATAAATTTCATCAACTGATAGGACTGTTTCAATAATTTACAGCAATTGCTGAATGATGTTATTGAATAATTGCCGCAATTGCTAGATAAATGATGTTGTTGAATAATTACCGCAATTGCTATATCTATTTCAGCAGCTGCTGAATAACTTACAACAGTTGTGATATTTTAATATAATTTTTGTTATGATCAATTTCTTAGTTCTAAGTTAGAATATTTTCAGGTATCTTCAACATCATTAATGGGAGATGGAATAGTACTACCAGTTGATTGTAATGGTGAATAGGTCGAGTCCAACAATCGTTATATTTGACGTTGGAAGAGTAAAGAATTGCCCACGACAATTGCGATGATTGTGCATCGAGATATTACATATGATGATTTTGCGAATAAAATCATTACTTGTTGTAAATTAAATTGTGAGTTGAAAGATATTGTGATCACTTACCTGCATAGTTGTGGTGAAAAGCATAAGATGGCTCCTTTTAAGATAAATGATCAACTTAGTTTAAGTACTTATTAGGAAGATGAACCTAGAGGTGTTTTAAGGATCTACATGGTTGAAAGATTGGTGGAGAGTCATAATTTTTGTGATGATCAACAAGTGTTGAACGATGAATGTGGTAGGATGGATATGAATATTCCGAATGAAGAGTGTGAAGGTCAAGATATTCTTCCTCCTGAAGTTCGGAAGAAATTGCCCATTATTGGTGAAGTTGCTGATAGGCAAGTACTATGAACTTATAAATTTACTTATTTCTAAATTTTCATTCTCTTTGTACACTTAATTAATTTTTGTTATAGTTGATAATTAATTAACTTAATGCAGTCATGCTCAAGAAGATGGAACAGGCTTTTACAAAAATATGTCGTTCAAGAATAAGGAAGAATTAAATATTGCATTGAAAATTGCATGTGTCAAAAAAAAATTTAGATTGAAGAAGGTAATTAATTCACGTTCAGTGTATTGTGTCAAATGTGAGCATCCTGACTGCAAGTGGTGGCTAAGAGCGGTGAAAGTTGAAAATTCTGATAGATTTTATATTAAAAAGTATGAAAAGATGCATACTTGTGGCTCAGAATATCTTACGAGTCATAATCCACACGCCACAGCAAAAGTCATTGGAGCATACTTCAAAGATAGATATCCCGAAGGTAAAGGTCCATCTACAAAGATTTGAATAACTCCATCCGTATTGAATTGGGATGCAAGGTTAGTTATTGAAAAGTTTGGAGGGGTAGCGAGATTGCAAAGTCTTTGGTAAGAGGGACACATGAACATGGATATGGAGTGATTGGTGCGTATAGTCATATGCTTAGGACATCAAATCCGGGAAGTAAAACGGCATTGAAGATTGATGAAAACGGCAGGTTCAAGTACTTTTTTGTAGCATATGGAGCTTGGATTCTTGGTTTTGCACAAATGAGAAAAGTCATAGCTGTTGATGGAACATTTTTGAGAAGTAAATACGGAGGTGTGTTGTTGTCTGCTATTGCACAAGATGCGGAGAATCATATTTTTCCGGTGGCATTTTGCGTAGTAGACTCTGAATGTGATGCTTCCTACCGATATTTTTTCGAGCAATTGAAAAGTTTTGTACTTGATACTCCTGAATTGTGCATTATCTCTGATAGACATCAAAGTATTGGAAAGATGATTTCAATTGTGTTCCCTTCAGCTCATTATGGTTGTTGCATGAGGCACTTAGGAGAAAATATTCGAAATAATTTTCACAATGCGAGTGTTGTCTTCCACTTTTATAAGGCGGTAAAAGCATATAATATTGATGTGTTCAATGATCATTTTAATCAGATAAGAGATTTGGTTTCGCAGGCTGCCACACATCTTGAACGCGTTGGATTTCACCGATGGAGCAGGGCATTCTTTTCTGGAAATAGGTAAACTACTGCAATTATCTATACTGTCTATATTGCTGCAATTTTTGATAGTTTGCTACTGCAATTGTTTATAGCAATTGCTGCAATTATTTATAGCAACTGTTGCACGTTTTTCAGCACCTGCTGAAAAATCTGCAATAATAGATATAAAAACTATACAACAGTTATAAACACATACTATATGTTATATGTACAATATTATGACGATAAATATTGCTGAGTCGGTTAACTCAATGTTTCTTGATGAAAGAGAATATCCCATTACTTCTCTATTTGATGCAATAAATAGACGATTTGCGGAAAAATTTCATGAGAGGCGTATGAAATTCATTAATGCACCAACCATCTTCGTTTCTTCGATAGAAAAAGACATTGCAAAAAATATTAATCTGGGGAACAAGCTATTGGTCCATCAAATTTCCAACTACAAGTATATTGTCACCGATCATGATGAAGTTGCAACATTTGATTTGCTAGTCAAATCTTATACTTGTAAAGTCTTTGACATTGACAAAGTACCTTGTCCACAATCTATGACAGCGATTCGATGTCAATATGGTGATGACTATGGGAGACGCATTTATGAATACTCTTCTTCGTATTACAAAGTAGAGAGATACCTTATTGCATATGTGGAGGAAATTAAACCGGTGTCATCTGAAGAAACTTGGAAAGTTCCTATTGATATTTTAGAGAGAAAAATATCTTCTCCATTTGTTGAACCAGGCAAGGTTGGAAGAAGGTCCACAAAAAGACATAAAGGAATTGGGGAATCATTTTCAACGAAGAAAAATAAATGTTCTTTATGTAAAAGAATTGGTCACAAGAGGACTACATGCTTCGAGCGAAATGTTGCAAACACATTTGTTCTTCTTGTTTTTTGTGAACTTATTTGATCTTATCTTTTTTTTTTTGGTACTAATTGTTGTTTTTTTTGTGATTATTTGTGAACACATTTGATCTTACCTATTTTTGTACTAATTGTTGTTGTTTTGATTGTGAAAGCATATTTCATTTTATTGTTATTCTTATTATAACTTTATTACTTGTTGTATAGAATTTTAGCAATTGTTGTATAAAGTACAACAACTTTCTTACTTGCTGTAGAAAAGTTCAACAACATTTAAACTTGTTGTAGAAATGTTCAGCAACTGCTATGAAAAGTACATTGATTTTCATGCTCGTTGTAGAAATTTAAACAATTACTGTAAAACAATACAACAACTCATAGAAAATTGTAGCAATTGCTATGAAAAGTACAATAATTTGCGTATTTATTGTATCATATTCCTTTAAATTACTAGTTATTCTAGATTTTATTTTAAAATTAATCAAAACTATCATATTTATCATGGAATATGATTAATATAAATAATTAATAACCAATTTAAGTTGTTACACATGAAATTACTTAAGATCGTCTGTTATCTCAAATAACTATCTCATTATACATGATCACTATCTAACACAAAATTTATTTTTAATTTAAATCAACACTACTCTACTTATCATTAAATATGAGTGTTACAACCAATAAACAATCAATTACTCATTATAAATATGATTACATGTGGAATGGTAATGAAATTGATCGTCTGTTATCTCAAATAACTATCTCATTATACATGATCACTATCTAACACAAAATTTATTTTTTATTTTAAATCAACATTACTCTACTTATCATTAAATATGAGTGTTATAACCAATAAACAATCAATTACTCATTATAATATGATTACATGTGGAATTGTAATGGAATTGATCGTCTGGTATCTCAAATATCTATCTCATTATACATGATCACTATCTACATAAAGTTTATTTTTAATTTAAATCAACACTACTCTGCTTATCATTATATATGAGTGTTACAACCAATAAACAATCAATTAGCCAATTAATTGGCTTACTTGTTAAAGAAATATTTAACAATTGTTATATAAAGTACAACAACTTTTACACTTGCTGTAGAAATGTTCAGCAACTGCTATGTTTGTACAATAATTTTTGTGCTTGTTGTAGAAATTTAAGCAATTGCGGTAAAACAATACAATAACTCGATTAATGTTGTAGAGAATTGTAGCAGGTGCTACGAAAAATACAACAATTTGCTCAATTATTGTAGAGAATTTCAGCAGTTGCTGTAAAAAATATAACAACTCGTTTAATTGCTGTAGAAAATTTCAACAATTGGATGAGTCAAATATTCACCACCTTCAATTTGTTCACTAACAACATCACTGTTCTATATAACTGTAGATAATTTTAAAAATTGGCTGAGTCAAATCCTCACCTTTCAACTAGTTCACTAACAACATCAAAAAAATTCTTTTTTCGATCAAAATAGCAATTCATCAAATTGATGTACAACGAAAGTGAATTAAAAGTGTAGCAAAATAGTGGTAATAATATATTCACAAGCAGCCCCTTCAATTCATCAAATTCAAAATACCATCACTAATGTACAACAAAAGTGAATCAAAAGTGTAGCAAAATAGTGGTATAAATGCATTTTCACAAGAAGCCCCTTCTTCACCACTCTTTTCAACTCTTTTTTGAATTCGAATCAGCCTCTTCATCTGCAATATCAGCCTCTTCATATGTAATATTAAAAAAATAAATTTCACATGTCAAAATGGAATATATATAACACAAGATAAATCTTAGAAAGATGATTATAATCTAACCTTACTTTTACTATCTCCGGACACCAATTCTTTTTCGATAATGGTCTCATTCACTTTTCCTTTACTCTTTTTTCGAGCACTTGACAATGCCTCCGAAATTTGTCTCTTGTTCTTTTAACATAGTCGGGAGTATATGGATGAGAGATCTTTGATGATGGCCTAACACCTCTTTTAGACTTCATGGTGACGATAACTTTCTCTAAAGACTCAATCTTAGCATTCATTTTGACATAGTTTTCTCTAAAGACTCTACCCTGACATTCAATAAATTTATCGTCTCCTTAGTGGATGGAGTTTCTTGAAGACAAGGAACATTTTCATCGATCGGAGATGTTTCTACTCCAAAACCACCACTAATATCATCGAAGTCTCCTCCTCTTTCGAAATCAACACCATCAGTACATCTATCAACATTTGGAGTAAATTCTCCTCCTCCTCCATCACCAACACCACTAAAAACTCTCTCAACATTTGGAGAAGATGCTCCTCCACCTCCTACATCAAGATTATGCTCATTTAAATCCATCTCAAGCTTTTCAATCTTAACATCCTTGGTCAATTTCTTAGGCACAAACTTAGTGAAAAATTCAATTTCCATTTCACTAGATGTAGGAACTATCCATGGATGTACAATCTACATGTAAAAATAATAATAATTAAAATGTAATAAAGCAGCTGCTGCATTTAAAGATTATTATATACAATTGTTTTAATTGTTCCAGCAGTTGTTGTAATAACTTCAACAATTGACAGCAACTAATTAAATAAACAGAAAAGCAATAACTATTCGACTTTAACTAAAAATATTAAAAGAATAGTGCTTACCGAGTCATGAGGGGGATCAAATAACTCATTAGTGACAACTGATTCGTTATTAGTTGCCAAAAGCCATCGAAAAATCCTCGGTGAAGACACTTGTTTTGAAAACACCTTATATTTCTTTTGAAGAAAAGGAACAACTTCAAATGCCCAACACTACATAAAATAATCACAAAAATAGATCAAAATATTGGAAAGCCATAAAGATTGGTAATCTTCCCATCAACCGTCTTCACCGCTTTCAATAGATGCTTGATTGTAATATCATAGCTAATACGACCCCATGGATAAGCACAAAATGCTTTTCTATCGGCCGAGAGCAAAATTCATTTTTTTGGAATATTTGTATTCACATCTTTTCCACAAAGAAAGCTATGAACAAAATATAGTAAACACAATGATTTTTTACATCTTTATTGTGTTTTTCGTTTTGGAGTTGTTCAATCAACTTATTTCTCTTGCAACTCTTTCCCACAACCTTAAATTTTTTTTTTGTCTCCTTTTTTTCTTAGTTGACATATTTTCAAAATCATACACATCTTCATTATGACAATTTAAGCCGGTGATGATAGCAAACCCGTTCATTCCAAAACAAATTGGCATGCCACTATAATTTATCCAAATTTCTTCTTTTCGACGGCTATAAATTTGACGTCGAAGAAGTTGGTAGACTAAACTCATTTGAAATCTTATACGAGCATCTTTAAGTTGTAAGTAGTTTCCAAAGATTGAAGATCGAAAGAACTTTATCAATTTTTGTTTTTTTAAGATCGTTCTAAATTTAGAAAATTTACGTAACTCCGACTTAACAGTTAAAGAACCGCTTAAGTTTGAATACTTATCAATCATTGACTCCAAATTGTAACTTGCATACCTAATTGACTTCACAACGAAGTTATCAGGTGAAGGATTGATCGAAGAAGACTCAACAATAGGAGATGTCACATTTTCTGGAATGGCTATATCATTTTGTTCCTCTTCAACTGCTCTATCATCTCTTTCTACATTTGTAGAAGAAACATCAATTTCATGTTCTCCTTCTTCTTCTTCTATAAAATTTTTCAAATTTGTGTCTTCTAGTTCTTCTTCTCTTTGTCTTAGTGTTCTGATTCGCCTTCTATACGTTTTAGTAGGAGTTGTTTTTTTTCCCTTCGAACCATGGATGCAAAATCTATATATAATACAATAAAATCAAAATGTAATAATAAAAAAGACAGTAATTACAACATAAAGAAATAGGGTAAACAATTATAAATGTAGCAACTGCTGCTTTTCACTCACAAAATTCTTAAACTTTTACAAGTTCATAGCTTTCCATTATATTAAGAGTTCCATTAAAAATCCCAAACTGACCTATCTGAACCTAATTACGTGCAACAACAACAACTAAATCTCAATCCCCATTAGTTGGTCACTTTCTCATTATCTAAGCTCTCTAATTTCTCTTTACTAAATTTGAGATAGAGAACTCTAAATGAACTTCATAAATCTTTTCAGCAATGTAGGTGATAATTTGAACAAAGATACAAAAGAATCATAAACAAAAATAACCCAATGAATTTTCAATCTTTACACTCTCAAAACCCTAACAATGAAAGAAAAGAAAAGAAAAGAAAAGAAAAAAGTGTTACCTTGAAGGTAGATGACGATAATGGCGAAAAAGATGACAGACGAAGAAGATGAAGAGAACGATGAAGATGAAGAGAAGATGAAGAGAACGAAGAAGACGAAGAGAGGAAAACAATCGGGAAAAAAAAAGAGGAACACAATTTTAATTGGAAAACATTTTAGTTTAAGAGTGTGTTTGGTATGAAGAAAAACATTTTCTGGAAAATGTTTTCCAATTTTCTCATGTTTGGTTGGGATAAAAGTTTTGAAAAATGTTTTCCAAGTCAATTCATTTTCCTCAAAATTAAGGAAAATGACTTCCCTTCAAAAATTAAGGAAAACATTTTTCAAAACCCTCCTCCAATTTCAAATTATATTTTTTTTTTGAAAAAACATCAATTTTAAAAAATATATTTTCAGTTTCAATTTGTTTTTCACCCGATCCCTGACCCCCCCTCCCAGCCAGCCCCCACCCCCTCCCCATAAAATTAATTTTGTTTTTTTTTTAAAAATATGTTCAACTTCGAATTTTATTTTTAAACTCCTACCCCATCCCCCGCCAGCCCCCCACCCACCCCCTACCCCCCCCAAAAAATTAATTTTGTTTTTTAAAGATACTATCAACTTCAAATTTTTATTTTTACTCCTACCCCCTCCCCCACCCCATCAACTACCCCCCCCCCCACCCCACCCCACCCCACCACTACCCCCACCACAAAAAAATAATAATTTTATTTTTAAAAAATATTTTCAATTTCATAAATTATTTTTTACTTTAGTAAAAATAAAAGATGTCTCTCAAAAATATTTTTCATTCATAAATTAAACACAAAATTATTTCCAAAAAATATTTTCTACTCACCAACCAAACATGAGAAAATAAGTCCTAAATCTACTTGTTTTTCATGAAAACATTTTCCATGAAAAACATTTTCTTCCATACCAAAGACACCCTAAAAGTTTAGGTTTTACCTTTTATTTTAAATATTATTAAAAGTTTAAAAGTTTTGAATATTACATTTTAGTCCCTAATTAACTTAATCACTAATTAAAAAAAAGATTAATTATTTTTATCACCAATTTTAATTTAAAGACTTTTTTATCACCTTCACCTCAATTTTCTCCACTAAATAATTGTTCCATATGTCCAAAGTCTCGAAAGATAGAGTCATTAAATATTTACGTATTTGAATTTTGATTCCTATTATGCCCCTCACAAAATCAGCTATGTCACAAATAAATGATTAGGTTAAGGGGTAAATTGTAAGAGAATAAGGTGCAAATAATTTTTATAAAGTACTCGAGGATACAAAATGCATTGGATGCAGTGAGCACGGCTGTAAGGCGGGAAATTATATTAAGCAGCGACGATAGAAGAAAGGGGCATTCCGGGAACCGTTTCGTCGGAAAAATGGCCGGAGGCGGAGGGCGGGTGATAAGGGTACTAAATGTGGCTGAAAAGCCGTCGGTGGCCAAGGCAGTGTCGGGGATACTATCGAAGAATCAACCCGGTGGCATGAGAGTAAGAGACGGACGTTCCAGGTACAACAAAATCTTTGAGTTCAACTACACCATTCGGAACCAGCCTTGCCAGATGCTGTTCACATCTGTCACGGGACATCTCATGGAGATTGAGTTTCACGAGCGTTACCGGAAATGGCACTCGTGTGACCCGCTCGACCTCTATAATGCGCCTGTTCGGAAGTTTGTCCCTGAGGTGTCTCTTTATCCTATTTACCTTAAGTTTATCTCCTGTCGAATATTTGTTTTCCTGCTTATTTGGTTACATGTTGAATAAGATATTGAACTTCATGTATGCGCTAGAATCCAATCCAATTGCTAATGTTGATTGCAAACTGAGGCTTTTCAATATAAATGATTCAATTTGCAGAATATGGTAAAGTTGATCTGAACTTGATCAATTTCTGAGAGGTCATTTGCTTTGATGTATTGCTGAAGTCATGCATGTATTAAAACTGCATCAATTATGTTGCATTGGTATATTATTTTTTATCAAATTCAATGTGGAAAATGGAAAGCAAAATTCAAAATTTGATAAAAGTCTTCCTTTAGCTTTGATACCATGTGAAAAACATGAATAGAAAAGGTCGGATTTGTCTTCTATGTATGAAACTTCAGCCACATATGACAATAGAAGAGTGTAAAGTCCTATTGTATGCAAATTCAATTAAAGCCTAAAGGCATATGTTCCTTCCAAGAAGCATACTTCCTTTTACCCATTTATTTGTCCGAAGTCCTATTGACCACCTAGGTTTGAGGGTGACCTTAGTTGGAAAATAACAAATCCAAAATAACAAATCCAAAATAACTAAGAAATTACATGCAATGCTCAACTAATTAATAAGCAACATGTGTATCATCACTCTTGTGGAAAGGATTTAAGTGTGTCATCTTTAAGAATCTATTAACCACAATACAAATATATTCTCTACCTCTACTAGTCCTTGGTAATTGAAACACAAAATCCGTAAAAATGTCAAGCCATGCCACTAAGAATTTGCTGGAGGCCCTAGCACTCCCATGGATAGATTTTGTCTCCGTGGTGAAACAAATTCAGTTGCAATGCTCACCGATGAATTTGGACTTGGCTTCAAAATAGGTATAGAAAAGCATAATCAGAGGGAGTAAAAAGATTGCAAAGAAGAAGACCTAGATTTTTTTCATTGGATCATTGTTTTTTGCTTTGGACATATGGCTACTCAGGAGTGGTAATCACTCACATATAGTATGCTGATGATACACTCGTTCTATGTGGTGCTGCGGATCACAATTGAGGCATATCAGGATAGTTCTGTTATTACTTGAAATGATCTTTGGCTTAAGACAAACCTGAGCAAAAGCTCTATCTTTGCTGTTAATTAAGTGCATAACATACATGATTTGGGATTATACCTTGGGTTGCCAACTTGGAGAAGTACCGACAAAATATCTTGGTATGCCATTGGGTGCTAGGTACAAGTCTAAACGGTGTGGAGAAAATGGAAGAATGTTGTGAAAAGAAATTGGCTATATGGAAAAGGCAATAGCTATCTCTTGGGGGCAGGGCAGTTCATATAAATAGGGTTCTTGACTCCCTCCCTACATTCTTTATGTCATTGTTCCTAATGCCAGCTAATGTGAGAATGAATTCGGACAGGGTTAGATGGAATTTTTTACGGGGTGACAACGGAGAAATGAGGGCTTTTCACTTGGTTTAATGGGACAACGTGACAATAGATAAAAGAAGATGCGGGCTTGGAATCAAGAACTTGAGTTTGCATAACAATAGCTTATAAATGAAGTGGCTGTGGAGATTAAAAAGAAAGGGGAGGGGGCACCTATGGAGAAGCGTTGTTTCAGATAGTTATGGATCACAATCTTCTTGGTTCTCTAGCCCAGTAAGTTCTTCCCATGGTTTTTTGTCCATGGAAGCATATATCTAGCTTGTGGCCTTTTTTTTTTTGTTGTTGTGATGAAGTAAGGTTTTGTATAGCTGGCATCAAGAAGATGCAAAGTTACAAAAGATATGTTAGCTCCAACAACAATAGGCCTTTAAACATAGGGAGCTAATCAAAAGCAAAAGTGGGTTTTGTTGTTACACAAGGATAAAGGTTGGTAATGGAAGAGATAAAAGGTTCTGGCTAGATGAATAGATAGGGCATACTCCACCAGTGTCTTAGTTTCTGGACCTCTATGGCTTCACCATAAATACTGGTAGTTGGTTTCAGATTGCTGGATTGGAAGTAACTGGTGTCTTGATTTTCTTAGAAATTGTTTCGATGGGATATTCCTAGAATAGATACACTTTTGAATGATTTGGAGAGGGTGGTCTTGAATGATGAGGTCTCTGATACACTTAAATGGACTGGAAGAGAGTTTCCTCTGTGAACTCTTGTTATAAGATCCTTAACAGTGAGGGGGTCAAGTGTCAACACTACTAGCTGGCTTTGGAGACGAATATGGAAGTCAAAATCCCGCTATAAGGTTAGTTGTTTCATGTGGTTAACCACACTTGATGCTTGTCTCACACAAAACAACCTGTAGACTTTGAGGAGAGGTGTATTAATTTGTAGCCAATGTTTCATGCGCAACAGTGATGAGGAAAGAACCAACCACCTTTTTCAACAATGTCCAATTGCAAGACAGACCTGGTTGTTGTTTTTAAACCTATTCATATTCTATTTTATCATGCTGTTTACAATGAAGGATCTAGTGTTGAGCCGGGGGGTTTGGGGAATGTGCAAATCAGTGAAGATGGTGGAATATAGTGCCAACTCGTATATGTTGGGTAATATGGAAGGAAGGA
This sequence comes from Solanum sitiens, assembly GCA_016801875.1. Classification (NCBI taxonomy): domain Eukaryota; kingdom Viridiplantae; phylum Streptophyta; class Magnoliopsida; order Solanales; family Solanaceae; genus Solanum; species Solanum sitiens. Next base: position 150,856 of record JABWTJ010000484.1, on the reverse strand, counting down.
CTAGCAAGCTTTTTTGTAACTTTGAAATAGACTTGGGAATTTCTCCATCAGAATGATATTGTCCAGCCACCTATCCTTCTAAAACCTGATATGTATACCATTACATCCTGCCAACTTAGTGTTTTGAAAGAACTCATCTTTAAGCTTGCATATACTCTTCCGTAGACCTACACCATGAGGGGATCTGGACAGCTTGGAGCACCAATGGTTTAAGACTCCATGTTTTGCCTTGATTACTTCCTTCCACATAGTTTGATACACTTGAGTGTACCTCCATAACCATTTCACGAGTAAGCACTGTTGTGAAGAGCTAAATGTTTTATGCCCGATTCTCCCAATTGTTTTGGCAGTTTGCATAGGATATCAGATTTCTTACTTTTCCTTCTCCAATCCATAACTTTATTGGCAATTAGAGCAGCGTCTGTGATCTGCCTGTCCTTAATGAAAGCATTTTGATGATTGGGAACAGGTTTGCCCATTACACCCTTGAGCCTTTGTGCAAGTACTTTTTGCAATCTTGTAAACACTCCTAGTTAGACTAATTGGCCTATAAAATATTACAATTTTTTCGGCGTTAAAGCTTCCAAAAGTACATCCAACTATCTATACCATATATTCTTTACACTAAAAGTGCAAATAAGATAGTGAAAAATTCCTAATCTTCCACTTTCTGCTCGTCAAGTATTCATCTAGCTCATCTCTCCAAATATACACAGTGGCGTAACCTTCCAAATGTGTTTCTCCCTCCTCCTAAACAGAAGTTCTAGACACAAATTACATACCGCCAGTATAGAACGCTTCAAGAAAACAATTTTTTTTTCTTGCCATAAAAAAAAACAATTTTTTTTCTTTTTTGTATTCCTGTCAAATATTGTTATGCTTGTGTTTTTCCTTTTTCTGTTTTGTAAAGTGAACTTGGGCCGGGGTCTATTGGAACCGCCTCTCTACACTGGTATGTTGTTGTTTTGTAAAGTGAAAACCAAATACAATTTTTGTCTTTTGGTATATCAAAACATTGCTTTGATTGAAATTGAGACATCATTTGTAAAAAAATATGAAAATATGGCCTACAATATTTTTGGTAATTTATAGGATAAGTTGGATATCAAAAGGACACTGGAGGCAGAAGCCAGAAGTTGTCAGTGGATTATATTGTGGCTCGATTGTGATAGAGAAGGAGAAAATATTGCATTTGAAGTGTTGGATGTATGTAGACAAGCGAATCATAACCTTACTGTGTGGAGAGCTCGGTTCTCTGCCTTAATTGACAGGTTCTGCCAGCTAGTTGACATCTTCTTTCCATACTAAGTTTTTATGTACCACTTATGAATTGTCATTGTACTTCCTGAAAAATACTTCTGAGATCACCAGGGAAATTCACCAATCAGTGCAGACCCTTGTTCAGCCAAATCAGTTATTTTCTGATGCTGTAGATGTTCGGCAAGTGAGTTCCGTTGCTCAAGTCATTCTTATTTTAAGACAGTGAAAAACTTCTTTAGATATGAGACAACCATGTAAAGTTTGACCTTCATGTTCCTGTGGCAATTAAACTGCAGTAACATTCTTAAATAATAAAATAAGTACTAACCATTATATTTTGATAGGTGGAGCCTTTTGGTCAAGTATGATAGAATGGCCTGATTTGGTTCCTTGCTGCATTTTGCTATTTGAATTTGCAGGAGATAGATCTTCGTATTGGTGCTTCTTTCACAAGATTTCAGACAATGCTTCTGAGAGGTGCATTTGTCCTTGATTTTGCTACAGATGATAGAAATCTTGTCTTGAGCTATGGTCCCTGCCAGGTAACTAATGTATTGCATTTTCAAGAAGTGAATTTTATTTACAGTCTGAGGTGTAAAAGTTTGCATCGTACTCCATATATTTTTGGTGCAGTTCCCTACACTTGGCTTTGTTGTGGAGCGGTATTGGGAGATACAAGCACATGAACCTGAAGAATTTTGGACAATCAACTGTACTCACAACTCGGATGAAGGCACTGCTACCTTTAACTGGATGTAATGTTGCACTTGGTTCCATCATAAAATTATTTCTGAAATAGAAGGTCAAGGTACCTATAATGATTTTGACTTGGCAGGCGTGGTCATCTGTTTGATTACACATGTGGAGTAATGATTTATGAGATGTGCATCCAGGAACCCATTGCAACTGTGAGCTCCAAAATGCCAATTCTCATAGCTAAGCCCAATTATACAGTAGAAATTTGAGGCTGCAAAGCTCACTTAATTATGTTGTTTTGGAAAGGTTACCAAGGTCAAACTGCAGGAGAAACTCAAATACCCCCCTCATCCTTTAAGTACAATTGAGCTTGAAAAGCGTGCATCCAGATACTTCCGTATGAGTTCCGAGCAGACAATGAAGGTTAGTATTGCTCAAAAGTTTTTCATTGGAATGTCTCTTTTCCTTATGTTTATTTTTTTAGTTAAATTTTGTTATGAAAATATTGCAAGTTTTCCCTTTTCTTTTATTTTCCTCTTTGGTTTCTTTGTAAAATTGAACCCTACTATTATTTAGGTAAACTAAGGTGTAAAGTTTACATGGATCATGTGAGAAATATAGAAGAAAATTATTATTGAATTGTGTATCACATTATTACACAAAACTCCTTTTTATAGACATTATAATACAATCGTTTACCAAGTAGGATACTACATACAATTCCTATTCCTATTCTAAGTAGGATTGTATATACCTATAACCATTCTAACACTTCCCTTCAAGCTAGTGCATATGGTAAAGATATGTCACCTGTGCCTAACTCAACCCCAAAAGCTAGCTCATGCGGGGAGGTACCAAATTCCCATCCCTTACCGATGTGGGACTTCTTAACATACCCCCGCATGCCTAGACCTCAATTGAAGCGTGAACACTTCTAAATGGGGTCTAACATCGGTGAGCTACAAATTGGGATGGGCCTGACTCTGATACCATGTAAAGATATGGCACCTGACCTAACTCAACCCCAAAATCTAGCTCATAAGGGGAGGTTTGTCCAAGTCTATATAATGAGATCGTATTCCCATCCCTCTACCGATGTGGGACTTCTTAACACATACAAATCATATGTACCTAGCTTGTTACAAATGTAATTAATACAAAGACCGCTGGTGGATTTGGAGAAGATATGTGCAAGTTGATCACTTGACTTTACAAATTTTGTAATAATATCTCCTGAAAGTATCTTTTCTATGACAAAGTGATAATCAATCTCAATGTGCTTAGTCCTCTCATGAAACACTGGATTTGATGCTTGATTATCACACACAAGTTCCATTTGACCGATTTCTCCAAACTTTAGTTCTCTCAACAACTATTTGACCCATACTAGCTCACAAGTTGCTACAACCGTTGCTCGATATTTTGCTTCAGCACTAGATCGAGCAACCACCCTCTGTTTCTTACTCTTCCACGACTAAATTATCTCCTACTAAAACAATATCTGGATGTAGAAACTAGAACGTCTATCAAAGGGTGATCCTACCCAACCAACGTCTGTATATCCAGTGATATGGTCATGGCCTTGATCCTCGAGTAGTCCTTTATCCAGAGCTGACTTTATATATCACAAAATAAGAACAACTGCATCCCAGTGACTATTACAAGGGAAAGTCTTATACTGACTTACAATACTCACAGGAAAAGTGATGCCAAGTCTAGTCATTTTGAGATAATTCAACTTTCCTACCAACCATCTATACCTTTAAGAACTACTGAGTGGCTCCCTCTATATTGGAAAAAGTTTAATATTTGAATGCATAGGATTGTCAATAGGTCTACATCAAGTCATTCCTCTCTCTTCAAGAATGTCTAAGGCATACTTGTATTGAGAAATAACAATACGTGATCTAGATTGAACAACCTCAATACCAAGAAAATACTTTAGTCTGTTGAGGTTTTTATTCTGGAAATGTTGAAAGTGATATTGCTTCAAATTAGTGATACCATCTTGATCATTATCGGTGACTACAATATCAACATAAACAACCAACTAAATACACAAATTTGGTGAAAAATGCTGATAGAACACAAATTGATGAGCTTCACTACACGTCATGCCAAACACTTGAATTATTGTGCTGAACTTCCCAAACCAGGCTCGAGGATTGTTTTAGACAATAGAGTGAGCTCGACATACTAGACTCCCATTAACAACAAAACTAAGTGGTTGCTCCATTTAGACTTCTTCCTCAAGATCACTATGTAGAAAACATTCTTCATGTCCAATTGATGAAGAGGCCAATGACGAACGACAACCATAAATAGAAAAAGACAGACAAATGCTATTTTAGCCAAGGGAGCGAAAGTGTCTCTATAATCTAACCTAAATATCTGAGTATACCCTTTGGCAACAAGGCAAGCCTCAAGTCGATCAACCCGACCGTCTGACCAATTTTGCCTGCATAAACCCAACGACAACAAACAATAGATTTACCTGGAAGAAGGTAGACAAGCTCTCAAGTACCACTCGTATGTGAAGCAGACATCTTATCAGTCATAGCTTGTCTCCAACCAGAATGAGAAAGTGCTTCACATGTAGTCTTAGAGAGGAAAATAAAGGATAAAAATGATACAAAGGCATAATGGGGCAACGATAGATGATGATTACTCAAGAAAGTATAATGTGGGTTAGCATTTCGAGTGGATCATATACTTTTTTGAAGTGCAATCGGTTGGTCAAGAGTCAAGTCCGCAGTACGAGAAGGGTCCAACGCATGCCATGGATCATCTGGGACTAGAGCTGGATGCGGACGACAATGATAAGTCAGGAGTTGTGGCACTACAACAAAAGATGTAGAAGTATTGGTAGATTCCTAAAAAGTTGATTCAGGTAAGACCTTCGAGACATCAGGATGATCATAAGATGAATAGTAAGGTTGAGATTCAAAAAATGTGACATTGGTGGACACAAGGTATCAATAAGATTAGGTGAATAACAACAATACCCTTTTTGAACTCGAGAGTAACCAAGAATTACACATTTGAGAGCACGATGAGCTAATTTATCTTTACTTGGGGCTAAATTATGAACAAAGCACGTGCTCTCAAAGACATGAGCGGGGGTAGAGTAGAGATGTGAGTGAGGAAACAGTATGGAATGTAGAACCTGATTCTGAATAGAAGATGAGGGCATTCTATTAATTGAATAACAAGATGCAAGGACTGCATCCCCCCAAAGAAGCAACGGAACATGGGATTCAATGAGAAGGGTGCGAGTAGTCTCAATGAGATGCCTATTCTTCCTTTCTGCTACACCATTCTACCGAGAGGTGTACAAACAAAATGTTTGGTAGCTCTTGTAATATGTAAAATAGGCTTGCACGCCTTAGTGTTGTTGTGAATAAAATGTTATCAGTTTCAAAATGTGTAATGTACTTGTATGCATAATTTCTAGTGTATCAAAACTTTATAATCACGTTTACTAGGGGTGTCAAAGGGGCGAATTGAAGGGGATCAAAATAGCTTGAGCCATTAAATGATTTATAACCCAACATTACCCAATTTTACTTAGATCAAGATGGGTGACATCGCTTTGACTAAACTATGGGTCATAGCCGAACCTTCCCAAATCAAACCATTTTACCATTGATTTGTTTGTTCTTAGTACCATCGTGTTTAATTACTAAACCGATTTTTAGAAAGAGTGGATGTGTAAAGTGAGAAATATTCATAAACAATTAAATATAATTTCTTTTTCAACTTGTCAAATTTTACGTATGGGCCAAATTGGGCTGCTTTGAAGCTTTTGGATGAGTTTTTTTTGGTTGTGCCAAATTGACCAATCAACGAATGTATTTCTTGCCCAACCTGGCCAACTTCAAGGGGCTCGGATGAATATGTGCTTGTTGACTAAATTTGATTTCCTCTGTTGTTTTCTGTGTTACTTCATGTATCTCAGATTGGTTGGTGTTTGTTTGGCATTAGTAGTTTGAAAAAATGTCTACTTCCTTTGTCTTTGTCCCATCTAATATATAACTTCTTTTGGAAGGCCAGAATGCAAAGTGAGTGAATTAATGTTCTATTTAAATAATGAATTAATGTTCTATTTAAACCAGGGCTAATTTACTATGAGTTACTTAATTACCCTTAAACTAGGCCTAAAATTAGAAGAGAGCAGAAATACCACAATTTGACAGCTATTAGTCTCATCCTCGATGACACCTTTACCACTGACGCTGGCTTCCGCGTTTTCAATGAAATCCACGATCACAAAGTCCATTGACTTCTCCGTCTTCGTGTTTGGGATCAGCTCAGATTCAGAAATCCTGCACCTTCTATTTTGCTTCGTTCCCATTCCGTGGCCCGATTCTTGGTTTCTAAGACCTGTTGAAGCACTCCAAACTTTAAATGTTGAGAATGAAGCCTCCAAGCTCTCGCGTGCCATGTTACATCAGTGAGTCACCTGAACCGCAATAGGATATTGTTGCATATCTTATTCCAGTGTCTTTTTCTAGGTCAGAGATTGATTGTTCTGGTTGTCAGGATTATGACATTATTTGCTTCATTGATTCGGCATGCACTTTACTATTGCTGATGCATTTCAGAACACACTTAGCTGATTAACTTCTTCTATTCTTTTTCGAGTTTTTGATAGGTGGCAGAAGATTTATATCAAAATGGTTTTATCAGTTATCCTCGCACAGAAACTGATTGCTTCTCGGATAAGACCGACTTGCGTGTGAGTTTGCTATTTCTTTTTTGATAAGCTAAGAATAAGTCACTTTGTAGGTGATGTTCTTCAAGCCGTGCCACTGGTTAAATCATTATGATAAAAATGTGAATGGAAGATGACTTATGAAAATGCATCACTGCCACTGCCCCATTTCACTTTTTACATGTGCAATGATGCACTATTATGTCCAATAGACCAGCTTCCCGCATAAACTCCAAAATATACTGTATGCTGTTGCTGTATGAGTCAAACTAATTCCTTACTCTTTGTGTACAATCAATGTGTGTCAACATTAATGGGAAAGAGGAAGTTTTACCAGAGATGCAGGTGGAAGCTTGGTGATAGGAAATGTACTTCTACTGATGTTATTGAAGCTTAGGTTTCTTCTTCTTCTCTCGATCCCATTATTCACTTTAAAAAATCAGACTGGCGGATCCAAACTGGTCTTTGGTTTGGTTAATAATTTCATAGGTTTTTAGTATTTTTATATTTTGATTATTAGTTACAGTTTGTTGTTTGAAAAAGAATAACTATCGAATATACTGAAACTTTATTCTGATGGATAAAATCAATTTTTTTTTGCTACGGTATGCAAATAATATGATGCAGTAAACATTCAGTTGGATTGGATAGAGATCATGTGGAGAGTTATTAATTATTATCTCAAATTTTATTGCCTAAGAAGTGTAAGTGAGGGAGGAAAACCGGACTGCAAAAGACAGTATAATCTATCTACCCAATTTGGTGATAGATTTATGATTTCAAGAGCCAAAGGGTGTGGCGTTGTACAGAGTTTCTGCCACGGGAACTATCTTTTGGGTATTAAAACTGGAAAGAGAAAAAAATCTCCCAGGTACATTCTACGAGGCCTATGTAGCTACAGGTTCCAGCTTCGACTTAGCTATTTTCTGGTTTTTTTTTTTCTGGTGACTAAGCCGGATATTGCTTAATGGAGGCCAACACAATATTCTACAATGCTGGATTTAAGTCATACGACATCACTAAAGGCAGATCAGGGGCAGAATTCTGGTTCGAATGGGTGGAATGTAGCAGAAATTTCATGCAAGGAGTTAAGGTTAGCCTTGAAGTCTTAAAGTGGTTAGTATCTGTATTTATTGAAGCATAAAAATACAGGGTAACACAATTAAGAGATGGAAAATGAAGGACCATTTCTCTGAATTCTTCTGCACTCTCAACTACTGCAAAAACAGGAAAGTACATAAGCTTTATTGTTATTCAAGGACAAAGCAAATCAGTCATTTTTACACGGAGAGTACATATAAAGAGGGGGGGGGGGGACATAGCGCACAAAGTGTCAGGGTTCATCTAGAACCAGAGAAAACGAGGGAGATTCCACCCATAACCTTGTTGACTTCATCCTTCAAAGAGGCGTGCTCAAATAACAGAAGACAGCTACATACAAACAATGATAACATATGAATCATTGGAGGCACATCAACATCAGAGAAGGATCTTCTAAGCAGATGCATTGTCGCAAGTTTCAGAATCCAACACAGGAGATGCCAACCCCAAACAACGTGAGGTGATGGGCATGCAATACTTGGAAGATTGCTTCTGGAATTAGTATTTATACGATGAACGACGGCCAATTCCTCTTCGACTTACCTTCATGAAAAGTTGCTGAACATGTCCAAACTGGAGAATGGATCTGGAAAAAAATGAAGCTAAGGCTTGAATGGTAAGCCCAACCAACCGGGATGCTGGCCAGCGGAGATACAGAGGGACTGGGTATGATTCAGATTCCTAGGGCTCCCACTGAGTATGTGGTTGTACAAGATGGTCAAGCAGATCAGCGACCAGTGCGGGTGGATTCATTGAGACAGAGGAGACAACTTTTGAAATCACCTTCACTAGGCTCGTATTAAGGTGCATGTAAATGGAAAGAGAGTTCTGAGAGAGATAGAGGTGACCAGCAAAGGTTATGTGTATATGATTCTGATAATGGGTGGAGGCACTGGTCACCGTCAGAACAGAAAAAGTAAAGAGAAAGGTGGAGGGCTTTGGACCAGTGGATAATACAAGGTTGGAGAACATTTTCATGAAAGAGTCAGCGGATGCAAGGGGTTGCCATGTGAGTTCAGCAAAAGGTGAAGAAAATTCAAATAAAATGTCACCCAATGGTCAGTTTTAGGAGAAGGGTCCACTATGGACTGTGGCAGGTTCTATTGGATTGTGTGACCATCTCATTTTATAGTTTAAGCTGTTAAACTTAAAAAGAGCATACTTCAATTATTTAATTCTATCATGTCTCAACACGCACCTGCACACATGTGCCTGATTTTTTTTATGGGCCGAACACGTGGAATATATTGTTGTGATTTTTAGGTGGCGGTATGATTTGAACCCTGGGTCTTGCATGCTCCGTTACCACATTGAATTGTGCAACCATATCATTTCAAAGCTTAAACTGTTTGAAAGTTTAATTGTAATTATTTAATTATATTATATTCAACTCCTCTCAAATCCAAAAGCAATTTTAGCCCCAGGGCTTTTGTTAGTGGTGGCAATGCAACTTGTGATGTGTGAGTAGGTGCACAACACGGCTTAGAACCCTGCCACGAACAAAAGCTTTGAATTTAAGTGGAGTAAGGTAGAGAGGTGGACACGTTATCCATCGAGTGTCGAACTGTGCACCGACGACCCACAATGATTTCTCAGTTATCAAAATAAAAAGAAAAAACAAAACAGAAAGAAGCCATAAGCAAAACTTTGGAATAGAAAGCAGTTTTCTTCTGTTTGATTCTGCATTAAATTTTGTGGGAAGTGTTCAGATTTTGTTGTGAGAGTAATTGTTTCTGGATTGTGCTGAATTGACTTCTTTTTTCCAGATAAGAAAACTACACTGGTTATAACTAAACATTTTTCTTTTGAAAATCAAAACAATTAATATTTTTTTTCAAGACATTCAAGCCCAAAGATAAGATCTTGTCAGTACTAAGGTACTTATGCTCTTAGCTCTTAAGCTTAATAACTTATACAAGAAACTTGTAACATATTAGGAGAAGTATACTCAAAACTCTTACCAGCTTAGTCAATCTGAATGACCTTATTGCCTCTATTCATGCTGTAGCAGAGGGAAGAATAAGGTAGCTCAGCAAATTCAGGAAAAAGGTAGGAAAGTGCTGTTATTAGTTTTAACTTTAAATCACCGATAAAAATTCAGCAGAGAAACTTCAGCAACAACTAAAACGTGGAATTCAGTTGTGTCAGTTAACCAGAATGCTGGTGCTGCTTTAAGTGTGATAATCACGTGGCCAGAATGTGAATTCTACACAAATTCTCTGAACTGTTCCAAATGAGTGTTGATTCTTAGAGACACTATTTTAGGTATCATTATGAAAGTACTCAGTTGATACTTTGTGTAAACAGACAATGGTGCAAGAACAAGAAGGTCATCCTGTATGGGGCACATATGCGCAGCGCCTACTAGACCCTCAATCAGGACTCTGGAGAAACCCTAGTGGAGGTGGGCATGATGACAAAGCCCATCCTCCTATTCATCCAACTAAATTTTCTGCTGGCGAAACCAGATGGAGCCAGGATCACCATGTTAGTACTGGATCTGACACTATTCTTAGTTGGTGGCAACTTATATAGGAGTTGCTCTATGACTTCTCCTTCTGACCTATGCTGGACTCCTTTCTACTACTGACATTTGTTTTGTGCAGAGAGTGTATGAGTTGGTTGTTCGCCATTTTTTGGCCTGTGTTTCTCAACCAGCTGTTGGGGCTGAAACAATAGTTGAGATTGATATTGCTGGTGAATCCTTTTCTGCATGTGGGAGAGTGATACTTGCAGTAAGTTTCCGATTACGATACTAGTTTCTATGTATGCTTTCCTGACTGATACCACATGCTTTGATAGCAAGCTGCCTTTTTTTTGTTTGATGAGGTTGACAGTGTGCTTCCATGAGCATAATTAAGGGAGCATATAACATGCTACTTTTTCTAAATTGCTTTCTAAGTTCTTGTTAAATACAAGAAAATGGACCAATTTTGTAGTATTATTCCAAGAACAACAGCTATTTGTAGGCATACAAGTAAATCTGTCTAAGGAAAGAAAATCAGAAAAAATTCTAAATAACTCTACCTATGATTTTGCTATGTATACTATATGTAGACAGTAGACATGTGTATGTACATTTTGCAACACTTCCCCTCAAGTTGGAGCATAGATATTAATCCAGTGTTATCAAAGGCGAAAAACGCAAAAAAAGCTCTAAGGTCCGTGGGGGCTTTAAGTGCAAATAAAGCGTGAGCTTTAATGAAAAAAGGCGCAAAGGGAGAAAAAAAATACAAATATATATATGTTTAGTCCACGACTAATAATTATAAACATGAATGACACATTTATGACCAAAGAAATTGAATTTTTTTAATGATAAAGTGAAATATCAATTGTTTAATGTCACTTCTTCATAGAGGCTCATTGGCAAGGAAATTTTTGCCTCAGAACCTTTGATGACAATGCCGAAGCGCTCGACATGTTTTGAGCCTCGCTTCAGGGCTTAAGCGTGCTTAAAGCACACCTTTGATAACACTGTATTAATCATGGTCAATTTCGTTACAAAGATATTCCACTTGATTTCTATTTAAAGCCTTTTTAAATATATCACCCAATTGCTCCCCTGTCTTCACATTGTCTTCACATAGCTGGTGGAAATCTTGTCCTCTAGAATCTTCTCACGGATAAAGTGACAATCAACCTTGATATGATTCGTTTGTTCATGGTACACCGGATTTAAGGCAATATGCTAAGCAACTTGATTATCACACCAAAGTTTTGTTGGAGAAGAAGGCTTCAAACCAACCATAGCTAAAAGGTGATCTATCCATCACATGTGGATTGAGCCATAGCTCTATACTCGGATTCTACATTAGATTTAGATACTCCATTTTGTTTCTTACTCCTCCAAGATACCAGATTTCACCTACAAATACACAATAACCAATAGTAGACCGTCTATCGATTCTTGATCCAACCCAATTAGCATTTGCAAAACAATCAACACGAGTATGCTCGTAATCACTATACAATATGCCAAGGCCAGGAGCTCCTTCAAACGAAACAAGATTTGTTACGAGGCTGCTGAGTATTTGACTGTTGGTACATACATGAATTGAATTATAATACTAACTGCATAGGCAATATATGGACTGGTCAAGTGAGGTAGTTCAATATCCTAATAACCTTTTGTATCTTTCTGGATCATCAAACAGATCAACATCATCCTTAGTAAGATGTACATGAGGAACCATTGGTGTGCCACAAGGCTTAGCTCCCAACTTTCCAGTTTCTGCAAGTAGGTAAAGTACGTACTTTTTTTAGGACAAGAAAATCCCTTTCTTGCTTCTTGTTACTTCTACACCCAAGAAGTATTTCAACTTCCCCAAGTTTTGGTATAGAACTTGGCGTGTAAAAACTTCTTCAGAGAAGAAATCAGTGATCACAATTGCTCTTTTCAACCCAAATTCTTAAACTACGTCGCTAAATTTTCCAAACTAGGAATGAGGACTCTACAAACTTACCCCTGAGCAACAAACCTACGTGGTTGCTCCATATAAACCTCTTCATAGAGATCACCATAAAAAAACATATTCTTGATATCCAACTGATGTAAAGGCCAATGCTGAGAATTTGCTTATGGAATAAACAAGGTGAGCTTGTTTACTAGGGAGAAAGTGTCGAAATAATCGACCCCATAAGTCTGAGCATAGCCTTTAGCCACAAGTCTGGCTTTAAGTCTAGCGAGAGAACCATCAGGATCTGCAAAAACCCAGTTGCATCTTTCTACCTTATTTCCTTTGGGTAAATAAGATGAAATTCAAGTTAGTCACATGGAATGTAAGGGGAGAAACTTGACTATATGTCTTAGATAAAATTCAAGTTAGTCACATGGAATGTAAGGGGACTGAATGACAAGGACAAAAGAAGAATGGTTAAGGGTGTGATGGAGGGGCGGAATGAAGATATCATTTGGATTCTTTGGTGAGTTTCTGGATAGAAATGAAATATGCAGATAACTTTAAGATATGAAGGACATCTTTAAGTATCAAGGATTTTCCACGTTGGAGAAAGTTTGTCTTATATATTAGTAATAAAAGAGTAAGAAATACCTGAGAAGGCCAATGAACAACTACACTGCAATTTCACTGTTCAACTGTGGCAGATTTTCCTTAATCTCAGAGGCATTTCCTGGAGTATGCCTAGTAAGATTGATGAGACTCTTTTCAGTTGGGAGGAGGCTGGAGTTGAGGCTACAAACAGAGAAAGATGGAGGATAATACCTGCTTGTATATGGTGGACTATATGGAGTAATGGAGAGAGAAATGATAGATGTTTTGAAACTAGGGACAACAACCTGCAGGAAGTCAAGCTTAAATGTATTTTGTTGTTCTGTTTTTGGTGTACAAATGTCTACTCCAATGAGACTGAGTCAATCATAGATGGTTTAGGGTCCATCTAGTTCTTGGTTTAGCATTGGAAGGACTTTAATCTTTTTCTTCTTTTCGTAAACATGGTTTTTCAGTACTACCTAAGTACCGACTGAAATACAATGTTACTAGTGTCAAAAAAAAAAAAAACTACCTGTTGAAGCTCAATGTTTCAAATCTTGAGTTGAAACTGTAGAGTTATTCTCTACGGTTGCAGAAATATTTTGAGAGACTGGAGTATTTGCGGCAGTACCATTTTCAGACATGGTTTGAGTAGATAAAGATAGCAAAATAGGATTTTTCAAGATAGATAGAATTAAATTGGTACCATGTGAAATTAGATTGTTGAATAATTTCATTCATATGTTTCTATGTCATATACATGACTTTATATATACATAAGAGATTATGGAATAGAATCACCTAAATCCCATGAAGTGTGGGATTATACAAATCATATATTTTACATTAAGAGAGAATCAGATCAGAGATATGCTATTCTAGCTTACCATAATTATCCTAATCCAAGATCTTAGAGGATCATATCTTGATATGAAGAATATCTTTCCATCTTAGAGGATCATATCTTGATATCAAGAATATCTTCTTGGAAATCCTGTATCAGCCAACAGTTTGATTTACCGATAATGGTGTAAGAAGAAAATTTAACTGTTATATTGTTTTTATTTCATTTGAATGCTCTATTTTTTTCATATTTTAAGCCAAATCTCTTTTCATAATATCTTCTGTTTTCTTAAACTGGACCAATTTGTACTTTGAGGATAGACTTGCTACATCTATTTAGAAACCAATACCCGGAGGCTGGAGGATGTTAATTATTTTTTCTCCTTTCTGAAATTTGTTTTGCACTCTAACTCAATCATGTAATTTCTTCACTTTAAACAAGATATATGTAGAGGACTAGTGCAACAGCAATCCTAACTGTCTATTTCTAATAAATTATCATTTTTCTTGTATTCCAGAAAAACTACCTTGATGTGTACCGATTTGAATCATGGGGAGGTTCAGTGATCCCCACATACAGTTTCGGCCAACAGGTTGGTTCGTGCTCTCTTTGTTTCTATCCAAAAACCAATTTATTATTCTATTTATGACATTGCAATTAAGCAATGGTGAGGCTAAGCATGCACTTTTTGGTGAGTTCCTCTGCAGTATTTTGATTATCATCTTCCCTATGACAAGCTTTATTGTTTCAAGCCATTTCTAAGTAAATTCTATACAACTTCTATTCTGTAACTGCAAATTAAAAAATGAACCTTTTTGTCAAAAATTAAAGAATGAACCTATTGCCTGTGGGGCTGACAGCTGACTTGACATGTAATCTTGATGTGTCCTTTTGTACTCAGACTTGATACATAATTCTCTTAAGAAATATGAGTTCTCTTGCACTATTCTTTCCTTTATTACTTCTGGCAGTGGTAAGTGGCTAGATTTCTTTTTGATGACTGTGGTGTCCGACCAGCTTTCACGCACTTCGACTAATTCCACGGGATACCTGCCACCTCCCACCACTAACAAATACTTGGTATCTATGTCCACCAAGGCTAGGACAGATGAGACTAGTTTTTTTTTGTCTCCACTGAGTTTTGAACCTGAGGTATCATGGTTCTCAACCACTTCATTGACCACTAGGCCACACCCTTGGGTACGGTAGGTGTCTAAATTTGAAAAATTGCCTAAAACATTTCCTTCCTTTCTAGCCCTTCCTTTCCCCCTCTTGATGTTCCCCTCTCAAATAATTTAGGAAAATTTGAAAATCAATCCTCCTATATGAATGTATCTGCAGTTTATCTCCTAGCTGCCTTATTGTGAAATTGCTCATCTTGTTTATGCACCAAAACTGAATTTGATATCATTACTTTTATTATTGAGCAGTTAGTGTTGGTGTTGACTAAGCAAGTTGGTGATCTTTTAGTTGAATCTGCCAGGACTTGAATAGGGGAGGGGTTCAATAAATCATTAGATTTAGTGGATAGTGCCCAACTTTGAGTTGATCGCTGAAGTTGGAGTGTGTACAAGAGGCCAAAAGGTAGCTCAAGGGGTATAGATAGATGATACTTGATTGAGAGGGGGATAATGGGGGAAGATGAAAGTGGAGGCAGTGGCGGGATTAGCGAAGTCAGTAGTTTCGATGTTTAGTGATTTTATTGGCAAAACAGGGTATGAGCCGGTACAAAATAGTTATACAAGAGTATGCATCACCTATAGGAGGAGAGGGGTTCCCTCAAAGTGCATCGAATGGTCTATACAAGTAAATTGCATGTGCTTGAGGAAGAGTAAAACATAATACAATCCACCTCTCCTGCTGGAGCTTGGCTGTTTCCTTTTATTTTGGGAGTTTTTCTTTTAATTCCCATCTTACCACTCAAAAGTCAATTGCATCATGTGTATGCTACTGCTAGTGATAATAAAAATTCTCTTCATCTTACTTTTAATTGAGTGAGGAACCATTTAAGGTTCTTGTGGGATATCTTTAGTTGATTTGGCATATCTTGGGTGTTGCCAAGGTCAGTGGAAGAGTTGTTATTCAGCTGGAAGAGTGGAGCTAGGAGAAGAAGGCACAAGGCTTGGAATGTAATTCCCTTGCGTTGATGTGGATCATTTGGAAGTAGAGAAAGAGGGAAGTTTTTGAAGGGGTGGAGACGAGCTTTGCTCAATTAAGGAGTGGTCTTCAATCCCTTATTTACTTTTGGTGCACCCATGTTGTACCTAATTATATAGAAGATTGACTGACTTTGGAGAAAACCTTCTTTTGTAGGTTTCTTCTTTTTGGTATACCTCTTATATATGACCAAGATGGCCTAGTATTATCAATGAGATCTTTTACTTTATCCAAATACAATAAAATGCAGCAACAGTTTGAAGACCTATGCTAAATTTGCAGTTTTAGCTAAGCCAAGGGACTAATTCTGTTTATTACAAGTTCAGGTTCACAGTAGGCATAAAATCTATGAAATTCGGCATATATGCTGACAATCCATTTCTGCCTGCATATTGTAATGTTTGATATATCTTGATGAAATGGTCCATATTTGCATATACAACCTTCCATGTTGAGAGATCATATTGGAAATTCTTTCCACATACATCAGATAATTTACATGCACTCTAGGAAAAACAAAGCTTGTGTAAAGAAATGAGTTATTCAGTTATATAGATTATCTCCTGTTTTCTTGCTGCAAGATGCTTGAACACATGTACCTGTTTGCTGTTGTAAAGTGCAGTTTACTCCAACTACTTTGACACTTGATTCAGGAGTTACAAGACCTCCTCCCCTTTTAAGTGAGGCTGATCTATTGGGTTGTATGGACAAGGTATGGATTCTGTGATGCTAGTTTGTTTTTTCAGAACAGCGTTAATCATTTTTTATGATAAACAGTGTGTTTTCATGTGCCTGACCTTCAGTATTAATAGGTTTCCCAGAAAATGATTACATGGATTTTCATCTATTTCCTTATTGTTTTTTCTAATAGGCTGGCATTGGAACAGATGCAACAATGCATGATCATATAAAGAAACTACTTGATCGATTTTATGCAATTAAGGACTCAAACATTCGATTCTCGCCAACTAAACTAGTAATATCCTTACTCAACTAAATTATTTATTATCTTATGTGTATTATCTTTTTTTTTTTTCTTTTTCAGATCTTCCATTTACTTTTCTCACTTGTGTATATATTGCTTTGATTAGAAATAAGTAAACTTCATATAATCATAGTAAAATTTACTTTGGAAAGTAAATACATTAAATAGGGGAAATTCATGTTTCCCCTTCAATCTTTTCTTGAAGTACTTTGTTCTTCTTTTTATGAGAGCTTCTATAGAAGTATCAGTTAGTGGAAGTAGATGACATTTTAGTGTCTATAGAAAGAGAGGGAGTGTCAAATTAAGATATTTTTTTTTTTTAAACTGGTAACTTTGTATATTACTACAACCAGTATATAGGCAGTACTGGGCCATATTTACAATAAGATCATCAAATTAAGATATTCATCTTTCTCATTCAGCAACAATCATGTATTCAGTGCATGTCTCGGTTTTTCTACTTCCTACTTTTACTGGTAAATATGTCTCGTGGATCCTTCTCCCTTAAATTTCTCTGGTAAAGAAATGATCAACCTTTTACTGGTTTTGTATTAGAGGTTTGAATTACATGCTGCTGGTCCCTTTTCGGTTCGATGTGGTATACACCGGCATTATTCTTTTCCCGAATGAATTAGTGAATATCATGCAATACAAAGCATAACTGGAGTTTCACAAACTATATTCATGCACTTGTCACCATCCATATTTATTAGTATACAACCGTGGTGTCCAGGCCAGCCACCTTGACTTATTCCACGGGGTACCGAGTAACTCTGGTCTCCAAAGCTTGTACTATCAACAGTTAGTCCGGACCACAAAATACCTTCTTCATCTATCAGCAAACTTGTTTCCATTCTTGGTAATTCACCAATACCCACTTGATCTTCTTCTTGGTCTCTGCCTAAATCTTATAATCTTCTGGAAGCCTCATTTGTGCATATCGAACTGCAGAACTTCCCGGAAAACTCATCTCAGAACATGGTCTAATGTTTTCTCTCCTTTTCTCTTTATTGGAGGATGAATTGCTAGAGAGATGAAGACAACATTTGTCATTAAGAAGATTTACGATTCCTTTGATTCTGACTGTTACATTACATCATGCGTAAGTGTAACAAGAAATTCCTCCAGAGTTGTTTCTCCTTTTGACATGTGTTGCTGTTGCTTCTGTATCTGTAGAATATCGGTGGTTCCATTTTTGTTCTCTGTCACATTAGGATCAGTGGTGGACCCAAGATTTTGGTCAAGCAGAATCAATTAGGCTACATAATATGAATAACATGATGGTCGACAATAAGGATTACTGTGTACAACAAAGTGAATTTTGTATGTTTATCTTGTTTCTTTTTCCAATAATGCCCATGAAAACTTTTATTTGAATATGTATATAGACAGATGGTCAGCTAAAAGACTAAAGTCTTCAATTTTGACTTTTATTTTTATTCTATAATTATTTAATAACAGTAACAATTTAGTAATTCTGAAATACCATAAAAATTAAATAAAATAAAATGCTAATTTACTAAAACAATAAATAAATAAAAATATAGAATTGCACCCAAGGGTGTGGCCTAGTGGCCAATGAAGTGGTTGAGAACACTGAGGTCTCAGGTTCAACGGAGACCAAAAACACTAGGTGATTCTTCCCTTCTGTCCTAACCTTGGTGGATAGAGTTACCTGGTACATGTTGCTAGTGGGGGAGGTGACATGTCTTCCCTGAAATTAGTCGAGGTGTGCGAAAGCTAGCCGGGATACCACGGTCATAAAATAAAATAAAATATGGAACTTACCTCACGTTCATGTATCCCAAAAAATAGAAGACAACTTTATAACATATAAAGGTATTATAATACACAAAATAAACCGTAAATACACAAGTTTACACATACAAGTTAACTTTCAAAAGTTATTATTTACAAACAATACATAATGTAGTTAAATTGTAATAAAATGTGACACAAATAAATTAAAAGAAATTGTGACACGACAATTTTAACATATTATTAATTGAACTAATTTAACATAAAAAAGATAAAAGAAATGAAGCTAATAAACTAAACTAGTATACTGTGGTACTCCCTTGCAGAATATTGTTCTAATGTAGTACTAACATACTCGTGACCGAAAAATATTTAAAATGCATCGTGACTGTGCACAAGTAGGCTCGAACCCATGTGCTCACTGATGAAATGACTTTGCACGGCCACTAAGCCAACCTTCATTGATGTGTCAAGCGGATTCATTCAGTCTTGGATATTCGTTTCAAGTATAAATGCTCATATGTAAGTAGCAAAGTTTTTCAGCAAAGCGGGTTTTGTTGAATTCTCTTGTTACAATGTGGGTCCGTCCCTCATTAGGACTGGTTTCTAAATGTTAAAGAACGACAAAAGTCCCACATCGGTGGTTAATGAGATGGGTGGACTCCTTATAAGGCTTGGGCAATCCTCCTCCCTTTGAGCTAGCTTTTGGGGTGTGAGTTAGAGCTAAGACCTAATTTCACATGGTATCAGAGTAGGACCCGTCTCACCTGATGTTGGGCCCCCAAAAAATCAAAATTGCCCACGCATCAGATGCTAAACACTGGGCGTGAGGTGGGGTGTTAAAAAATGACAAAAGTCCCACATCGGTGGTTAATGAGATGGGTGGACTCCTTATAAGGCGTCGGCAATCCTCCTCCCTTTGAGCTAACTTTTGGGGTGTGAGTTAGACATAAGACCTAATTTAACACACTAAAATTGGCAAAATTACAGGAAATAGGCCCGGATGGATGGAAAACACTTTATCTGGTTTGACTTGCTCAATATTTTTAGCTGCTGATATGATGCAGTGATATGGCTTCTTTTTCTAATTTTTCAAATAAACCAATGACATAATGTGAAGTAACTTGTTCAACACTGGTACTTGTTACGGATAATAATGGAAGAAAACCTTTTTTCTTATTAGAAAACATATTCTCTCTCCTTTTCCTTTTTGAGAAAATAAGTTGGTATTTTTGAGCTTTCAATATGTTTGTAAGCTGCCTACTGCTGTTCTGTATGCAGTTCTCTTCGCATCTTCTTCACATTTCTGAATTAATCTCTTCATAAGGAGTTTTCTTAAATCCAGGGGGAAGCACTAGTAATGGGATATGATGATATGGGGTGAGTACTCAGATCTAACTTGTTTTTCTTGTACTCTTATCTCGATTTCATCATTGAGCTGTTTTTCTTATTCTTTTCTGATGATTATGCAGTTAATAACATATTAAACCGTGTTTCTTTGTGGGGGTGGGGTGGGGGGGGTGGGGGTGCACCTGGAAAATATAATCTTCCAAGCTTTCTATTGTGTTCTACATAAAATCATCTTTTACCTCACTAGATGGATGAACAATGACAGGGTAATGTTAGTAGCTAATTGACATGGTATTCCATTTCGGAAGTCGTCTTCCTGGGATTAGGGTGTGCGTCATAACTGGCATGCATTTGCAATTACTTTTCCTAAGATTACCTTGTATGTTTCAAAATCAGTTGTTGCATAAACATGTTTAGAAACCTTATGTACTGTGCAAGTGAAATTGTTGCCAACTAGCATTCCTTTCATATGGTTCATATATAGTCTCTGGCTTTTTCAGAACCAATGATGGCTTACACTTACTCAAAGTGTCAAAACTTAGTGCTCGACATTATAGTTAAATTTCCAAAATAGTTTAGGTAAAACTGAGCAGCTGTTATCCAGTTGAGTATAGCAGTTCTATGCTTGATATCAGATGCATCTGCTGAAATTCTCTTGCTCAGATCATTTCACTGAGACTCAAAAAGTATGTTGCTCAAACAACCTAATACTTTTTGATGATTTATGTTCTTTTTAAGTTGACACATTGTTATCATGGAAAACATTTGTTCTAAAGTCAATGTGGAATATAGCCTTAGTGAGTAACCCGAAGTATCCCTTTGGGAAAGAGGGAGTACCTCTTAAATACACAAATATATGCAGAGCTCGAGATATAGATGCACATTCTGGTAGCAATTAATTGGGATAGCTTGAGTAGTGGAACTGTTTGATCTGATGGATTAGGGACATCTTTTTGGCAAAGGAAGAAGTGACAGCAAATAATGCCCTTCCCTTAAAACATCAAAGATTATGTTACTTATATTTTTCAATTCCCCTCAAACTTCCTGAGGAACAGCGGTTGGAATTGGTGTAGCCTGTAGGCAGTTTCTTTGCGGCTAGCTACTGAGTACGTGAAAAATGATGTCAGCCTCTAGTCTCCAAGAAATTAAGATTTAGTTGCAGTGCAGTTATGGTATGTTATTGCAGATTGTAGTGCATTGGATGTAGGTTAGAAGTCGAGGCAGACATTGGTAATAGCGCATGTCACTCTAAAAGGGTCTTCCAGTTGAGTAAGGAGTTCTCGCTTTCCTACCCCAAGTTCTTCTTGTCTGAGCTGTATAAAACTTCATAAGCAATCTGAATGTTACATTCATCAGGCTCTTGAGTTAGAACCACATCATTAGTAGTGTTAATAGACCCTCAAATGAGTTGATATATGGTCTGGTGAGCTCTTTAAGGTTTTTCAATTTTCTTTCCAACTTGAATAGAAATAGTGTTCTGCAGACTTCAGAATTGATGGTCAAACTTCATTGAAAGAAAGCAAAGACTAAAAAGATTTCACTAGCTCCATGTCGCATGTTGTGCTAAAGCCATTTGGCATTGTTTTCTTGGCCTAATATTACTTGATAAGAACCACTGTGTTCTTATGTACAATGAGGCAGAAAGAACTACAGAGTACAGCTACCAACTTCTGGCCGTACGATTTCTCCTTCAACTTCTTTGATCTATAAAGAATAAAGAGCACGGTGACTTTAAACCTTGGTGTCAGAGGAAGCAGAAAGCTTTCTAGAAAACCATTTATTTGATTGTTAAAACCTAACACATTGCACCAAGGTATTTAATAATCATATTTCTTATCAAAGTTGTTTTCTGAACTAAACAAATTTATGGTTCATTTTCCATTATATTAGCTTTAGGTGATTAACATTTGTTCATGTTGTCTTCACATTTTTCTTCTAAGCTTGATTGTGTTGTTGCAATGCACTAACATTTATATTATTACATTAAGTACTGGCTTGCAATACGTAGGTAACTTACCTTTTTGTTCTTTTCTTTTTCTATTACAGTTATGAACTATGGAAACCATATCTCCGGGCTATGACGGAATGTGATATGAAAGCCGTTAGCACTGGAACCAAGAGAAAGGCTGAGGTTCTAGAAACTTGCTTGCAGCAGATGAAAGCTTGCTTTTCAGATGTAAGTCACTAATTTTTTTTAAGTAAATACAGATGCTTTTCAAGATTTTGTATCTTCTCAGATAAAAAAGAGGAACCTGAACTGTCATCTACTTCACTATATTCACTGCATAATGAATTAACGAAATTACTAGTTTTCTAATTTGCCATTAAATTGGTCCCACATGCTCTCTGTAGTTTGATTATGTATGTCCACTTCGTTAGCTTAAACTGTTAGGGAAGGGAGAGTTCTGTTGACAACCATCGCCTCTAACCTAGTTGCATATTGTTTCTCCTTAAGGCATGTGAGGTACCTATACCCAATATCAGCTCCAAGATCAAATCAAACAGTGACCTCACCTGATTTCCAATGATTAAGATGTTAGGGTGACCATTCTGTTTATTAGAATCTTCAGCCTCCTGCTGGTGGTCCTACAAATTGAATTTTGGGATAAGACAAAAGTGCGTAGATCTTAACATAATTATAGCTAGACTTTGCTGGAAATGAGCTTCACTATATTCTTTTCCATGGACAAAGGTATGCTTATGCTAAGATAATAATCAGAATGAGACACACTGCTTCTTTGTACCATTAGGTTCAAGGCACTTCTTTTCTTTTTATGTACTCGGAGAAACTTTTGCAGGCCAGAACAAACAAAGGAAAGCTCCTTGAAGCCATGGCTATCTTCTTTGAAAGGTATGTCCTTTGCTTGCTTTGCTTATGCCCGTCTCATTCCTAGATTACCTGAAAAAATTGTGGCTCTGCAGATCAAACAGATCCAGCAGTGGCGAGCAACAAGCAGTTGGTGCTGTTGTTCGGAGATGTGGACTTTGTCTAGAGTCAGATATGGTGCTCAGACAAAAGCCGGTAATAGCTTATCTGTTGCATGAATTCATCTATTGGCTAGATTGGAATATATGAGACAGTTGCATGCTTAAGGATGTTATGTCTGATTGCACTTCTTTAGTCAGCTGCTTCTCATTTTCTAATTAGATTTTTCCTACCTTACGCATGTTTTTGATAAAATTCTCATTTAATGCAGGACGGTAACTTCATGGTTGGTTGCTTGGGTTACCCACAAGTAGGTGCTTTTCCTGTAATTCTGTTCAATAGCTATCACAGGAATTTTGCACAACTGTTTCTAGAGAGCCTGTAATTCCTGAATACTGAATATATAAGACCATTGTTGAACCAAATTTACTTATACAACAATTCAGTAGCTGCGTTCAGTTTAGCTGGTTCTCTGCCAAAGTTCTGGTACCTTCTCTTGCAATTCTTGCTAGGCAATCAATCTGAATTCTATTGTGGGACAAAAAATCATGGAAAGGGGAGATGGTGGAATATGGAAACCAATCAATTACTTGTAAATTATGTGGAGTTAATCAAGAACTAACTTGGTTTCTCACAGCAGTCTATAGCAGTCTATGCATCATGTGATAGAAATGAAAGGATAGAGTTGTGGGAAGAATTAGAAGCTATGAGGAGTCTTTGTGAAGGGCCTTGGGTAGTATGTGGGGATTTAAATACTACTAGATTTCCTTCGGAGAAAACCAACTGTATTAGGCTTTCTAGAGCCATGATAGATCTGTCCAGTTGTATCAACAAATTGGAGTTGATTGACCCTTCTTTATTTGGGGGCTCATACACTTGGAGAGGAGGGGCAAATCATAGGAATGCCTCCAGGATTGACAAATTTTTATACTCGTTCCCATGGGATGAAATGTTCCTTCAAATTAGGCAATGTACTTTGCCTAGCTTGGGTCTGACCATAATCCCATCGTCTTAACTTGTGGGGATAAGGCCTTCAGGAGATCTTATTTCAAGTTTGAAAAGTGGTGGCTTAAAGTAGAGGGTTTCAAAAGTAAAGTTCATGGATGGTGGAGCTCCTTTGAAGTGCTAGGAAGACCGGACTACAAACTAGCTACTAAGTTGAGGTTGCTTAATACAAAACTAAAGGAATGGAGCAGAGAGAATAGGGGGAACTGGAAGGCAAGGAAGGAGCAAATTTTGAGTCAGATAAGGGACATGGAAGTTACTCAAGAGACTAGATCTCTTACTGGTGATGAACAACTTCTAAAGGTACACTTGGGCATGGAATACGAGGAGGTGGCCAAAAATGAAGAAATTTTTTGGAGACAGAGGTCCAGAATTCAGTGGATCAAGAATGGCGATAAAAATACGAAGTATTTCCACAGAATGGCAACAACTAACAAGAGAATTAACACCATTGAGTCATTAAAGATTAATGGAGAGTTATCCTCTGAGCCGGCGGAAATCAAGAATCTGTGTGGATTTTTACCACCATTTGTATAAGGAGGTAGAAAACTGGAGACCCTCACTAAATATTCTTAACGTACAGAGAATAACAAAGGAGGAGCAGAGCTGGTTATCTAGAGAATTCAGTGAGGATGAGGTGCTAGAAGGGATAAAATTGTGTGCTTGTGATAAAGCACCTGGGCCTGATGGTTATACCATGGCCTTCTTTCAGGCATTCTGGGAAACTATAAAAGAAGATCTGATGCAGACCTTTCCAACACTTTCACTATCACTAAAGTTTTGAGAAGAGTTTCAATGCTACCTTTGTGGCTCTAATTCCTAAGAAGGTGGGGGCAAATGATCTAAGAGACTTCAGACCAATCAGTCTCATTACTGGGGTTTATAAAATAATTGCCAAAGTGTTGGCGGAAAGGCTGAAGAAGGTGATAGACAAGCTAGTCAACAAAAATCAAATGACTTCCATTAAAGGGAGACAAATAATGGATGCTGCTTTAATTGCTAGTGAATGTATTAATACTAGGAGTAGATGAGATGTGTTGGGTGTAATGTGCAAACTGGATATTGAAAAAGCCTATGGCCATCTTAATTGGGACTTCCTGATCAACACTCTTAGGCAAATGGGTTTTGGCCCTACATGGCTCAAGTGGATTGAGTTTTGTATTAAAACCACCAGGTTCTCCATTTTGGTTAATGAAGAACCTGTAGTTTTTTTTCATGCGGAAAAAGGTCTTAGACAAGGTGACCCTTTGTCCCCTTTCCTGTTTATCATTGCCATGGAAGGGTTGGACAGTTTGATGAAGAGAGCTTCTCTAAACAACTGGATTAGGGGTTTCAGAATAAAAAACAGGATTAATAAGGTGATGGATATGACTCATTTACTGGATGCAGATGACACAATAATTTTTTGTGAAGCCGAGCAGGAACAACTCTGTCACATCAGAATTATTCTGGTAATTTTTGAGGCATGCTCTGGACTTAAAGTGAATTGGAGGAAAAGTAGCATTTTTCCTATTAAAGAGGTCCAACAGATTTAAGCTTTGGCTAATATATTGAAATGCAAGATAGAGAGGTTGCCTACCGTTTATCTAGGTATGCCATTGGGTGCTAAGCATAAAGCAGTTAGCATCTGGGATGATGTACTAGGAAAATCAGAGAGGAGACTGACACTTTGGAAATCTCAATATCTATCTTGGGGGAAGAGTCACTTTAATTAATTTTGTTTTACTCTTTGCTAACATATGTGATGTCACTTTTTTCGATTCCCGGCAAGGTAGTCAAAGCTATAGACTCATTGATGAGAAACTTCCTTTGGCAAGGTAACAAGATTGAGAAGAGCTACAACTTAGTTAAATGGATGGCGGTCCAACAATGCAAAAGACATGGGGGTTTGGGAGTAAGAAACCTAAAGGTACACAACAACAACTTACTCACCAAATGGTTGTGGGGATACAATTTGGAAGATCAAGCTCTATGGAAGAACTCATTCAACACAAGTATGGTCAGGAAGATCAATGGTGTTCAGAGGAAGTGACAGAAACATATGGTGTGGGAATATGGAGGACTATAAGAAACCTATGGCTAGCTTTCAGAGACAATGTAAGGATATAGGTTGGTCGAGGAAATAAGGCTCTGTTGTGGAAGGAAGACTGAATTGGTCAAGGGTCCTTGGAAAATTTATTCCCTGGGTTGTTTTCCATTTGCCTCAATCCTGACAGCAAAATACAAGAGGTTTGGTCCCCACAAGGATGGAATTTGCTCTTTAGGAGAGTTCTTAATGATTGGAAAATAGAGTGGGTAACGGATATGCTAGATTTGATTGGAGATTTTCCTGGCACAAATCTGGAAACAAATAAATTGTTATGGAGGCATCATACTGATGGTCAATTCTTTGTGAACAGAATGTATAAAAGGGATCTAACCACAATTGTGGGGAATAAATTAGGGCCATGGAGTGCTATATGGAAGAGTATAGCCTCTACTAAGGTGAAGTGTTTCACGTGGTTGGTAACTAGGAAAGCTTGCCTGACACATGATAAACTTCAAAGAGGGGAAAAATTATTGCCTCAAGATGTTATCTTTGTAAAGAGGCCTCATAAACCAACAATCATCTTTTTCTCCACTGCAAAGTAACTACACAAATATGGGCTCTATTTACCAATATAATGAGTCTAAATTGGATTATGCCAGAACATATAACAGACCTACTAAGTTGCTGGGTCAGAAGGGGAGGTAGTAAAAGCCAGAGGATGTGGTGGAGAACCGTACCTGCTTGTATGTGGTGGAGCATTTGGAAGGAGAGAAATCAGAGAATTTTTGTAGGGAAAGAATGCACTATAGAGAAGATTAAGTGGAAAGTAATTACCACTTTAGGTTTTTGGTGTATAGAAATGAACATAGAAGAAGAAATTCAACTAGTGGATTTCATAGGAGCTTTGTAAGTAGTCCTGTTTTTTGTTGGTTTTTCTATGTAACTAACACTTTTGGAGGTGACCAACATAACCCTTAATGCTGAGGAATACAATGTTACCAGTTTCAAAAAAAAAAAAAAAAGTTCATAAAGTCAAATGATCAACTTGCAAATCTATTTACCAAATCTCTCGCCAGTCCTTGAGTTAGTTACATATATACAACTAACTTGAAGGGGTTGTGATATAATCATATATTTATATAAAAGAGAACCTTAGGCCCGCCTATGTGGCGCAACCACAAACCATGATTCTCTTTTAACTTATTTATTTCCAAATTAGCACTCCCTTTCATGAAAAGTTGCGACTTTTATGAAGAGTTGCAACTTTTATGGAAAATTGTGACTTTAATGAAAACTTGTGTCTTGTCCAAAGAGTTGTGACCTTTCTGATAAGGCACAATAAGCATTTATTCACACTACTTGCTGTCTATAAATAGAAAAATTTCCTCTCATTTTAAAACAACGAAAATTCTGAACTTCTTCTTCTTCTTCTTTTGTAGAATTTTATATTCCTGTACTTTGCTCATGTTGAGTGACTGACTGAAACCATTGTTTTTGTATCAACACACTGGTGAATAGAATCGCTCTGTCCCGAGAAGATCTATTCCTTTAAACTTCGGGTACTAGAATGAAATAATTTCCTTAAGGGAACAATGTTCATTAAGTGGGCTCGATTGTTCCTTTATGTATCAATTTATTATTATAGATCCTGGTATGTTTTTTAACAATTATTAATTTATTTTATTTTATTAATTTTTCTTTTTTGTGTACATGTTTTAAACTTTTTTGTTTATGTTTATGCTTTTGATGATTATGTTGAAGTAAAGATGTGTTAATCAAGAGTTTGATGTAATCATTAGACTATTGGTGTCATGTAGATAAGAATTCTTAAACTTGTAAAATAAATGACTTTAATCTTTATAGAGTTTTCAATGGCTAAAATATCCATGGGATGTGCAAGAAAGGACTTTGAGTGTTCAAAAGTTATGGTGGTTCCACTCCACACTACCTTGGAGTTTTATTTATTCAACTTTCTATCTTATCGAGGCATTCAATCGATTAGTGACATTCAAAAAATAAAGGAATGTAGTGGGATGGTAAGTATTGTACTCAACCTTAATCAAACGTTTGGGGTTCAAATGTTGGTTGGAGTCAATGAATTACCCCTCAAAGTAGGATGAATCTATATTAATCAAATATTAATGAAATAATTACCTCCGTATAAACTTTAGATTAGAAGTCTCGAAAAGAATGAAGTTTTAACCATATTGATCGAAACATAAACAATAAAATGTCTTTTGGCTATCAAAGTAGTGTCGTCGACTGCGTATGATTTTGAATAAGGGACTTGCCAAGACATCATTTAATCCAAATTATTTGAGCAACATACTTAACTCATTGAACTCCAAGAGATGTGTTTTTATATTTTAATTAACCTGTCAAGTATACAACTAATTATATAAGATGTATAATATTTAGATTTTGTATGTAGCGGCCTTGAGTAGGAGAAAAACTCTCGCAATTGATGAATATAATGTTTGTACAACTTTTGAAAATACAAATATAGACAGTGAAACAATAACATATCTTTTGTAAAGACTTTGGTTATGAACAACTACAGTAAAATGAAGAATTAATAACAATATTCGTAAACACTTAGAATCAAATCTTTTTCGTTTTAAGATTAAAAAAACATTTCATTTCGTCTTTGGATAAAATATTCTTGACAATTTATCATAGGGTTGTACCCACTCAAAAACACATGTATTATCATATGTTCACAGGTAGATTATTGATGTAGTTCACCACCGGGCGAAGCGCGTACATTTTACCTAGTAATAAACATATTGTAGAATCAGTTTGAGTAAATTAGACATTCTTTTAGAACTTGACATCCTTTCTCATTTTAGAATAGTTATACATCACTATTTAAACAACCAAAAGCTTGAGGGAACAATTAAGCTTAGGTTTATCTTGTTTTCTTTATACAAGCATAGTTACGCGACTTGTATGCACTAAGCTTGAAAGGGTAGTGTTGAGAATATTCCATAGATATTGTAGAATCATGTAGATATGATTAAAGTATGTATATATGATTTGTATTAATTAGAATCAATTAAGGAGGATATTATTTCTTTTAAACAATATAACCTTGATTTCCCCCCCAAGTTTAGAATAGCCATTTAAATACCCAATAGCTCTAGAGTATGATGAAGCTATCCATTCTCCTATCTTCCTCGATTGTATTACTTCATTTTTCACACCAAGTCATCAGTCACCAACCAACCATTTGTATCTCCTAGGATCACTAAGAGGTTCCCCTTTCCCTAGGATAAGCTTAGCATTTAGATCCATCGGAGTATCAATGGGTCTACATACTTGTCATTCATGTTCGTTTCAGAATGTCTAGCGCATACTTACGTAGTGAGATGAAAATTCTTTAGTTGGACTGAGCGACTTCAATCGTCCTTGATCCTTAGTTTGGAAGTGTTGTAATTTAGTTATATCATCCTGATCATTGCCTAAGATAGCTATATCATCAATATATACATCCAAATAAATGCATAGATTTGCAGCAGTTTGTCGATAAAATATAACATGACTAGCCCCACCACGAGTCATTCCTAACTGTTGAATAATTGTGTTGAATTTTGCTTGAAGACTATTTGAAACAATATAGAGACCAGCATACCCCCCCCCCCCATAAGATTGCTCCATCACATATGCTTCATCCTCAGATCACCACACCATCGAGAAAATATTTTTGCTGCTCAATTGATAAAGAGTTCAATTGTGAGCAACAACCATAGATAGGAAACCGTGACTGAAGCAATCTTTGCTTTGGGGGGGAAGTGTTTCACCATAATCAAGTCTAGAGAGTTGCTTATAACCCTTGAAAACCAAACATGCCTTTAGTCAGATCAATCTGCCATCAGGGCCAACCTTTATCGTGTATGCATACCGAATATTGACTGATGATTTTCTAGGTGGCAAAGAAACAAGCTCCCAAGTACCACTATGGTGTAAAATAACCATCTCATCAATCATACTTGTCTTCTGTCTGGATGAGGCAGAGCTTCATCTATAGTCTTAGGAATAAAAATAGATGGAAGTGATGCCACATAGGCATAGTAAGATAGTAACAAGCGATGATAACTCAAATAGGTATAATTAGGACTACGAATAAATTGAGTAGCAATAGAGGAGCCAGTGAGGTAGACATGTCTGCAACTCGCAAAAGATCTGGTGTCGAGCATGAGTTGTCTGGACCAGTTGAGGAGTATGAATGTCTGTGATAAGTTAAGACTGGTGGAGCTGTAGGAGATGAATAGTTAATTCTTCAGAAACTTCTAGGTGTTCAGAAGAAGAGGGTATGAAAAAGTACAGTTGAGTTTCAAAAAGGTGACATCGGCGACATGCGGTACCGTCACAGATCAGGTAAGGAACATCGATTTCCTTTTTTCTATCTTTAATAATTAGAAATACTTCCGGAACTTATCCAAGATACGTAATATGTATACAGACACTAATCTGAAACTAAGACTGTACTTTTTTTTTTTTGAAACTGTTAACTAAACTAAGACTGTACTTGTATACCGCTTAGGCATTTACATATCCAAATCTTGCTTTGTAAAGTTAGTTAACTGAGAAATCACATTATTTAGTTGAAATATGTCATTTGTGTATAAATGACGAGCTTTTTTCCAAACTTAAAAGCAAGTTTGGAATGGATAACAGTGCATCAATTTTGTATCAATCGACTTTCATAAGAGGTTACTGTAAGGATTTTAGACTCTGGTTCATAAACACTCTATCATGAAATCCTACCAGTTATTCATATTCGTTTGAATTTAATAATTTTCGCGCACACCTACAACATCAGTAATTTAGTCAAGACTACATACCCCGATCAGCCATAACTTCTTGTTGAATCTCGACTTGAATTGAGCAGAAGCACTTGATTTTTTCTTCTTGAGAAAACCAGTTTCTCTCTCTTTTCCTTCCTGTTCTTTCAGAATACTGTAGATGGAATACATTATTCTCTTTTAATATGGAGAAAGGGACCAAGTGGTTAATTCCCACTATCCGTCAAAGTGGGTGTTAGTATGGATAGAATTGTATATATTGTCCTACTTGGAATAGGATTATAATGTGGTGTCTATAAATATGGTTTATTGTGATAATGTAGAATACACTATTTCAATAATACTTCTGTTTATTTTTTCACAGTGGGTACTGGTAGGTTTTATAAAATAACTCCCTAATTATAAAATTAAGAATTAGAAATTATTTACTAAATCAAATAACAGCCCACGTGGGCCAAAACTAACAGTTACACAATTGGGCATCAACCTTTCCCTATTCTTCCTAAACTCTCATCAATATTTATGGCTTGTTTATCATTCTAAAAAAATAATAATATTTATGGCTTGTTTAATCTAGTGATCTTGAATGCCTTGTCTTTTGCGCCATAATTGAACATATGAAGATCAAGATAGACGAGTTGCACTATCTATCAAGGGTTCTATGGTGATTATTTGCTGGATCCCATGTTTATAGAACCAAAAATATAAATCTGACTGACATTCTGATGAACCAAAAAAGTTTCAACACAAAATATGAACTATTTGACAAAATAGCTTTAGATCAATGATGATATAATTACCAATTTGCCCAACAATATCAGAAAATTGGCTAGGACTGGCTGGAAGTCCCGAAACTTCACTGAATAGTGACTGAATTTTTGACAAAGGGTTTCGGTGACAGACGCTGGCAGGAAATTGGACGGATA
Organism: Solanum sitiens; assembly: GCA_016801875.1. NCBI lineage: Eukaryota > Viridiplantae > Streptophyta > Magnoliopsida > Solanales > Solanaceae > Solanum > Solanum sitiens. The sequence goes on along the minus strand of JABWTJ010000484.1, from coordinate 119,306 downwards.
GAGTCGGGATGAAAAGGCAATCTTCACAGAAGAAGAATCTCGCTGGAAGGTGGAAGGAAATCGTACTCGGGGTGTGAACTGGCGCACTGCCAGAGACTGGAGATCTGTTGGTGCATGGAGGCACGTTAGACGTATTTTTAGCTGGATTTTGGTCTTCTATTGGTGACATTGGTTTTTGCGCAACACCAATTTCTAAAAGACAATTATTCGGACAGCCTTTGCAATCATTGAAAATTGTGCAGTGGTGGTCTTTTTTTCTTGATGTTGCTAGTGATTGCACAACAAGTAGTTTAGCACAAGCGCTCTGATTCCATGTGAAATGATAGAACAAGGAGGAGCAAACTGAAGTTGATTATTCCCTCAATCACCTTGGTTTAAATACTAATTGTGCAAGTGTTAATATTTTAGCTACCTAATATCAGGAAAGAATCAATCTAATTACTTCTAACAGTCCCCACTTGATACAGTGTCATTACAATATTCCCAACAGTTCCCATTTTAAATGTCAAGATTCATAGACACATAATATGTTAAGATTATCTGGTGATCTTATTATATTTTGATATGATTTGATTGATTCATACAGTGCAGAAATGTTGTCTGGCTACCTGGATCTGTCTCAGAAGCTTCTGTTACCGAGAATACGTGCACTACCTGCAGTCCAGGTTACTTCTTGGAATTCTTCTTCTCTCGTACTGGATTGGGTATCCTTATCCAATATATCTTTTTCCATATTTCTGAATATGACTTTCAGGACCTGTTTTCAAGATTCAGTTTAAATTTCGACAACGGGAAATACCGCCAGATTACAGTGTTCAACATTTAGGTATGCTGGAGAATAGGACTGTTTTGTGATATAGTTTAAGTCTTACTGAGAAACCCTATCCCTTTTTATTTTCCAATGGAACATTAAATTGTTAAAAATAATTTTTCCTTCAACAAATATGTATAAAGAAGTACAATGTGTGGTGGTTCCCTTTCTTAACATCTTGTCTTTGATGTTTTATCTTCTGACTCCATTTCCAATTATTTAACAAAACTAATCTTTTCTTTATGTTGAACATATATTTTAAGAACTCTCAAATACTAATGGTGAAGTCTGAATGATGAATATGCTCCAAGATATGTACAAAATGGAATTCAAACTCACGAAAAATAATTATTTGCAAATTGCAATCCACCTTTTCTTTTCTGTGTGCAACATTTGTGGTAAACTGTTAAAGTTGATCAAATCTTCGCCAAGTTTGATACTTTACAGTTTGGTGGGTGTTGAAGGTTGGCGGGACTTCAGATTGGGTAGTGACAGCAAGGTAGATGTGGAGGCATTACCAAAATGAACTTTTTGTGTTTAACTTTCCAAGAGCTACACAAAGTTGAAGATACTACTGTGGTGTCATTGCGGACAGCACAACTGAGTTGGACATTGTTAATTTCAACAATCAAACTGGAAATATTTCTCGGTGCTAATTGCTACGATATAAGATTGTGTTTTCTTTTCAATGGTACAAAGGGAGGGTAAACTAAAAATAGGAGAGAAGACTTTGACAGAAGAGTAAATTGTCACATGCTGCAAGGAATTGTCTTTTAGCATAGAAGTAATACAATGTCTTTAAAATAATATTGCCATACTAGTTGCTTAATTTGTGTAAGTGCATCAACACAATTTATTGTTGCCTGTAGATAATGTAGTAATATAACCGTGAATGATTTATATATCTTGTCAGGTTGCATTGGTGGCTGTGATGATATTCTTAGGCAGCTTGTAGAAATTTGCGGAACTGGTTCTCGCAATAGTTCCAACACTTCAGGTAAGGAACACCCATGTAGTGCTTCTTTGCTTTAATGTAGTTTCATGTCCAACCTCGATAGTTTGCTTTTCTTTTTGAGGCAGTATTTAAGTTCCACAAAACAATGGTTTGTTTTCTATATCTTCCAAAAAATAGTTGGAAGACAAAATGGAAAAAGTGAACTCCGTTTTCTTGTAAGGAGGAGGACACTTGTATTGTGGATTTTTTTTGTGGAAAATGGAACACTCTGCAAAAGCTGAAATCCAATTTGCATTATTGCCCAAGTGAATTATTATTATCTAGATTGATTGTTTCCCTTTCAATCGATAAATGTTCTATTTTGAAATACGATTAGTAGCAATCTATGTCGTCTGGTCGGTATTAGTACAATTAAATTTCACCCTTACGAAAACTCAAAAAAAATAAATATTTTAGTGGTCTAGTGATATATATTTTTTTTCAAAAAATAAACCCAAAGTAATTGATGTAAAAAACCCTTAATCAGTTCTCTGTGGACCAAATCCAAACTCACTATTGTGTCTTAGAGAAAGACCATAAACAAAATGAAGGCAAACCCAAATGCTCTAAAAGTTAGATGCCTTTCAGTTACTGTCAAATTAATAATAAGTATTAAGCTTGTGTTACCGAATAAAATATTGGATGAATTTCTTGTAGTGTCGCTCAAAGTAAACTATGCTATATGTACAATGTAGTGAATATGCTAACTAGATCTGGAAATCCCTACACTTCAACTATACTATCATATACAAGGTAATGAAATGCTGTAAACCTCAATAAACACAAGGTAATGTACACCTATAATGATTCTGTAATACTCTCCCATCAAGATGGAGCATAAATTTTAATCATGCCAGCTTGTTACAAGGATATTCTGTCCAGTTTCCATGTAGACTTTTGTGAATATATCATCCAATTGCTCTCCTGACTTCACATAGCTAGTGAAGATCACGCTCTCTTGAATCTTTTCACAAATAAGGTGACAATCAACCTCAATATGTTTAATTCTTTCGTGGTACACTGGATTTGTGGTAATGTGTAGAACAACTTGATTATCATACAAAGTTTTGTTGGTGACACAGGCTTCAATTAAAAGGTGATGTACCCACAGTATTTCACATGTGAACTGAACCATAACCCTGGACAGATTCTGCACTGGATCGAGATAAAATAATTTGCTTCTTGCTCCGTAATGGCAACAGGTTCCCACCAATAGAGATCCAACAACCTAAAATAGATCTTTTGTCAATTCTGGATCCAACCTAATCATCATCTGCAAAACACTAAATATAGTGCCCATGATCACAAAACTATATGCCAAGTCTAGGGACTCCTTTCAATTGACATTGGTTCTCTTCGTCACGTGAGGCCATCAGGAGAAGAGGTTGGCTCGCCCAGAACTCCTCGCGGTGGCTCGTTATTTGCTCTCCTGCCTTTGTCACCTGAGGCCTTGCTTGCTACATGAGCAAGCTTGGCCTACCCAGGTAGCGATAGAGCTTGCGCTTGGGAGGGATTGGTGCTTGACTTATTGTCTCACTGCAAAACCTCCCTCGCAATGCGAGGATATCACAGGAGAGCAATATTTCAGTGGTATATATTCAAGTAAGTTTTTTTTTTAAAAGTAGGTAAGGACTTTTTAAGCAACATTTGACTAGTAAATATGTGAATTTAATCAAGCAACTAAAGATATCCGATGACCTGACAAAGCATGGATGGAGAACACCAAGCGGAACTAAATCAATAAATATCTGAAGAGGAACAAGTCCAACTAGTCCAACTAAGCGGAACTAAATCAATAAATATCTGAAGAGGAATAAGTCCAACTAGTCTGAATAATCATAATAAACATAACATGAGTTTAGTGGTGACTAAAAGGACCACTTAACAACTCAATATGAATCTACTGATATGTTTGGAAAGCCTCTAACTGCCCCAACTAACTCTAACAAAATTGAAAACTGAGAATGAAATGGAAAGCATGTCTATTGTCTAGGAAGTATAAGGACTCACCACTGAAGCTGATGAAGTCGAATCAAGAATCGATCTAAGCGTGATCTGGATGTTGAGTGTCTGAACCTACATCATGAAAGCAGGTAGTTCAGAGTATGCATCAGTACTTGAAAATGTACTGATCATGTAGGATATATATATACTAAGCTGAACAAATATATATGAGCCGAACAAAGCATAACTGAGCAATGACATAATCTGAGCAAGAATATAAATACTGAAACATAACTGAAAAGCTAAGATAAATGCAATGACCAAGTACTAATTATGAAGATAACATGCTGAACTATATACTGACATAAATGTTGAAAACCTGGTCAATGCACTAAGAATCTGATTGTGGGTAGCTACTGTTAACCGACATAAATCATGTGAGCTAACCATGGAGTCCGATGTATACGCCCCATCGAGAGGACTCAATATACCTTGTCAGGGGTATAAAGGCATGCTTGTGGTGTGATCACTAATACCAATGTCCAAAATAGAGGACTTATAATCTTACGCGGGCAATAGTCTGGACTATGAGGGTACGCTGAATCCTAGTCCAACTCGGTGCTAAGTCTACTCCCAATTGAATAAATATGAAGCTAAAATGCACTAAATACTTAATAGTTCAAAATGGTGACACGATAATTGAGAATGCAACTTATATACTGAGAATGTGACATTCGAAATCTGGAGCATGAATTTCTGTTTAACTGACCTAGCAAGTATAATTCATGAACTAAGAGAATTTACACAAACTAAGGTTCTGAGTTTGATACAAGGAATTAAACAAAGTTTCCAAGAAAACATGTTATTTAGATTATGAATATTATAACATCTGAAATCACCATAATTCCTCCAAGATTGTACAAACCTTAGGTTTAAACAAGTTATGTGGAATCAAGGAACTGACTCAATTCTAGGGACCTAGTGGATGAAAGGAACCCACTAGTGAAATCCCACATATTCGGTGACAATTTATGGAGAACTCCTTTAGATTTTAGGGTTGAACTTTGAAGAACACAGTTGCTTGTTCTCGGAAGCAATTGGCACCTCTTTCTCTTCTTTCGTTCTAACTTTGATGATTTTAGTAGAATAAGGGTTCTGGGTAGGTTCTGACTAGATTATTAGGCTGATACGGAGTAAAACGACGTAGTTTAGGCATCAAACGACGCAGTTTAAGTGCCCAAAGCATAGAGGAAAAGACCAAAACGACCCTGACTTAAAAGCTGACGAAGGCCATCCATAAGGCCATTGACAGACCGTAGTTAAAACCACGGCCCGTTGACTGGGGTCGTGGTTCGTGGCCAGCCCGACATGGCTTCACTAAGACAAGCATAATGTTTACTCCGATCTTGGATTTTAGCAAATTTGGTGGCTTTGGAAAGAGGATTCGACTATCTTTAATTTGATAAGTCATGGGTCGCCTCATTCATTTTGTGCTAAAAGATATGACTGTTGAAGTTGACCCAAAAGTCATTTTCCTCTAAACAACTACTAAACCACAGACCCTACTGGTAGGTTGTGGGTGGGATCAGAGATTCCTAAATCATGGACCCCAAAATGACGGACCCCACCTACAGACCGTCCTTGGCTTCTGTGCTTCTGGCACTAGGTCCTGAAAAGTTGCATTTTTTCTATTTTTTCGAATTTGAGGTGTTACACAATGCATTGCACTGGGCCCTATTTATAGACACTACTAGTGTAGTGTTTTGGGAAACGAGAAGCAGAAAAAGTAACAGGGTTCGCTTCACAGAAGCGCGCACTTTTTAAAAGTAAAGCGATATTTAGTATAAAAATAAAAAAATATCAAATAACTGAATAGATGTAATATATTTTTAGATTAAAAGTAAATAGATAGTCAATAATCCTCATAAGTCATAAAATATAAAGCAAAAACATAATTAAAAAAAAAGCAGTAGCAGAGCAGTCACAACCTCGCAGAGAAGAAAAAAAGAAGAAAAGACGAGAAAATAGAACTTACAGCAGTCGCAACAATAAAAATATAGAAAAAAAAAACGCGGAGCAGTCGCAACCTCGCAGTCGCGACAGGAGGTATTGTGAAGTCGTGAAAGGAGATTTCAAAAAAAAATTTAAAAGAAAACCTTACAAATTTTTAAAGAAAACCTAATTAGTGCTTTTTCAAATTAAGAGTGTCGCCTTCTCTTTTCTTGCGCTTCTCGGTTCAAATGTAGAAGCAATCGCTTTTTGAATGTTGCCTCGCTTCAGGGAAGAAAAGCGCAAAGGTGCGCTTAAGCCCTAAAGCGAGGCTCAAAACGTGTTGAGCGCTTCGCCTCGCTTTATATGCGCTTTAGTGTCGTAATTATAGTTCTCCAACAAACTTTTCCTGGTCAATGAGCCTCTTATAAAGAACTGACACTAAACAATTGATATTTCACTTTATCATAAAAAAAATTCAATTTCTTTGGTCAGATAGTTGTAATTCAAGTTTATAATTATTAGTCTTGGATTAAACATACACATTTTATTTTTTCTCCCTTTGCGCCTTTTTTCATTAAAGCTCACACTTTATTTGCGCTTTGCACTCAAAGCCCCTACAGACATTAGAGCTTTTTTGCGCTTTTCGTTTTTAATAACACTGGTTGCGCCTCGCCTTGCTCTTTTTATAACACTGACTAGTGGTATCAAATGGGTGGGCTGGGTCAAATTTGGACGGGTTGAAAATAGGTCGACATTAAATGGGTAATAATTCACCCCCCCCCCAATATTTTATATGGGTAAAATAGATTGGATAACAAATGAGTTGGGTAAAATACTAGTTTACCCATATTTACCTATATTTTCACGAGTACATTGTATTCTACTTAAAAATTCAACATGGAGAAAATATTTTAGACTTATTTCCAAGTAAATGAATATATGCATCTTAGGATTAAAACATGTTTAATGCACTTTAAGAAATGTCAATAGTAATACATGATTTGCTTATTCTATACTATCATTTCTTATCCAATATAAAATCAAATAAATAAAGAAAATATAATTATAATTAACAAAGAAATGTACATTTAAAAAATACTTCACCTTTTCAGTTACATGGAAGAATAATTAGTTTTATAGAAGATATAAAAAGCAAGAGAAGTTGCAATATTTTTAGCTATATCATGAATCTTGAGTGAATAAAAATTGAAAGTTTAACCCATATGGCTAATCCATATTTTACCCATAGTTTACACAGTTTAATTTTTATCCATATAAAATATCACTCACCCAACCCATTAAAATGAGCGGATTTGGCAAGTTACCAAAATATGGGTTCATTTTGTCGGCACTAGACACTACATAATAATCTCTATCCATGTAAAGCAGTATACAATCCTATTCATGTTCTAACTCTTCCCCTTAAGTTGGTGCATATAAGCTATATGTACCGGCCTTGTTACAAATGTAACTAATACGAGGACCTATGAGGGACGTGGTGAAAATATTTACAAGCTGATCACTTGATTTCACCAATTTGTAACAATAACCCCTAAGAATACTTTTCTCTCACCAAGTGACATTCAATTTCAATATCTTAGTCCTCTCGTGAAAACATAATTTGATACAATATGAAGGGCCACTTGATTATCACATACAAGTTCCATATGATTGATTACTCTAATTTTTAAATCTCTGAGCAATTGTTTGATCCAAACTTGCTCACAAGTGGTTACCATCACTATTCTATATTATGCTTCTGCACTAGATCGAGCAACCACATTTTGTTTTTACTTTTTAGACATAAAATGACCTATCAAAACACAATATCTAAATGTAGAACGTCTATCAGAAGGTGATCCTGCCTAATCAACATTTCAATATCCAACTAGGGATATGCAAAAACCGAACCGACCGATAAATTGAACCGAAAAAAGTGTTATTGGGTTATTGGGTTTATAAAAAAAAATTATTGGGTTTTGGTTCGATATCGGTTTTTATTATTGGGTTATTGGGTAAACCGATAACTCAATAAGACGATTATAATTTATTATTTCATCCTTCCTAATTATTAAATAAATATAATTTAATATATAATTAGACACTATAACCATATCGAATTATTAGTACTCTACCAACTTCACACTAGGCCGCTTTATTAGTTTTTACTATTTACTCAAAACCTAAAGATTAAAGTAAGGGGTTCACAATTGTAGCGATTAGATATTAGTTTTCGTTTTAGTCTTGTTGGACTAGTTTATTTTAGTTTTAGTTTGTAATTGTAGGTTGTAGCATTCGCAAGTTTGTAAAGGTCTGTAATTTGATTAACATAAAAAATTTCATACTATGTTTTGGTGATAACAGGTAATTATAGCTTTCAACTATATTTTCTCTTATTGATGCAATTTCTCATTATCTTTTTTGTTTTACTGTATCAAAGCATTTAGAGAAGTGAGAAGACATATAATATTTTACGGACATTTTCTTATTGGGTAAATCGAAAACCGAACCGATAATGATAAAAAATCGATAAACCGAAAACCGATTAATAATATCTTATCAGTTTGTTGCTGGGTTAGCATATTTAAAAACCCAAAAATCGATAATACATAAAACTGAAATGAACCGACCGATGCACACCCCTATATCCAACAACTTGCTCATGGCCTGATCCATGAAAACTTGTCAAGAATGTGGATAGCTGAGTCCCACCGAGGATCCATAAATTGATAAATGTCAGGTCTACTAATCGCGAGATAATTTAATGTACCAACAAATCTTGCTTATGGACCTTGGACCTAACTCAACTCCAAAAAAACTAGCTTAAGATGTGAGGATTGCCCAATGCGTATTGAAGAGACCGCCTCTCCTTCAAAGGGCTAACGTGGGACTCTTCAAACTCCCCCTCACGCCCAGTGCTGGACATGTGGTGCATGGGCAATTTAACATGGGGATCCTACATTAGAAATGAAAATAGTGACGAGTCTTGCTCTGATTACTCTGATACCGTGTGAGAAATAAAGGAGAAAAGTATTATTGACTTGTGTTGAGTACATTGTTACACCGACACGAAGCCCTATTGTACATTATAATTCTTTTCCATGTAGGAGACTATGTACAATCATATTTCTATTCCTATTCTAACCAAGCTTTTTGAGAACAAATTATGAATATACAAAAGGTGGTCATTCTTTTACCTGCAGTAATGACATCTCCAGATGCAGACATATAAGAAGTTTAATGGGTTAGAGGCATATCTTTCATCCCAAAATCATCAAATTATGCTCCTTGGTGTAGTAATGAATCTTAGAATCCCATTAGTCACGAACAATACCTTTTGACGTCATGTCAACTTGGTGTCAAACCTCTGGGAGGATTTTATTCCAGAGAAACTCTCTTATCTCTTCTTTCTTAACACTTTGATATCTGCAAGATTGAAGATCCCATGGTTTTTGTACGAGTATCTTTGCTTTATCACCAGATTCCCATAGTGGAAATGAGAGGTTGAGATCATAAAATGATAACCTCTCCAAGCTTCTTCGAAATCTTTGTTGAGTGTAATGTGGTTAATCTCACAATTGTGTCGAGGAATGAGAATGTATTGAAGTAAAACATTGTTGTATGTGGGACACATTAGATTGAATGGAAACTAATTCAGCACTAACATAGCATACAAACTCAAACAAATAAAGCAGTATGTAACATTTTTTAATACTCACTCCGTCCAAATGTATGTAAAAGTATTTGACTAGGCATGGAGTTCAAAATAAATGACAGACTTTTGAAACATGTCATTTAAAACTAGACATTAAATTTTGTCGTTAACTCGTTATAAGTCACCTCATTAAGGGAAAACTAGAAGCTTAAAGTTAAATTGCTACTAAATATAGAAAGATGTCATATTTTTTGCAATTGAATAAAAAGGAAAAGATTATTACATAAATTAGGATAGAGGGAGTATAAACATTACATTAATGATGACTTCCATACTTGGACTTCCAATCCTTGTCCACTTCAAGTTGACTTCTTTTGATTATTTAAACACCATAGTGTCACAGCCTTAGACTTCTACTAAGCACACCGTGCTGCACTTGACAACTCGCTCACGAATCTTTTACGATCTTGCAAGCTCAAGTAAGCTTTTTTGACACTTGATCGCTAAGGGAATGAAGAAGACACAAGAGAATTACTTAAGAAGGCTTCTGTACATGACTTCCGAATTACTATACTTTCAAGAAGTAAAACTAGAAACCCCATAGTCAGGATGAGTAACAACAAGAAAGAATAATCGTGTTCTTCGTTCTTCACAAAAGTAAGAATAAAGAGAGAAATATTGGAACTGCAACTTGTCCAAAAACTCGTTCAAGCTAACTACCAAAGCAGTCTCCTTGTCAACATTAATCATCTGACTTTCATTTAGAAACTTTGTAGACTGTTTTGGCTGCCACCAGGCACCAGCTAACCTACTAAAACTTTCAACCAACGCGTTTTTGAGTAATCTATTTTTTTCAATTTAACAATTTAGTTAGGAAAGACTGATGACTGCATAATAATCAAACAATCTGAGACTTTTGTATGTATATCATGATTTGTTTGTTGCTGTAGGAACTTAATTTCCTAACTGATATACTTGTCTCCTTAGGACTGACTGTAGCTGGGGTTCTTTTGCCAGGCAGAGGACGTGGGAACCCTACAGCATCCAGCAGTGCACAAAGAGACAATTCCAGAGCACAAAGTTCTTGTGCATACTGCAGGCAAACAGGGCATTTGTCAAATGATTGTCCTTCACAGGCTTCTCGTGGTCGCACTGCTCGGGCTCAGGAAGTTGACAATGGTTTGGTGCTCTTCTGTTACCTTATCTGTATATCTTGTATACAATGATCAACACCTCCTGCAATTTTCCCACCCTCCTTCTGTAGCCATAGTTGAATTTTGGAATGAAGCAAAAGTTCTCACTTTGGCCTTTGGCCACCAAATTGGTCTTTGAGTATGAGAATTGAGATATCTATGCAATTTGGGTTATTTAGCTGTTTATATCCCTTACCAACATAAGGTTGTTCTCCAGTTACATTTACTCTCTAGCCTTTCCACTTCTCACCCTATCAATTAGAACATTGTTGAAGCAACTAAAGAATACATGAAGTGATACAGTGAAAGTAGAACTCACAATGTGAAAAATATTGGTCTGTGATGTGATATAGTATCTGTTCCTCTCTGTTGTTAATTAAAATGACATTGTTGACGCCTTCGTATTAAGCAGAACAGGCGCACATTCAGTGGTATATTCTCTTGAGAAAGCCATGTGCATTACATGCACCACCTTATGTTGAACGTTATGATCCTTCAATAACATTATGGCTGATCCCTTCTGACAATGCAGGAGAATCTTCAATCCCTTGTAATTCGTGTGGAGCGCCTTGCATTTTGCGCACTGCCAATACTGCCAACAACAGGGGAAGAAAGTTCTTTTCATGTCAATCATCGGAGTGCAACTTTTTCGTGTAGGGAAAACTAAATTTTAACACGAGTCTTTATATTTATACATGGTTTCCACCTGCAAACTTACTATATATAAATATTTCTATCTTGTTGTACATCTTCTCTCCAATTCTTCATTATAGTATGATCCATGATCTACCATGATGCAACCCTGTAAATGCTCAGAACTAATTATAGTTCTTCACCAATAGCTGCCTCAGACATGTCATAGTTGACAATATCATGTTCTGTTCGACAATCTGTAAAACACTGTCAGTCTATCTCACTTTAATAGCTACACTCATTTGCAAACAGAAACCACATCATCATGCTGCTAGAAACTCTTTTATGAATTAGAGGTAGTTGCTATTCAGGAGGATGAAAAAATTGAATTGCTGACATTTGAACTTCGTTAAAATTGCTCAGACCTCTGTATTACTCAGTTCTTGATTACGTTAAAGTAGTTTGTTTAGTTGATACACCTTTTTTATCTGTACTACAGATGGGAAGATAATCTCAGTGGAGGAAGAGCAGAGCGTGCAAATACTTCTGCATCCACTAGCAGCGGAAGAGGTGGCCGTGGTCGTGGCCGTGGCCAGAGTGGTGCGCATTCCAGTAACGTGTCATTTGTGTCAGCAACAGGTGAACCAATAACTGGCAGATGTTTCATCTGCGGTGATCCAGGTCATTTTGCTAATGTTTGCCCACGTCGTGGTTGATGAATTTCGAACTCTTTTGCATTGAAGGTGTTTGCTTTGAATGGGCAACTCTTTAACTCCCAGAAGTAATATTTTTTTTATGGTACCATTATGTGCTTTGGTCATTACAATGTTCCTGGCAAGGGAGATGATGCACTCAGTCATTAATTTATATTCTCTTCTAAATAGGATGTGAACATAATGCCCATTCATTGTTCAGAATATTTATATCTATTTGTCTCGAGCTGGCGTGCAAATAGAATTTCATTTGTTTACTTTACATGACTGATAACTTCAGCTCTCTAATTACCCTTTATAGAGATAGTTTTAAAAAATTATCAAATATAGTTATACTTTGATTTCATACCACTCAAAATATAACTATGATTTGATAATTTTATGGAACTATTACTACAGAAATGAATGATAATTATGATTTTAAACTATAATATTTCCTCTAAACATAACCAGGTAAGTTCAAATCGGTTGGCTAATTTCAGTTATAAGCCCAATCATAGGGTTCGTGACCTTTGGAAATATTTCAATTTAATTTAATAGCTAGTAATGTTACTGCTATAGATAACTAGCAATGTGTCCTTCCTAGACAAAGTGGATGACTTGCAACCTTCAATTGATCAAAGAAATGCATCCATAATTCTTTAACATTGACTATTATCACCTGACAATAAAATTTTGTAATGTTCCTCGCTTCCTATCTTTAGATTGTGAGTTCGAGTCATTAAAGGAATAAAAAGGTGGAAGCTCTTGATTGAGAGGTAAACAACAAAAAAAACAAAAAAAAAAACAGAACAGTTTTTCACATGAGGAAGTTGTGCGGATGATAGGATTGTTCATTTTCAATTGTCATATACTAAAACGGACAACTCAATCACCCATTTATGGGTGAATTGTGAGTTTGTGACTAACAAATTTGACTGTCATCTGTCAGTTACCTCAAATTTAAAATAATATTACACAAATTTTAAAGATAATTCTTTCATAAATCGACTAATTACATTTCTTTATATTAATTAAGAATTGTAAATTCCTTTTTTTATAAAAACAATTCTTGGATTGACACCGAAATGGATTGGGTAAGAAAAAGTATGTATATAATTTGACATTTAAAACTCATACTTTATAAGTTATCACTTAAAAGATTCTTTTTAATTTTAAAAAAACAAACTTTAAGAATGATATAACAAAAAAAATTAAAATTCAATTATAGATGAGTATATTTTGTAACGTTGAGGAAACATTGGAAGTTGTCAGAAGGTAAGGAGGGTTGCGGATTCCAAGAGAGAGTAAAACAGTCCCCATCTGCATTAGCTAACTTTGACTAAGTAATTGACAAATACCATCTCTATAATAGTACTTTCTCCGTCTCATTTTATGTGATATCATTTTTTTTTAAAATAATCTAAAAAAGAATGTCATATTTTCTTATATGATAAGTATTTAAAGGTACAATTTATTTTTTATCTTTGTTGATCCTACTTAATTTTAAAGATAGTATTCTAATATATTTATGAAGAGAGAAAAATAAGTTTACTTTTTTGAAAGGTAATTTAGTAAATATTTCAAAGTCTTCATTATTTCTTAAACTCCGTGCTCAATCAAATGTTGACACATAAAATGAGACGGAGAGAGTAATAATTTATTTTTTAAAATCGATTGACATGAGATAAAAAAGTATAATAATTTTAGACATAATTACAAAACGGTTTTTATCTTGCATTTGATTATAGGTATTAGAAAATCTTGTAATTATTTATTCCACTATTTATATTTTAATAATTTCAAAATAACTAATTACCAATCAACTAACTCCCATCAACAAGGTTTTTCCTAGGTTATTATTTTGAGAAAGCTAGAAAATGAAGGGGAAAAAAAGGAAATTAGAAGTTGTCACAATCCAAAGTTAAAGTCGTAATGACACTTATGTTCCAAATCGATAGATAAGCTAAATCAATACTTTAACCAACTTAATTAAATTAATAAAAATAGAAAGACAAGCTACAAACGATGTATTCCAAAACTTGTCATAATTCTTTCAAAAGTATTAAATGCGAAAAAACTAAAATATCATTCGAGATTTGGTATCATAAACTTTTACAATATACATGTTTTAGCATAGGAAATATCATATCTGAATACTAAATCGATAGAATAAACTAAAAGATAAATGAAGGTATTGTCTATAGACTCACATGACAAATACCTTTTAATAGTTGAAAAACAAGTCACCAACCAAAACACATTTCGACATTACTCCCTCCATTTCACTTTATTTGACATTATATTTTTTTATTTCATACTTGTAATTAGAAGAAGAATGACATTTTAATTTTATTCTTTTAATATTTCCTTAATTGATGAGAGATGTGTATGGCCACACGAATATCATCATAACATTTTGTATCGAGTCAAACTAAGTTAGATAAAAGATGTTTGCACATATGATTTGGAACATGTTAATTAAAGAAAGAAAGTTACTAGTAGTAATAGTTAGTAAATGTGAATTATAGATACACAAATGGATAGTATTATTATTATTATTACCAACAGAAAGAAGAAGGTAACTTAAAAGAGAAAGAAGAAGGAAGATGACCAGTCCTCCTTATATAATCTGCCTTTTCTGATGTCTTAACAGCTTTTTCATTCAACTCTGCTTCTGCATTACCTCTTTTCTCTTCTGCTATTCTTCTTGATGCTGCCAATTTGTTTTTGTACTTCTCCTCTGCCCTTGCTTTTATTCTCTCTGCCTTCACCTGCAAAATCAGTCGATAAAGTTCAGTGATCATACGTGAAAAAAAGTAATTTTAGTATACCACATAGGGAAGTTAATTATTTTCAAAAGTTACGTTGATATTAAGTTCATACTCGGTGTAACAACAATAACAATAATATACTTAGTGAAATCGTACAAGTGAGGTATGCAGATGATAGAATGTAAGCAGAGATGAAATCTCACAAGTGGAGTCTGGAGTCTGAAAAGGATAAAATGTATGCAGACCTTACCACTAGGCTCACTGAAATCCTACTAGTGGGGTCTGAAAAGGGAAAATGTATGCAGACCTTACCACTGCCTTGTAGAGGTAGAGAGACTATTTTCGAAAGACTTGATAATTTGCATCAATGAATTTTGAAATATTAAATCCGCTTCTAAAGATGACTCGAATAGTTACCATCACAAGCAAGAACATATAGGGAATGAAATGGATTAAGATATATTACCTCCATTCTTTTCATTTCCATTTCAGCTTTCCTCTTTTCATGATTTTCCCAAGCTTGTATTTTCACCTCTTCGCGCTTATACCTGCATTTATTTGCTGTTACTCATATGATTACAAGTTGTTAATAAACACTTTTAAGTGCTGAAACTAGTTTTATAGATTTTGACGGAAGTGTTGAAACTGATAATGAGTACTAATTCCGAGTCAGTGAGGGAAATTATCGAGTACATTACCTTGCCATATACTTAGCGCGTTCAGCCTCATCCCACGCCATTGCACGAGTCTCGAGTGGATTAACCTTGTTGGGATGGTCTGTTTCCTTCTTAGCTGCTAATTCATTGTCAATAGTTTCTTCTACATCACGAGTCCCTGCATTTCCCCTGTTCTGACCAATAGTGGCAACAATTTGACCGTTTTCGATTGTCCCATTTTGTCCCCTAATAGGAGTAGAAGATCCTGATGATATTGGGCTTCTTACTGCTGGAGTTGTGGCTCTAATTGGTGTTGCTGTTCTCGATGGTTCTTGGCTTGCAATTGGTGTCATTTCTGTTCCCATATCCCTGACACATATCGATCGAACAACGGATGCAGAGTTGTTATTATTCTTATTTATTCTCCATACTGATTCATCACAATCAACTTTCTTTGTTTCAACTTCAAATTGAATCATACTAGAATCTCCTTCATCGTCACTTGAATACTCTTCTTTCTTTGGAACAGGTGCAATCAACCTTAAATCATCAGCATTCGAGTTTCGAGGTGTGGCTTTCGATTGATGTTTTTCTCCTCTTGATAGATTAACTAACCATTTTTGTGCATCATCCCATTTTGATGGTGTTGGTTTACCTAATGCTGCTGTTCTATGATGAGTCGAAGCTCGATTTGTTCCATGAAACTCAAAATTCATACTACTACCTCCTACAACCTCTTGTTCTTTTTGTCCATAATTCAAACATCCTTTATCCTCTATAGATCTCATTTTCTCACTCTTCTACTGTTGAAAATCTTACGGAAAATACCTTCACCACCACAAATACTTCTACTTTTCCAACAATTACTATGGATTTTACAATGTAGATCTACAAATACAAAGTTTCTCATCAATTAAAAGTAACACAATAGGAAATCAACATTCAACAATTACAAACCTTCTTATGTTTTAACACTTAAATCATATGCTAAGTTAAATTCATTGTACTAAATGCAACAAAAAACTTATGTTTACACAAATAAGTGAGACACAATAGGAAAGGTTCAACAATTACAAACCCTCTTATGTTTTAACACTTAAATCATATGCTAAGCTAAATTAATTGTACTAAATGCAACAAAAACTTATGTTTATACAAACAAGGGAGATACAATAGGAAATCAACATTCTACAATTACAAACCCTCTTATGTTTTAACACTTAACTAAATCATATGCTAAGTTAATTTAAGTGAACTAAATGCAACAAAAACTTATGTTTAGACAAACAAGTGAAGTTAATTTGATTAGTAAGAAAGTAAAGAATGATATAAACTAAGATGAAGAGAAGCTGACCATTTACATGTTGAAGAGCAAAGCAGAGAATACTAAGGCCTTGGAACTATGAATTCTTTTTGAGATATAAGTTCAGATCCACTCTCAAAACTTTAAAAATATAATACTCTTCATTTGCATGCTACACACCAAAAAAAAATACTTACTATAGACTATACTAGTGTAAAAATAATAACAATTTAATAATATTATCAGTATATTTTAACATGTAGTAACAAATAATTACATTCTTTTTATAACTATCTGAAAATGACTAAAAAAAAATTTTCATTTTATTTGACATTTTTTTTCTCTTTTGATTTCTCACTCATTGTTCGGAGGTTTTATTGAAGCTGTGACTAAATTTAGATCGTGTACTTTAGGGTCCATCCGGAAGTAGCGCTCCAATAAAATTTTCTCCATACACAAAGCTCGAATCCGAGACTTCTGGTTAAGGATGGAGCAATTCCACCACTGCACCAGAAAATCCTTCTTCTTGATTTATAATCACACAAATATCTAAAAGTTATTTTGAAATACAAGTTTTAAAAATATCTTTTTTGCTTGAACATTGTTATCAAATAAAATGGTATCACATAAAATATGAAACGGAGAGAATAATACAAAAGAAAAGGGAACAAAATTTCCTCTTTCTCTGTGATGAATTACCAACTCTATAACCTAGAAAGTAGTGCATATTATTCCTAAAAATACAGAGTGACTTTTGTAACTTTCCTCCCACTATTTCACTCTCTATGGAATCTTGGGAATAGTTTAAGTGACACCCTAACCCAAAAAACCACACATAAATAATGATTCTTGTGATTTTTTTACATCATTGCTCCACCATATATAGAATATAAAAAGGATAATTCTATTCAATATTTGATTATACATAATTTCTAAATTGTAACGGTTTGTAGCTAAGTAACAAAAGGCAGATTTAGACATCAATTGAGAGTGACACTTGGGGGTGAGGGGGTGTACAATATTTAATGTAAATGTCAGTATGTGAGTTTTTGGCAGTGTTATATTAGATAGATTGCTAATAAACAAAAACAAAATTCTGATTTATTTCACATGGCCAGGATGGGCATAGGACTGTGTTATTTGTTTCATAGACTATTTTTGTGTAACAATTTCTGAAAATATTAAAAGGTTATGCCCCAATTTTTTTTGACTATATATGGAGGAACTCTTTTGAGGACCACACTAGTGGATTTTAGGATGGGTTTATTGGATGATTTTTGATTTAAAATAGGTAGGAGAAAATGCACAAGTATTTTTATTTGAGTCAATTTTTTTTAATTATATCCTTAATTCGTTTGTGTTTTATAAAAATGGAATAAACATATCATGAATAATGAGGTGGTCATAGAGAGTGTGTTCACTCTTTTGGAACTCTACCTTTTCTCCTCTTGAATTCTTACTCTAAGTCTTTGAAGTGTTAAAGAAAGTAGAATAATGTTTTGACACTATTTAGACCTTAATTAGGTGCAAAAATGTGAGTTTTTGGCCAAAAACATCCTTCAACTATACCCTAAACTTAAACTACATCCTTAAAGTATCATTTTAGCAGAAAACGTCCTTTAACTATACCCCAAACCTAAACTACATCCTTCAAGTATCATTTTAGCATAAAACATCCTTTAAGTATTTGTAAGTGAACAACTTTCATCATTTTGTTAGATATTGTCAAAAAACTAAGGGATCTTACGAAAACATGAGCAGTTAACGTGACTATCAACAAAAGTTATTATGCATAATTTCATTACTTTCTACAAGAAGTTCTTAAAATATAAAAAATTATAGACATTGTTGCTTATGGAAACTAAAAATGATTGAAAGGTGTGAGCGTACATGATTTGCCTTTTTCGTAATGGAAAGAAGTTGGAGATTAATTATTTTTATCTTTTTCTTAACCAATTAAATTAATAGATTTTTGGGTCAATCTAATATCGAAGTGACCAAAATATTGATTATGTCTCGTATTTGAGTTTCATTCTACATTATTAGAAGGGGAAGTCTCCAACAAATGTTGCTTCTAGCATATTCAATTGAGAAGAAACATATTTAAACTAATAATATTTTTCATTAAAATTATATGAAAAATGAATGAAAAAACGGTCAAATTAAAAGATTTTGCATAATTATTAACTCAATTACGAATAAGTTTACGATAATATTCTTGGCATATCTTAGAATAACAATTAGGAAGGGACGACTTATTTTTTGTCGGATATATGGATAAGTTTTCTGATAAATTCAAGTAGAAGGATGAAAATTGTTTACTTTAAAATACTTGAAGGATGTTTTATGATAAGAATGATATTTTAAGACTGTAGTTTGAGTTTGAGGTATAGTTTAAGGATGATTTTGACCAAAAACTCCAAAAATGTCGTGGGTTAGACTTAGAGAGGGTGGGAAAAGACTAGACTATCCCTCTTCAAAAACTGTTTGCGAGACCACCTACGGGTCATGATTTGGCCCACGGAACGCAATCCCATCCGTGGATTCTATATGAGTTTTTAAGGTAAAAGTTCGTCAACGGATCCAAACGACGCCCAGTAGGTCCACCTACGGCCCGTCGGTTGGACCCGTAGGATTTGGGTCCCAAAATTTTACCCCAGAACTCTAAGGACTGCCTGACAGGTCGTCGTTCAATCCACAGCTCGTCGATTGGGGTCGTCGTTCACAGACTCAGAAAACTCTAGTTTGACAGTCTTTGGTAAAAAAGTCATAATTTTACTCCGGACATGAAATGAGGCGAATTTGGTGGTATTAGAAAGAGTATTCAAAAACCTTTAATTTGGTATGTCATAGACCACCTAATTCATTATGGGATGGGAGATATGATCGTTTGAAGTTGACCTAAATAGAATCTTATGTCAAAACTTAATCACAAATGAAGATTTCACTCAACTTTCTGCTAGGGGATTCGTGTGACCTTAAGTCATATCCAAATCCATTCGAACACCAAAGAAATGACCTTTACACATTTGAGTAACTTAAGGATCACCCGATTTAATTTTATAGACAATCAATGAATGGTTTGGGTCTGCTCCATAACATCTCTAAGCAAGTCTGTATCTAATGAATCCATCTCAATTGAATCAAACCATTCAATCGAAGATCTACACTGCGTGTCATAAAATGCCTCAAAAGGGTCATCTAAATACTGAAACGATAATTGTTGTATTATAGGAAAATGTTGCTAAGGGTAAAATGTTAATTCCATCTAGCACCAAAATCAATCACACAAGCGCGAACATGTCCTCTAATACTTGAATCGTCCGTTCGGACTGACCATATGTCTAAGGATGGAAGGTTATACTCATATCTAACCGAGTGCCCATACCATGTTGCAATGCCTTTCAAAAATGGAAGTGAACAATGAACCTCGATTAGAGACAATAGATTTCGAGACTCCTTGCAATCGCACAATCTAACTGATATAAAGCTCAGCTAACTTCTCCGCCATATACCTCACCCGAACAGAGATGAAATGGGGAATGTGATCAACCTATCAACAACCATCCAAATGGAGTCATAACCACCTACAATGGTAGTTAGTCCCGCAACAAAGTCCATAGTAATCCACTTTCACTTCTCACTTCGTAGGTATCATCAATTATGTACCTTATAAAATAAAATTAAATATACAGAAAAATTATTCTAAGGACCCGTTTGTTCATAGATTTTTCAAGTAAAATTTGGGGAAATATTTGACAAACAGTGTTTGTCCATACAATTTGTCATTATTTGACGAATATTTTTGACAAATAACTCAAATTTCTAAATACTAAAAAAAAAACTAGTATTTGGGTCAATATAATTATTTGGGATCCTTTAAAAATTCAAATTCTACACCAAAACTTTTATCTTTTACAAAAAAATCATCTATTATAGTTGTTTGTAATACATATTTTTTACGTGAACACAAAAGTAGTGATGATATGTTTGTTGATGAACATGAAGAACAATCAGCTCAGGGTAACAAAGTCATGTGCTTTGTCTACTTCAGGTTGTATGGAATGATGCTTGTTGCACTCACTCCAAACTATCACATTGCTCAAGTGTCATGGACACAACTTGTTATTTGTTGCAACGAAGATCCAATTGACTTGTAATAATTAGTTTTGATAGTTTTTAAAACTTATGAGTATAAATCATATTTTTTAAAAAAATTGAAATATGTTTCCCAAATAATATGTCAAACAAATGGTAAAATTTCGCCCAAATAATATTTCTCAAAAATATTTGAAAATTTATGACTAAAAATAAAATTGTTAACTTTTATAATATTTATATTATTAAGCATGAAATACATGTGCAAATAAAAGATATAAGAATAGAATTGATTTATACATAGAAAAAATTGTGTGCAATGAAAAATGTATCCTTCATTAGCATTCAAAAGGAAAGTATCCTTAGATGGTCCTCATTCTTATCTCTCTTGTTATTTAATCTATTTTTGATATGGAGAAGTTGTAGTTTGCTATATTCACCAAGTGACTTTGTGAGTGGAACCATGTGCACTTCCATAGTTAATCAAGAATAGAATTTCTTGCTTTTTTTGACCTCAACATGTTAATCAAATTAGACAACTTTGACCTAAATGTAATGTATATGACTCATCCTATTAGATTTTCAGTTTTATTCATTGAAAGATTATATAATTAAATATATTCTAACTTTTAAAATAGAGTAACTCCCAACTAACTTATTGGATTAAAATGTAGTACAATGCGGTAAGCTTTCGTCATATGTATTTTTTTAAGGAAAAGTCGAACATAAGAGTTTATTATATATAATTTTATTTTATATTTTCGCCAAGGCTATTTTTACGACACAAACTTGTAACCTAACCAACATAAAATAAAGCTAAAAGTCCATAAGGATACTAAGAAAGAAATGTTCTTTTAAAAAAAAATTACAATAGATAGTGTACATTTGAAGCCTAAACCATGAAAGGGTGAGGAAAGCTAATCTAGAAAGAAAAATAAATCAAGTCATGGAAATGGAAATTGAGACAGAATAAATTAATTTATCTTTTTGTTGTTAAATAAAATTATTGAATTTGGCGTAACCATATCGATAAGTAGAATAATTAATTTCTAAATTAAATTGAAAAAGAGTTTGTTGTATGTAAAATTAACTTGTGATAATTTTAAGACAATTGACATTATACATCAAAGTGTTATGTTCAAGTGTACCATTAGATTTTATAGCTTTTTAATACTATATAAAATAACAAGACGACGATATAAGTATTGGTAAGGGCATAAGTTTTTTTTTTTTTTTTTTTGGGGTTGGGGGGGGGTTTCACCCGGTGTTCGGAATTCACATTGGAATTCTGCTAATTGGATCGCTCTTTGCAGGGCACATTCGCGGGTTGGCTCCCAACAAGATTTTCTCCATACCCAAGGCTCGAACCCGGGTGAAGCACTCTCATCAGTGCACCACAACCCATGTTAATTATGTTTTTAAGTTAAATGAGTGCAAAATATTATTAATATGTAAAGGTATCACGATTAGAGATGTTAAATGAGTGGTGTTGAATTAATTTGAGTCAATCAAGATATATTGAGTTGATGAATAAGCGGTTCAATGTTATTTGCTCTGAAATAGGTTAGATTGAAAGGAGCTAAAATATGGGGTCATAACTCAATCCGTTCAATATTTACTAAATCTTATTGTTTTATTTATTTATTTTATAATTTTAATACTTAAATTTGTTTGAAAATTTAACGAAATTCGGGGTCATCTTGGTTACATATTAATTAAACTGAAATAAATTAAGCTAATACATAGACGATTCAAATTCTCTCCAAACTTAGATAAATTAAACGAATTATATTTGTATGAACTAATTTTATCACGCCCCGCCCCGCCCCGCCACCCCCACCCTATGTTGTGTGTGAGAGAAATAGGTTCAGAAGTATGGACCAAGTGCAGGTAATTATTTTATTTTATTTTGACTTTTGGTGCAACTCAAACACAAGTATGATTTAATTTTTCTTGTCCATGAAGTACTAAACATCCACCAACCAAACTTCCAGATATATTAATGATGATTGAAAAAACACTAGTATGATCTTCAATTAGTATCCCTATTATATATTTTTATTTTGAAATAAGTTTATATGAGTTGCTATGAGTAGTGAAAAATTATAAATTATGATAACTCTGTAAAGTAAATGATATAAATTTATATCAAGTGTCATGAATGAAAACTAAAAGTTATGATAATTTAATAGAGTAAATGAAATAAATTTACATGACGTATTAGGAAACTAAAAATCTCATTTTGCCTTCGTAACAACAAAGTTATAAGTAATGCAATTGTGAATTTCATGGAGAGTTCGATTCAGGATTAGAATGAATGTTGGTGTCATGATTATTACCACATGCAAGTCGGATGGAAATTGTGTTTTCAGTGATGGACAAGTGAGTAACACGTAAGAACCTGCACTTGGGAGGGGAACAATAGTTAGAAACGACGACTACTAGTGATTTTGGCTTCATGCAGGCAAATTGTAGCGTACAATCTGAACTGGGGATCATGAGTTTTTGGGGTTAGTTCCTCACGAAATCGCTTCTTCGAACTTATTATCGGCATTTTATTCATGGTTTCAAATTCAATAATGATAACTAAACACGAGGATTATACTCGTTGCGGGACTTAACTCAACACCTTACGTTACGAGTAGACGATTGACATGCACTATAGACGCTTTACGCCAAATATTCATACTGAATAATGCTTGCATCATTTGTATTACTGCGGTTGATGTCACAATATTAGTTGATGCTTATTCCCCAGATATCGTTATTGTGACCTGGCGGTCTTAGTAAAGAGATATTTGATGATAAGCTTGTGCTTGTGTGGAGAGATCATCATAAATGATTATATGTGTCGTTCATAATACTTAAAAATTTAGGGGTGTTCACGGGTCGGTTTGAATCATTTATTAGTCAAACTCAAAATCAAATCAAATTAATCAGTTTTTAAATTATTAAAATCAAACTAAATCAAACAAAATATAATATAAATTTACCGGTTCGATTGTTATCGGTTTCGATTTGATTTGGTTTGGTTATTAACCATACACAAAAATGAAAGAAACAATTTATTCA
Organism: Solanum sitiens; assembly: GCA_016801875.1. Classification (NCBI taxonomy): domain Eukaryota; kingdom Viridiplantae; phylum Streptophyta; class Magnoliopsida; order Solanales; family Solanaceae; genus Solanum; species Solanum sitiens. The sequence continues at coordinate 95,489 of JABWTJ010000484.1, read as the reverse complement.
AAATGTGAAAAAAGTGCCAACAATCCATTCAAAACTTAAAATAGCTAGAATGACTTAAATTATTGAACTTTCGATCACTAAATTTACTATCAATAAAGCTTTAAAATTCACTATATTGACCTAAAAGGAAAAAAACAATAACATTTTCAGTCCCACAAAGAATTGTCATAGACACTTATATACATGAAATCAATAAGATAAATGTTTTCATCTTGGACATATTTGCTTTCAATAAGTAAATTATACAAAAAAATTTAATAAAAAAATATATATAGGTCTTTAAAATTGTTTATAAAAAAAATATATTAAGTATGTATATTACTAAAAATATATGTATATAATTCATCAGTTCGGTTATTTCTTTGTTTTTTTCGAATAAAACCATAACCAAACCAAATACTATCGGTTTTCAAAAATCTAAAACTAAACCAAACCAAATCAAACCCAAATAAAATCAGTTTTATTTTATCAATTTGGTTCAATTTTTCAATTTGAATCGATTTTTATCCAAATCGTCAACATCCCCTACTTAAAATATTCAGCCAGAATTGCTCGATAATCTAGTAAAGCTAATAGAATAAAAACTAAAAGCATTCATAATAATAGATTTTGTAAATTTCCAACATAATAATTAGATTTTATATAGCACAAAATCATATTAAGTACTTGTCATAATCGAGGATAATTTTTAAATCTAGATACAAAAAATAACCTATTTGTGCAAATTACCCCCAAATTTCACTACTTCAAATACATTGTTATAAAATTTGTGAAGTCAAATAACCAACTAACAAATATTTTCACAAGTCTTTCATTAGATCTCGTATATATCGGCTATTTGTAACAAGCTTGATACATACGATTTATATATTTAAGCATATTTAAGAAGTCCATAGGGTTAAAGTAAAATTCACAACCAAGAGGAATAACTTTCATTTTACCAGAGTTAAAAGTACTTTCTTGTAGCCAAAATTGGAAATATCATCAATATTTACAATGTGTATAAACTCCTACAATGGATGATTGCATCTGTAATCTACACATTTCAGTGACAAAGAGGATTCAATTGACTTCAAAACAATCATGTAGGGCAATCCAGAATTGGAACAAAACTATTTCGTAGCGTAACTGCCTTCTTTGTCAAAGATCACAACAACCTCTTTAGTGTCATGCTCGATATGCAGAACTCATAATCAACCAAACGATTGTTGCTGTGACCAATCCTAAGAATCCACCAGCAATAACCTGCATTCGGGTTGCAACATAACTTTCTATAAAGTTCCATTCGTTGAGCTTCTAAAACAGTTTTTACCATATCATTCAAGGGAACTAAAAATATATGAGTATTTTGATATAACATTGTTCAGAGATACTTTAAAGTTTAGTCGTCTATGCAGAGTGGATTGGTAAACCTATAGCATCTTCTGATACAACATGTTGATTGTCGTATCGATAGAAGATCAAAGACAAGATTGTCTACTACGACGAAGACACTGAAAAATAGAACATCCACACAAGTACTTATATAAATACTGATCCAACTTACACAAATTTTCTTAAAGTTAAAGAGAAACCTGAGGGGGAGTGTGACCAAGGAGTTCACGCAGCGGTAAGGTGTCTGCAAGAGGATGTTCTTCAGGAAGTTCACATACAATTTGATTCAGAACCTGAAAAAGAACAGCCAAACATTTCCAATGAATTTCAGACTATGTTTCTGTAATATGTGAACTACGATATCTAATACATAGCTAAAGCAACAGAAGTTACCTCTGCTTGGCGTCCAGCGTGCAATCTTACACCTGTAGCATCATACATCACCTGCCACAAAAATTTACCACCTGAGAGATCTTTCGTGTAATACGCAAAGCAACATAAGACCAAATAAGAAGAAAGCCCCACTTTTTCTGATTGTTGTGATGTATCAAACCAATGCACTATCAAAGAGGAACTTGCTATTTATGATGACAATAGCGAGAACAGAACAAAGAACAAATGGTTTACGTTAATGGTGTCATGGAAATAGATCAAAGAAAGTACTTTTTGTAGAGCTAGTCATGTCAAATCCAAAAATGTGATCACTTGTTAAAAGAGGAATCGTAACATCCTATTTATAATTGGATTATAACTGTATATCCTAGCACCGGCTGCGATGCAGAGAGTATAGCACAGGCTACACATGGATCACTAAATGCATAGAAATTTGTAACATTTAAGTATGACTTGATAGTAAGGATGAGAAGGAATTCACACCACACATGCTAAAACTAATGATATAGCAAAGAGCGATCCTCCGAACCCTTCTTGCAGACCAACAGCCGTGGCTAAAGCAGTCACGGTTGATGAATGAGACGATGGCATTCCACCAGATCCAACAAGTTGCTTTAGATCCCAATGTTTTTCTCTGTACCTATAACATACAAGGGATTAAAAGATATAATCATTTTCCATAATGTCAAAACATGTTGGTTACACCATGTAATTCAGTATGTACATAGAACAAACAAAAGCAAAATTTTAAACACCAATAATAGGTAATAAGACATCTCTATAATCCTTTCATTGATTCCTTCCCCTAAACACATAGCCACATAATGCCTTAAAGCATGTATATTATGAACCACAATTTTTTTTGTTTCTTTTGGTATTCCACACGGTATCCGGTACCCACATAGAAGACCAGCTAAATCAAGATTCGTATCGGGAAACCCCACATTCGTAGGTAAAGCGTTATCTAACAAAGGTGACTCTGTACTCAGGGATTCAAACCTAATACCTCTGGTTAAGGCCCAAACACATAGCTACATAATGTCTTAAAGCATGTTATGAACCACAATTAATTATTATTATTATTTTTTTGGTTTCCCACATGGTCTTTGCTACCCTTATTGAAATTCAACTAAATCCAGATTCATGCCGGGAAGTCCCAGGGCTAAGCACTCCCTAACAAAGACTACTCCGTAACTAGAAAAACTCATACTAGAGACATCAGGTTAAAAATGAATGAGTATTACCACTCTACCACGTCATGAATAACAATGTTCAAGTTTAAAGCAACAAATGGTATGAGAATCCAAATGACAAGGTTTCTTGAATAACTAAAAGCAATTTTTATTAATAAAAGCAAAAACCAAATAGATCCAAAATTAGTTTAAATGGGGTGTACCAAGAAGTGAAGAATTTGATGGATTGTGCAAGGGCAAAAGCAATGATAGCAGCTAGCAAAGGACAATTTGATAAAAAGGAAGAAGAGCCATAAGATACAATTGTGGTTGTAGTAGTAGATATATTCATGGGGTCTGAGTTTTGAATCAATGTCACTGTTGAATCCATCATTTATTATTTCCCTTACCCTTTCCCTCCCTCTGTCAACAAAATTTGTTCTCAAGATTCAATCTTTACACATTCCCAAACAAGAAGAAGAAAAAATTTCTTCCTTTTGGGAAATTTAGGGTGTGTGTGGGGTGGGGTGGGGGGTAATGGATCTTGTCAGGTGTGGGTTGTGTTCTTTTTTTTGATGAAAATGAAATGAAAGAAACAATGGAGAAATTGGTCTCAAGAATTGAGACATTAACGAATGGTCATCCGATGTCGTAGTAATGGACAACATGCCACTTGTTTTTCTTATCCTAAGTTTATACTTCTTTCATTCTATTTATATTTCATCTTTACTAAAAGGCATAATATATAAATATGTCTATTAATTTAATTTTATTTCATATTTTTATCCTTTAATTTTAGGTGTGCACAAGTAGACAGTTAAACTGATATAAAATTAAACAAATAGACACAAATGTCTTGCATGACATCCTACATGAAAATTTTTGTCCTGCGTGTATTGTGACACGTAGGACACGTGTGTCTATCTATTTGTTCAATTTTATATAAATTTAAGTGTCTAATTGTGCACCCTCAAAGTTGAATTGAAAGGCATAAATATAAAATGAGATTAAATTAAAGGGTATATTTATGTATTATGTCTTACTAAAAATAATGGTCCTTAATACTCCTTCCATTCTTTTTTATTTATTCATTTTGACTCTTTGCTTCAAAAAGAAATAATAGTTTTTACCTATTATCTTCTCCATTTATTTAGAGAGTGATAATTTTGACAAAGGTAGAACCTCTTTAATAAGTAAATTAATTTTAAATTCTATCAATTAATATACGCCTTTCATTTGCATCTCGAGACGTTTTTGATACGCTCCACCTCAAACTCACCATAAATATTGCCTTTAGGAGTGCTTTTCTTTGTGATGGGAGAGGGACTTTTTAAGTATGCATTTTAGTTCCAGTCAAATACATGCACACATTTATGATTTAACATGCATAAAGTATATCATGCATCATTCAATAATGGGTTAGGGTTTGAGTTATAAATCAAATCAGAATTATTGGCTCATAATTTAGTAGGCATCCTAGTTGCAACGATTAATGGTTTGCCACATCACTAAAATTTTGAGCTATTAACTCTAAAATGATATTTGTAATTTCTTAAGATAACGATTAAAATGTAACAAAGAATATAAATAGTCTATTTCACATAGTTTAAGAATAATTTTAACCTTTTTTTTCAAAAAGAAAATGAACATTACCGGTTCACATTCACTTCGAATCAATTTTGCTGGGCTAATAGCACTAAGCAAAGGGATATGTAGTTTATTCCTACCAATCATTTACTTAATAGAAACAAGCATCATCACAAGTCAGACAAGAAATTGCAAAGAAACAGAATTCCACTGTGGATGAATATTGAATAGGCAGCTAAGGCATTATACTACTATTTTTTTACCAGAACTACACCTTTTTATGAATACAAATAAATAATACAATACAAAAGAAGTTAGTACAATTTTTATACATAATTTGCCCATCCCTTTAAGAACTAGCTCTAGAGTACTGTCAAAGAATAAATGTGTTGCCATCACATCAATAGTTGCTGGCTGATGCAGCTTTTGTGCTATGGGTTCAGCTGGACTCAGTATTCTCGAGATATGTATCCATCAAATGCAAATCCTAGATCCGCCTCTAACCATCTACTAGCCTTCAATCTTGAACACGGGAAGGTAATCTGCAAGGTATATCCTTTCCTTTCGAAAGAGATCAGGTTAGCTAAGCCACTAGTGGATCTGTTCTAATGGAAACAAAGACCTTACTCCTTAGCTCTTTCACAATAGTCCTCCAATTGTGAAATAGAACTTGTGTCAATTGCAGGATATTGTTGATGTGTAGCTTTTGTATTCTTCAAGTATTTGCCTTTGGAAAGTATTAGAAGTTCTTAATGTTGTGGATCACCTAAAAGTGCTAGCAGAAAAATGCAACCTGTATGGATTCCTACTCATGCAAGCACTGGAAGAAAAGAAAAGAAAGAGGATATAGCTTTCATGCTCAATCAAAGGAGACAAGAGAGAACTATACCAGCATATCATAGATAGCTGATGGTGTTTCACCATTTTGTAGCATTTTAAGTCAAATCTCAATGTGTCATAACATGGGATGACCTCGTTAAAGAGCATCCTTCCCTACAAGTTTAATGAGCTCTGCCTTTGCTGCTTCGGTTATTGCTTTGAAGTCTGTTTGCATATACCTTCCCCTGAAACCAGACAGCACAGTGAGCTTCTTGAATATACTTGGTTGAAGGTCTTGAATAAAAAAGTGAGAGGTTCAATAGATTATTATGTCGGGAACTCTTAGTAAAAAACGAGAGAAACACACAACAAAAAAACTAATTTTTCTAAGGGTCATAGGAGATTGATCATATTAGTAAGATTAGCGAGAAACCATTCAGCATAACATGACTTGTGTAATATCCAAGGATGAAGAGCTTGAATTTAAACACGAGTTTAATTTTATAGGAACTGCTGAAAACGAAAAACGCCTATACTATTTTCTATCCTTTTTTCTTCTGGTTGGGTGGAGGATAATAAGTGGATTGATATCACTAAGATTCTCCTGGGAAACTCATGAGTGCCCTGATTCAATATCAGATGAGTTTCAAACTGACTAGGATGACAAAAAATAATCATTTTGACAGTACCCTTGCTAGTCGGCAATCTAGCCATGTTTCTTTCCACAGCTATAGGAAGAAAGAACTTTGTGCATGTATGGGTGTTGTAAATGATAAATGACCTCATATTAAGGACCAAAAAGATCTGAGCATATTTTTCTTAAAAGATACAGCTCTAGAGAGGATATACCAGAAGTGAGTTCTCGACCAAACAGCGGACGGGAATGCTGGGCTTGCAATACCATGCAATATCCTTGCAATGGCTCTGGGAGTAAATTTGGCATGTGAGTTACACTGTAGAAACACCTGTTCCATGAAACAAGTGATGAAAACATTAAGACTGCATTGTATTTCCTCCTTGGCATAACTATTTGAGAAAAAAAAATTACCTTTATGTCAGCTGTCAAAAATGGGCTGCAATTTAGAAATTGATTGCATTAGCACTACAGATAGACATCTTTGGGAGAAGAAATGATGTTGTATATGAAAAACACAAACTCAAGAAAGCGTAGAGATGGATAGAATTAGTTAAAAATCTGTAATGGAAAAATTAAATAAAAATATTCTGATCCCATTCAATGATATAAAAGATGACACAAAATAAGATACTGTACTGGATGCCTGAAATCACGGTAGCCAAGACATCCAACGACATGAAAAGTAGCAGTTACATCTTCCTATGTATGGCCAAAGGAAAAGTCTAGAAAGTTCGATAGGCTTCTCACCTGCTTCCACCAATCCTCTTAGGAACGTCAACTTCAGTACCATTTACAAAATATTCTGTAATCTTCCTTTGCAAGCAAGGTGTATGTTGATGGCCACGGCAACCATGCACTTTGTCACATGCTTCTGTTGCAAATACAGCAGCATCATACATTGTGTCCATCTTCCTTACCTACGTCAAAAGGCGAAATCACAAGACTGGGAGACAATAAAAGTAAGAACATTATATGTCATACAAACTTATATGCCTAACATATTGCATTAACAGCAGAAAGCTATGTTAAATCCCTTCAACATGTAGGCAATGATAGCCTGGTGCTCAGGACTGGCCTGAGTTATATGAATCATTTGGTGGTCACTCACATGTAGCCTAGGTAGCAACTAACGAAAAGTCATGATAATTTTTGTAAGAGATAACGGGCTAAAGGGAATAGAGGCATAGCTATTATCTCTAAATTGAAAGTGTTTTGAAATTTTAAAAACTTAAAAAATAATTGTTTGCATCATCCCTGCCACACCCAAATAGTTAAAAAAAAAATAGCCAATAAATGATAGAATAGATTTGCAGGAACAATAACTCACTGGAGGAACTAGGTTACTATTAACATACACAATTATTGGTTAATCAGTTGACAGCTTCATGAATAAATCAAAAGCCCTGTAAATATCTGTACAGTACGTGTTGTATAGTCAAAAAAGTGAATCCAACTTTGGGTGATATGTGCTCAGTCTCTTATCTAAGTATAGTAAATTTCTCATTCATATCTTGCTCCAATATCAAGAACCCAACAATTATTTTATGTTATACTTAAGAGGAAATATATTTTGATATTAATTTATCATATACTTCAACAGGGGGCAGAATAACTATGATTTCTCTTGCCAAGAAGTATAACAAAAAAGAATAGTGAGAACTAGATAAAAAGGCTAGTAAGGACTTGGGACAATAAGCTCTAGGTCAATGGAAAGTCACCTTCTATCAACACTAATCTCAAGTTTGGGACCATCCGGATACATCGAATTATAATTTATGGAAGAAGCATGACCATCTATGCTTTAAAAACACATTGGTGTGGCACTGAGTTAAAACTGTTCTGACGAGCCTGTGCAAGTTCAATGAAACTGTTCCTACGACGAAAATCATCATCACATTTAAACAACATCCTCCTCCTTTCATCTTGAACCCAGCTCTGGGATAAAGGGTTAGGGAGGAAACACAGCACAAGGGGAGGGGGAGACAATAGAAAGAATTGCACCATTGAGGAACATGAAAGAGAATCAAACTGCGGTTATTAATGAAGACAGTCACCTTACAACTCTCAACTTCAGATAACCACTTTGTAAGCCATGTTGCTAAAGAACAGATATCCTTTGGGGTGTCCATGATAACATAACAATAAGCTTGATCCTTCAGCTCATATCTGACTTCCCCCTTAATCTGAGATAGGAAAGAGAAACTTATTTGTGTCAAATAAAGCAGAAAGTGAATGACAAATTTTAAGCTGAAGATCGCTTAAGAGCATCAAATTTGATGTTAATGTCACCATTTAAATAAAAATAGCAGGCATGTGAAGTGCACAAACAAATGGTTAACCAGCCATGCACAAATGCAGAAATACTAAATTTCATAAAATCTATGTCGTTCCTTTAATACTTCAAGTGTTCAGAAGGTAAGCATTAAGAAGTACTGCACCAGAAGAAAGAATCATATGCTGAACATAAGTGTATTTATTTAAGTACAACATAGTGGCTGGAATTCACCTAAAACTATAAACTGGAATTCAGCTGGTGCATGATTGTTTGTTCCAAGTCAAGTAAAGCAGTACTGCTGAATGCTGATTACTTCTAATATTTCTTTCTTAATAAGAAAAATGAGAAGCATGAACCCAATGCTTATATTAGTCATGGTTATAGGAAAAGATAGATTGGGTTTTTATAAAGAACAAGAGCAATTAAAGAAATCATTTCAAAGTAGCAATGCAACCATATGGCACTGGAGTATGGAGGATAATCAGAAATTTCTGGCCAAAACTTATAAACAAGTGCAAAATCAAGGTAGGAGACGGATGGAAAACTTTGTTTTGGGAGGAAGTTTTGGTGGTACAGGCTGCACTCAAAGCTAGTTTTCCTGACCTGTTCAGCTTGAGTCTACTGAAAGTGGCCACTGTCAAAGAGAGATGATCAGGGTTGGAACTTAAGGTTCAGGAGACCTTTATATGACTGGGAGGTGGACAAGATGGTCGAATTTTTAAACATCCTGGAGCAATGCAAGGATCTCAATAACAGTGAAGGCAAGCTTTTTTGGGTTCCAGACAAACAGGGGAGATTCTCAGTTGGATCAACTTACAGAAACTTCCAAAGGGCACACATTCAAGTAAGCTACTGGCCGTGGACAATGATATAGAAAGTTAAGGTGCCCTTCAAGGTGGCCTGTTTTACTTGGCATTTTAGCAAAACAGGCTGCTCTCACTCAGGATAACCTTGTGAAGAGGGGCTTCCAGCTGTGCTTTAGGTGCTCTTTCTGTGAGTATGAGGCAGGGACAATAATCATCTCTTTTTACATGTAGGGAGACTGAAACTTTGGCAGATCTTCATCAACATAAGGGGCATCAGTTGGTCTATGCCAGGGAACATAAAAGAAGCTTTGGCATGTTGGAATAGGTATGGGAATCAGCCAGGGCTGAGGGCACAGGGAAGGATGGAAGATTGTCCAGCTTGCATTTAGTGGACTATTTGGTCGGAAAGGAACCAGAGATGTTTTGAGAACAAGTGCTGCTCTATGGAGTAGATGAAGCTGAATTGTTTGGTTTTATTCTATTTTGGTGTAAAAATGAATATCCTCATGAAGATGAGGATATGCCTACTATTTTGATTACTTACGAGTTCATAGGAGGACAGTTACACTAATGTGGTTTTGATTGTTAGTGTTGCTGGAATACTTACTGAGCATTCCTTTGTTTATAGTACAAATTACCTTTTCTCAAAAAAATATCTTGAGAAACCATCAAAACAATGACATAGAACACCAATATCAATCTGGAATAGCAAGAAGGAAGTCAGGAAATTCCAGTATAACTTACAGCTGTATGTCTAGTCTTTCACTAATATGCACAAAAGACCACATAAAAGAACTACTGTCCTTATAATAGCAGCATATGGAACTTACCTTCAGAGTTTGCAAATGGTTTGACAAGTCAACAATTTGCAGTCCAATGCTGTTAGCTACACTTGGTATATCAAATATATACTGCCCATCTTTGATCTCGGAGCTAATATCACGAAGTGTATAGCATTAGATATAAATAAATTTGTGAGGGCATATAATTGTTCTCATATGAAACAAAAAAAGTTACTCACTTCTTCAGAATAGCAGCAACTACAGCATCTTTCATAGCTAGCAATGCAGGAGAAGTCTGCAATAAGTTGTTAAGGTCATGACGTATTTTCAAAAATAGAAGCCAAAATAAAAACAGCAAAAGAGGCAGCTAACCACTTTAGTTGTCTTTCTAGTTCTTATATTCACAATATTCTAGTCTTACAGGTTTAATCCTCACGGAAGAACATTCAAATCAAACCCAAAAGTTAGAGCAATTGAAAGTATAAATCGCCCATCAAAATATAAAAATCAGCCAACTGTCTGCTGCACTTAATCATGCTAAATTAACTTTAACTAACCTGGTGGAAGTTCAAAGTGCATGTTACACTCGTCTGTGGGAGCAAGTGTAAGTATTGGACCTCACCTAGCTCCAATTGTGTTAAAATTGTTAATATTACCTGGAAGAATGAAAAAAACAGCTCTTCAGCATCTTACTAAGATAAGAGAATATACAAGATTCGGTTCTGATCTGTACCATCCCACATTTGTACTAAAATGGGAACTTTCACAGAAAAGGTGTACACGGTTCAACAAAAGATCAGAAGGAAAATACCCAGGACATGCACACAACACATGGAGTGACAGTGTATTTTCTATCACTAATTTTTTAATGATGATTAATGTAAGTTCCGATAACAGTTGAAGATGTGTTCTAGCTCTTCTGAAGCAATGACTTAAAATGCCAAATACTGCATGTACAGGACAGTATCACTAAAAAAAGGTGTTATTGTTCAGGATCAAGGATTTTCTTCTTTTCATGTCCAATGTTCCATCAAGTTGTTTCAAGGATTAAGAGTTTCATCAATATATTGCAAGTCATAAACTCAAATGCAGCCTTAATCAGTTGTGACTATGCTCAATGATATATGAAGAGAGGCCCCAAGCCTTTGGGTTGCAAATATATTGTCTTTAAAAAGTAATTTCAACCCAGAAAAGATCAAACTGTTTTCTGGTTGGTATAGAGTAAGTTTATTGGCTAGTATTAGAAGCAATTACAAAACTGCTACTCAGCATGCCAAATTAATGAAAGAACAAGTACCTCTTCTTTCATATCAAATTTACGACAAGCAGACTCTTTAACTAATGAACATATTATCCCAGCAGAGGTTGTGCTGCCACTGAAAATTTGACACAGCAATTTGTTCACCACATACTCGTCGACACCATCACTGAGTTAAAAATAATATCAAAAGATTTAGAATCTATAGACTCAAACAAACTCTACGAATATTCAGAGTTTTTTGTCTGTCACCTGTACATAAGACTGCGAATCTTAAAATAGGAAACATCATCAAAAAACAGATGGCAGTAAGAGATTCTACCATCACGTCCAGCACGGCCAATCTCCTGCAGGTAGCATTAATCTTATAGTTAAAAAAGTTGCAGAAGTCAAGTATCTCGGAAATTGCAACTGTCATGAGCATAAATAACAACCTGGACATACTCTTCCAAGCTTTCTGGTAAGCTGTAATGTATTACCTGAAATAGAAGCATTTGGAACGCCTTAGTATGAACTGCATAGGACTCAGACACAATTGAAGCGCACTTGTAGCCAGATATAATGACAGGTGATTAAAGATATCAAAAGGAACTGTGGACAACAAGCAATCTCACATTAAAAGCAAAAAGCTAGTCACTTCTCATAATTACAAGAGAACCCACGTTGAGTTGAACTGAGATCCGAAACCATCCACTAGAAGAATAAGTATTTACGGACAAAATGCTGAATATAGGAAACCAAGATCAAATCTTACAGCTTCAATATCCTTCTTATTGAGTCCCATGCCGAATGCCACAGTTGCAACAACCTTCCAGAAAATATTGATGCAAGTTAATGAAGCTTCCTTTATATCAAAGGATAATATTTATTAACTATGAATTAAAATGAACATATAATAAGCATTGTTTCTCTCACCACTCTTATCTTGTTTGCACAAAACAGTTCCTGCGTACGGCTCCTATCTTTTGCGAAAATTCCACTGTGATAACTCTGAAAATCAATTAAACTATAACTTGTTTAGCATGTTAGGTGTCAAACATTATACATTGCGGTGCAGGCAAGTGCAAATTATTTACAAAAGTAGATCAAAAGGCAGAGACAAAACCTTTGCTGAGATATTATTGTCGCATAGATATTTGCAAATGAAATCAGTTTCTGACTGTTTACATTGAGGATGGAAACAAGAAACACAAGTTAAGTGGCTTATGTGATACAGTTAAAGAAAAAAAATCTTCAAATGACAGCATCACAGACAAATAGCAAGCAACACCTGAAATTTGCAGTAAATGATAATGCTTTTAGCCTCTGAAAAGGGGGAAGACTTCAGCAAGGTCATCAAATCTTTCATCCTGAAACCAATTGAGTAATTTTTGTAGCTTCCATTTATATTTTTTGAGGTTATTCAGTTTGGGAGGGGGAAAAGATTATACAACACTTGCCTGTTTTCGCTCGAAGATACTGATAACTGCAAGTTATCCCTTGGTTTCACTACTTGGATAAGATTAGTTGATGGAATATCCAATGCGTGCATCACATGATACAATGCTTTAGAAGTTGCTGTTGCTGTCATTGCAAGTATGCATTGAGCCTTCAGTTTATCCCGCAACAATGATGCTTTAAGCCGCATATATGACGGCCGAAAATTGTGTGACCTACCAAAATGTTCGTGATTGTTGATACCATACGAAAGAGACATTTAAATAAACAAAAGAAAAAGGGAAAAAGATGACAAAGTTACAAAAGCAAGACAAAAAAATGTGAACTTGAAAAGCCCCGACTCACCATTCAGAAACACAGTGGGCTTCATCAATAACCACAAGTGAGATTTGAGTGTTACAAAAAATGGATAAAAATTCCGAATTGAGAAACCTCTCTGGTGAAACAAAAAGGACCTGAAACATAAGCATCAAAATATATTTTTAGGAGGAGACAGACGAAAGAAAATGACCTCAGAAACCTGCAATCATATCTTGATTATAGTATTACATTGAAAAACAGCTAATCAAGAAACAATAAAGAGAATGGAAATGAGCATGTAACACATCAACACTCGAATTCAATAAAATTTTCATATGATCATCCGAGATAAAATTAAACTTAACAAGCATACGTGTGAGAATGGACTAAAGTTACTTTGATCATCTACTGTTTAATTGTATTCTCCTACTAGTACAGGTATGTGGTAACTCTTCCCTCTAAGGTTTAGGCTAAGTCAGAAGAAATCACCCAAGAGTTTTGCCTCAGCTGGGATTTGACCCTGTCACCTATGGTCTTCTTTCTAACTTCACTGGCTGCTAGGTCACACATTTGGGCATACTCTAAAGCAATCTTGGAGGCAGTAACAAAGCTTACCTTTATGGATCCTTCTTCTAGTAACCTAAACGTTTCCGAGACCTCCTCAGGTGTCTGCAACAGTGAAAACATTAAGTCAGGAACTACCTAAAATGCCATTAACTCTAACAGCTCCAAAATCACTAAATATATATCTGTAAAAACCTGACTGCTACACAAAAGACCACCCTCAACTGCAGCGGGCAGCTGCTTTAACTGATCAATCATCAAGGAAACCAAGGGGCTAATAACGACGGTAACTCCCTGCAAAACCATTGCTGGCAACTGATAACACAGCGACTTCCCGGCACCTGTTGGCAAAACCAACATTGTAGATTTCCCTGAAAGCACCATCTTGAGTGTCTCCAACTGCCCATCTCTAAATGAATCATACCCATAAGTGAGTTTCAACAACCTCAACAAATTCTCATCTGACGCCTCATGTCTAACTCCCATCACAGCTTCTTCAATCAACTCTGCATCAAAACCCAATCTTTCCCCTCTTCCCTTAACTTCCACAACCAAACCTTCTTCATCACACAAGCCATTTTCCCCCTCCTTACCTTCAACCCTAACTTTCTTTTTCCATCTCCTGTAGAACTTTTTACCACTTGATGAATTAAAATTCCTTCTTTTGAATTTGGATGCAAACTTTTTACCATAACCATTTATGTTCAGCCTTACAAAGTTACCTTCATTAGCACATTTAACCTTCTTTACCGGCAATGAAGACGAAGAGGACACATTGCTCCCTATTAAATTAGGATATTTCTTCACAGCTTTCGCCCGACAGCCCAAATCAACTGCTTCCTTTTCATTCACTTGGACCAACTGAGGGTCAATAGAACCAGCTTCAACAGGCTCAAAATTGAGAATTGTTTTGCGGGTTTTCAAAAATGAAGCAAATTTCGGTAAGCAAAAACCACCTGCAGGAAGAACTTCAGCGGAACTATTTTCATGGGACAAAACGGCATTTACCGAACGGTGGATTTGGTATGGCAAATCGGAGAATTTTGGTGGGGATGATGGATTTTGAATGGGGGTTTCCTGGGTTTTAGAAGAGGAAGCAAATTTCGAATTACATGAGCCTCCAGAAGGTGGAGCTTCACTAGAAACAGTGTCGTTCGGGTGAATGTGGACCGGTAAATCGGAGAGATTCTGTTGGGTTTGAATGGTGGTATCGTCCTTGGATTTTTTGGGTTTTTTGGTTGAGATTTTTGGTCTTAGCATTGGGCGGGAAAATTTTGAGGAAATGGTAGAGGTGTTTTTGGGTTGAGGTCTTGATTTGGCAGTAGCAAGAAGAGTACGGCGCGACGGGAACTGTGGAGGTGGAAGAGGGTGGCGTGGTGGTGTTGAGGAGACGTGAGATCCATCGGAATCGGCGTCGGAATCCATGGGAGATTGGTCGGAGTTGGAAGACTGGCACTTTTGCTCTCTTTTCCCGCCAATAGGTTAATGTTGTCCACATTAATTAAAAAAATGGAAAATAGTCAAAAATACCCCAACTTTGATTTATTGTTTATATTTACTCTCGCCGTTAAAATAAAGTTAATTTTACCCCTCATATTACTAATTTCACCAAATTTACCCCTCACTAGATAGATTGACCCAAATTAACCCCATTTTTTTTAGAAAAACTTTGTTCCTTAATTTAAGCCAATAACCCGACCCATTTAAAATAAATTGACCCATTCTCCCAAATCTCCTATTTTAACCCAATAGTATCAGTTGCTTCATATACTAAAATTGAAAATAGTATATGAAAGGATTGTATCAATGCTGAAGGATATGAATATACACTAAAATTGGTCATTGAAATTAAATTCAAACCACGTCAAGTTAAAGAAATTTGTAAGAGAACACAAAAATCCTCTTAGTAAAGTAAAAACTATTCTCATATTCCCCCAAGCTGGATAAGAAAAGAGAAGGAAATTCTACCGACAAACATGTAACCCTAACATACGAGGACAGAATAAGAACTGTCCTTGCACTAGTATTTACAAAGGAATAAACTGTGGGCATATGAAAAAAAGAAAGAGAAAATGGAGCATTTAATCACACATCTTTCACCTCTTATGCAAACTAATTGATGAATATTTGGTTTTAACTAAAAGGCATCAATTCTTATTGTTTTTTTAGAAAATAGTATCCTTTTAGTTTTAAATTTTATTTCAATGACCAATTTTAGTGTGTATTCATATCCTTCAGCACTGATACATCCCTTTCATATGTTATTTTCAATTTTAGTGTATGAAGCAACTGATACTATTGGGTTAAAATAGGAGATTTGGGAGCATGAGTCGGGTTATTTTAAATGAAGTCGGGTTATTGGGTTAAAATAAGAAATAGGATTTTTAAAAAATAAAAATCGGGTCAATTTGGGTCAATCCGTCTAATGAGGAGTAAATTTGGTGAAATTAGTAACAAGAGGGGTAAAATTAACTTTATTTTAACGGCGAGGGTAAATTTAAAAAATAAATCAAAGTTGGAGGGTATTTTTGAGCCTTTTCCCTTAAAAAAAGGAAAAGGATCAAAATTACCCTCAACTTTATTTTATTGGTTGACACTCCTGCCATTAAAAACAAGTTATTTTTATTTTTATTGTTAATAAACTTAAAAAATATACTCCTCCTTGGATGAAAAACTCAAATTAATTAAAATTACCCAATTTTAATTTGATCCGATCTACTTAATAATATAACTCATCTCTTTTATCCAAATCATCTTTGTTTTCTCCACTACCACCAAAGCCACCACCCTCTCCGAAATCTCCTTCGCCATCACCTTTGAAGCCACCACCTCACCTACTACTCTACCTCCTCCAAGTCAGCAGCCCTATCAAGAGTCAATTTCTGGCAGCTTGATGATCAGCCATCACTTCTACATTGATTCTTATAAAAGGCTTACTCGTCAATTCTACCTGTTGTACTTAAGAAACAATGTATACCAGAAGAAATATATGTTAACAGCATACCACATGCAGTAAACACTAGTTGATTAATTATAATGTTAAATTAAGTCAATTGTACAGTGTTTTGGTCTACATCCAAGCTAATCACGCAAAGAAGTTCCAGATTCTCACAAGAATAAGTTATTCATTTATTTCACAATAATATTATGAAATCTAAGAAATACCTATCTTATTAATCAAGATCATTAGGGTTTTATAACGGTAAGTAATTGAAATTCAACACAAGATAAAATTAGAAATATGCACATGCACAAAATAAATAATGCAACAATGGTTGCTGCTGTACCTACACACATCGACCTAATTGGGAAAAACCAAAGGTGATTTGAATAAAAGAAATGGGTTATATTATTAAGTGGATCGGATCGAATCGGTTCAATCGGGTAATTTAAGTAAAATTTGAATAATTTTAATTAAATGGGGTTTTCCATCCAAGGAGGGGTATATTTGTTAATTTTATTGACGGTAGGGGTAAATATAATTTGTTTTTAACGGTCGGGGTAAAGTCAACCAATAAAACAAAGTTGAGGGATAATTTTGACCATTTTCCCTTTTTAAAAAAAAGAAGGAAAAAGGGTATGATAATTGATATATCCTCAACTTTGTCATTTAACTAAAGCTGCTCAACTTTATCATTATTGGCTCACATATATTCTTCAACATAACCCGTGTCGTTACAAAGGTAATATGATTAATTTTTTTAAAAAAATCATGTATTTGACTTTTTTAAGAGATAAGTTACTTTTTGAATTCTTTGATCATTATTATTTGTGTTTCTTATTCTTATTTCATTTTTGTTTCATTCTTTAGATAAAAAAATATAATAAATAAAAAGAAAAAAGTTTGAATCAAAAAAAGAAAAACTAATTCTTTGTGGCTATATTGTAATTTAGCTTTTATATTTGTAAAAAAAATGTGACATTTATGATAAAATTTTATAAGAAAATAAGTGAAAAATTTAAATTTGACCATCAACATAATAAATTCAAATTAGCTGAATTAGAAAAAACTATTTGAGAAGGATCAAATATACGTGTACATGGATCATTATCACTGAGAGCATTACAAATTCTTCAACAAGAGTGATTGATGATAGACATTGTTTAGCATTTTTGTTAATTTTGATATGGTCCGTATTACATGGGTTCATTATCCCACTTCATGGACCCATTATCCCACTAATGGGAAGATAATTTACTACCCATTATTCTATTAATGGGAAGGTAGTTAACTATCCATTATCTCACTAATGGGAAAGTGGTTAATTACCCATTATCCCACTAATATGGTAATGGTTAACTACCCATTACCCCACTACATGGATCCACTATCCTACTGCTCTAGTGGGTGGTAACTTCCCATAACCTCTTAACCGTTCTTGATGGAAGCACGACTATAAATATGTCATTTGGTTCAAAGATTCCTAAGCACATTACTTCTAAAAACTCCATACCATTTAAGAGTGAGGGTTTGAGTGCTTAGAAGATCTTTGAAGAAAAGAAGAATTGTAGACTCCGACTATATCGCCAACAATGGCTGGAGGTATGTCGATCACTCTATATTTCCGCTGCGTCATTGCTCTGCAATATCTCACATTTGACATCAGAGCCGTTGAATTTCCTCTGCTTTGTCAATTGTCGAAATTCTCTAAAATCGCTCAAAATGGTTCCTAAAAATTTGAATCTTGTTTTGAAATTTTTGAAAACATTTTTCTAATAATAAAAAGCAAAGATTTTGTTATTTTGTTGCATAATGTTCAACAATAAATCTTGTATATAATTTTAAGTTAATATTTAGTGATTCATAAAATTTTATTTGATTGAGATTTAGCCACAACAATCTTAATGAAATGATATTATATATTATCTTTTGGATCACTTAAAGAAATAAATGTCTAAGTGATTAAGAGTTTATTTGATTAAAGTTTAGCCACAACATCTTTAATTGAATAAAATTTTAAAAGTTAAGGATCACATAAAGAAATTTTTAGATATTAGAATTGTAATTAATTATGCATGATATGATAACTTAATTTCTTTATTATTAAGTTGCATAATTAATTAAGATAAAATATTAAATACTTTTCATAATTACCCCAGGAATTATGAATGAGAGTTTAATATTTTTGTCATAAACTATTAAATTGATAATTTTATCATAAATATGAATCTAATTGAATTAAAAATTTAGCACATATGCAATTTTTATGTCAGTAGATTCAACTTTATATTACTTGCCTCATATTTATATTAAGTATGTATGTATATTTTTTGTAGTTATGCAACATGCAAATTTCTCTGATATTTATGATATTCCCGAACTGAATGGTGAGAACTACAAGATGGAAGGAGAGAATTCCCCTTCACTTAGGGTGTATGGATATTGATTATGCTATCAGGAAAGACAACCACCTATTAATGAAATCAGCACTCAAGATGAGATTTTTCTTCATGAACAATGGGAATGCTCTAACCGTTTGAGTGTTATGTTCGTTAAGATCAAAACCTCTGCTGGTATTCGTGGTTCTGTCGAATAGCATAACAATGTGAAGGCATTACTGAAGGCTATTGATGAACAGTTTGAGACTTCAGATAAGGCACTTGCCAACACCTCAATTATGAAATTCTCATCAATGAGGCTCCCAAGTGTGAGAAATGTGTGTGAGCACATTATGAAAATGCGAGACTTAGCGGCTCAACTAAAGATTCTTGAAGTCGAAATGTCTGAAACTTTTCTTGTGCACTATATCCTGAATACTCTACCTGCACAGTATGGTCACTTTAAGATCTCTTATAACACACATAAAGATAAATGGTCTATTAATGAACTCATGGTCATGTGTGTTCAAGAGGAATGTCGACTACTGATGGAAACAGGAGAAAGTGCATTCATGACTACTCAAGGAAAGAAGATCAATCAAGCCAACAAGAGGTCTAAAGGAAAGGCACCACTTGAAATTGACACAAAAAGGAAGTCAAGTGTGGCTTCTGTCAAAAGAAGGGGCACATAAGGCAGGATTGTGTCAAGTTTCAACAATGGCTTGTTAAGAAAGGTACTTCTATCTCTCTTGTTTGTTATGAAACTAATATGATTGATGTTAATCATAACACGTGGTGGATTGATTCTGCTTCTACAATCCATATTATAAATTCCTTGCGGGATTTAAGAAACCTGCGGAAGCCAGTGGGAGCTGAGCGAAGCATCTGTTCTGGAAACATGATGCAGTCGCATGTGGAAGCTATTGGGACATGCAATTAGTTCTTAGTAGTAGTTTTATTTTAGAGTTGGAAAAGACTTTTTATGTTTCTAATTTTTCTAGGAATTTAATTTCAGTATCAAGACTTGTACCTTTGGGATATTCCTTCTTTCTAGAAGGTGATTCCAAACTATTTTATAAATCTAAACTTATTGGATATTGTACATTGTCTAATGGTCTTTTCTCTCTTAATTTACAACATGATTCCACTGATATTGTTATGCATGTATAAACTGGCACTAAAGATGTGTTATAAATGAAGATTCATCTATCTTATGGCATCGAAGATTGGAACATATCTCCATCGATAGAATTAAGAGATTAATAAATGATGGAGTACTTAGTACTTTAAATTTTACTAATTTTGAAACTTGTACGGACTGTATTAAAGGCAAGCAGACCAACAAGTCAAAGAAAGGTGCCAAGAGGAGTTCAACCGTATTAGAAATCATACATTCAGATATATGTTGTCCAGACATGGACGCATATGGTCATAAATACTTAATCACTTTTATAGATGATACTCACGATAAATGTATCTCTAGATGCTTCATAATAAGAGCGAAGCATTAGAAGCCTTTAAAGTTTTCAAGGCTGAAGTAGAGAAACAATGCGAAAAACAAATTAAGATTGTGAGAACTGATAGAGGTGGTGAGTATTATGGTAGATATACAGAAGATGGACAAGCACAAGGTCCGTTTGCAAAGTTTCTTCAACAAAATGGGATTGTTGCCCAATATACTATGCCTGATTCTCCAGATCAGAATGGTGTAGTAGAAAGAAGAAACCGAACATTATTGGACATGGTGCGTAGTATGTTAAGTAGCTCTAAGCTACCTAAGTCCTTGTGGATTGAATCTCTTAAGACAATAGTGTATATATTAAACCGAGTTCCAACCAAGGTTGTTCCAAAGACGCATTTTGAGTTATTCAAAGGTTGGAAACCTAGTTTGATACATATACGTGTATGGGGATACCCGTCTGAAGTTAGAATTTACAACCCACAAGAAAAGAAAATGAATCCTAGGACCATTAGTGGATATTTCATTGGATATGTCGAAAGGTCTAAAAGATACAGATTCTACTGTCCATCTAACAGTACTAGGATTGTGGAATCAAGAAATGCAAAATTTCTTGAAAATGACTTAATTAGTGGGAGTGATCAATTCCAGAATACAATTTCTATAAGAGATCAACCTTCCACTTCAAGTCAAAAATTGATTGTTGTACATAATACCCCTTTATGTTCAATTGGGTGTTGAGCAACCAATCAATGAGATTCCACAAGCTGCTGAAAACATGCATATAGATCAAGTTGTTCAAGTTATTCCTGAAATTATTGAACAACATAATCCACAGGAAAATGTTGGTGCAACATTGAGAAGATCTACTAGAGAAAGAAAATCAGCAATTTTTAGTGACTGTGTTGTATATTTTCTAAAATCTGACATTGGAGTTGAAAATGATCCTGAGTCTTTTTCACAAGCCATGAATTCTAAAGTGTCTGAATTGTGGTACAATGTCATGAAATAAGAGATGAATTCTATGAAAAGTAATGAGGTTTGGGATCTTGTCGATTTGCCTAGTGGTGTTAAAATCATTGGATGTAAATGCGTTTTTAAGACTAAAAATGACTCATCAGGCAATATAGAAAGATATAAAGCAAGACTCGTTGCTAAAGGATTCACTCAAAAGGAAGGAATTGATTACCCATAGACATTTTCTCCTGTGTCTAAAAAGAATTCCTTGCGCATAACATTGGCATTAGTAGCACACTTTGACTTAAAATTACAACAGATGGATGTGAAAATCGCATTTCTCAATGGTGATCTAGAGGAAGAGGTTTATATGAAACAACCTGAAGGATTCTCCTATAGTAATGGTGAGCACTTGGTATGCAAATTAAAGAAATTCATATATGGACTAAAACAAGCTTCCCGTCAATGGTATTTGAAAATTCATAATGTTATCTCTTCATTCGACTTTGTTGAGAGCATTATGGATCAATGTATATACCATAAGATCAGTGGGAGTAAAATATGTTTCTTAGTTCTATATGTGGATTATATCTTACTTGCATCCAATGATAAGAGAATGATACATGAGGTGAAACAATTTCTCTCTAAAGTTTTGATATGAAAGACATGGGTGATGCATCTTATGTTATTGGTATTAAGATTCATCGAGATAGACATCAAGGTACCTTAGGTTTATCTCAAGAATCTTATATCAATAAAATTTTAGACAGGTTCCGAATGAAAGATTGTTCACCAAGTGTAGCTTCTATCTGAAGGGTGACAAGTTCAATTTGAATCAGTGCTCGAAAAACGATCTTGAGAGGGAACAAATGAAGGACATTCTTTACGCTTCTGCTGTCGGAAGCTTGATGTATGCTCAGGTTTGTACAAGACCTGACATATCATTTGTTGTTGAAATGTTACGAAGATATCAGAGTAATCCAGGTCTTGACCACCGGAGAGCTGCAAAGAAAGTCTTAAGATATCTTCAAGGAACAAAGACTATATGCTTATGTACAAATGATCAGATGACTTAAGTCATTGGCTACTCTGATTCATACTTTTCTGGCTGTGTTGATTCACGGAAATCAACTTCAGGATACATATTTATGTTAGCCGGTGGAGCTATATCTTGGAGAAGTGTCAAACAGACTCTAGTTACTACTTACACTATGAAGGCTGAGTTCGTTTCTTGTTTCGAGGCTACCTCACATGGTGTATGGTTAAAGAGTTTTATTTCTGGACATAGAATTGTCGACTCTATATCTAAGCTATAAAGGTTATATTGTGACAACTCAACTGTTGTCTTTATGGCTAAGTATAATAAAAGTGGTAGTCAAAGAAAGCATATCGACATCAAATATCTAGCCATAAGAGAACGTGTTAAAGACAAGAAAGTGGTCATTGAACACGTTAGAACTGAAGTAATGTTAGCTGATCCTTTAACTAAAGGCATTTCACCACAAAAATTTAAGGATCATGTAGTCACAATGAGACTTAGTCCCACTGTGTAAATTTTGTTGTAACAATGAATGTTTATGAAACTCTATTTTATATGATATTTCTCGTTAACTGTGTACACATTCAGTTTTATTTTCAGAAATTTCACTAAAGTATGGACCTTGAATAAATATTGAGTTTATTAATTTATTATATGGGGTTTTAGTTTAGATATATAGTGCATTGTGATACATGGAAGATACTATTCACTGTAAGAGAAACTATCTCCATGATTCGTATATTATATTTCATTAATGGGATTAGAATATACGGACCAAGTGGGAGAATGTTAGCATTTTTGTTAATGCTAATATGGTCTGTATTACATGGGTCCATTATCCCACTTCATGGACCCATTATCCCATTAATGGAAAGGTAGTTAACTATCCAATATCCCACTAATGAGAAAGTGGTTAATTACCCATTATCCCACTAATGGGGTAATGGTTAACTACCCATTATCCAACTACGTGGATCCACTATCCTACTACTCTAGAGGTTGGTAACTTCCCATAACCTCTTAACCGTTCTTGATGGAAGCACGGTTATAAATATGTCATTTGGTTCAAAGGTTCCTAAGCACATTACTTCTAAAAACTCCATACCATCTAAGAGTAAGGTTTTGAGTGCTTGGAAGATCTTTGAAGAAAAGAAGAATTGTAGTTCGTGACATACCAAATAAGGGATTGTTAGAAGAAAGCTCCTATAGTGGACAGCTATAGCCCTTTGTATAGGTTGGGTGCTTGTTTAAGGCCATAAAGTGCTCGCTTGAGGCGGCAAACAGAGATAGAATGATTTTAGAAGATGAATTATCGGCACCTTGAACTGTACTATCAGAACTGTGCTCTGAAGATTTTTTTAAAGTAACCCAGTCAGACGCAGATAATCTATTATTTTCGCCTTCAAATAAGGATTGAGGCGCTACTTTTAGCCCTTCCAATCCAAAATTCAAGAGGTAATAGATGTAACCTGTTTGGTTTACAAGCAGCCGCCTTTAGTCTTTCCCATCGTGGCAAAAAAGCAAAGCAAGTTCCAGGGATGCGGGCAGAGGGGGGGTTTCTCGATAGTCCAAAACTAGTGATCTAGGCTTCTCCAGCAAAGAATCGACGCATGCCGAGTAGACTACAATTTGTGGCACCATATCCTACCTATCCCGAAGGGAAGTCTCCAAAGTGGGATTTTATATTAACTCAGTCTCCGACGAAGAAGGTTCAGGCATGCTTCGACTTAGCCTTATGATCCGCTAATTCATCTCTTTTTCTGGTATTCCGCAAAGCACGCTAGGCTAGCTAAGAAAGGTATTCTATCTTTCTCTTTTTGTTGTTCGGCTCGATAGAATTGTTTAGAATCCTCTCCTAGCTTCCTCTTTCCATAGATATGAAGACTATAAAACGTCGATCAGAGAGCAGGGTTGTTCTAAGATATAGGGTATGTCGATCACTCTATATTTCCGCTGCGTCATTGCTCTGCAATATCTAACAGAAATAACAATCTAATATTAAAGTTTTCGCCGGAGAATTTATCCGGCTATCAATAATTATCTTTTTTGATTTAGAATTATATTTTCTAATTTAACTCAGGAAAACGAAATTTAAAAAGAAAAGAAACTGAAAGGCAAATGAAATGAAGAAAAAATGAGAGAGAGAGCCATGATTGCTAAGCTTCTCGGCAGTAGCAAAATTCGAAAAAATAAATAAATAAAACGTGAAATAAAATATATTGTGAAGACAAGTTTAAAAGATATTTTTTTAAAAAAAAAAAGTTAAAATAAAAATTTATAAGAAATAGACATGTGTCAATCACTTTTTTAACGAAAATTTGGGTGAGATATTTTAAGGGAACGTATATTTCATTTTAAAATAGTACAAGGGTGTCATAGGATCTCTGCAAAGTTGATATGTATAACAACAATTTTGTCCATTATTAGAGTGTGTTTTGGAACATTTTGCACATAGCTAATATATTCTCAAACGATTACAAATACATAACCTAAAACATTTAGAATTAATTGATTTACTATTGGAAGCTAGGTAAAATATGAACAGCTGATTTTCTTTAAAAAAAAAGGTTGAAAAGGTGTTGAATCAAAAAAGGAGTTTGAAAAATTTCAAAAATAAAAAGGCAACATTTAGCACTTAGTAGCTACATTTTTAATATTTATAAAAAGTAGTTATATTTTAAAAGTTTAAGTTTTGTGCATTTTCTACACTGTGGGTAATTTTTATCATAAACATGATAACTTAGTAAATAATTAATATAATATATTTTTGAATATATTATAATTACGATAAAATATAGCAAAAGAAAATTGAGTCATCGTCTTCTTTCTAATCAAAATTAATTCATAGTTATCTTCTTAACTAACCACGTTTATTTGATTTTTTAAGCTATAAGGAGAAATATATCAATGAAGAAGATTTTACATATAAAATTGGACCAGTCGGAGATAACCAATCGAAAAAACTCGTTGAAATACATAATTAGCAGGCAATTTCAATTTGATCTTCGCGCTATATTCGATCAGATATTCAATCAAAAGTTTCATCTAAAGTAATCAATGTAGTGTGCATACAACATGAAAATTGGAATGATAACAAACAAAATAACACACATAATGAAAATAATACAATTTGTTGAGGAGAGAAAATGTCCAAATAATCCCTTAACCTATTAGCCAATTCCCAACTATACATCAATACTTTACGTGAGTCCTATTACCCCTGAACCAAATATGAAGCTTGATGAGGGAGAAGCAAGAGTCTGATTTTAATAAGGAAACATGGAGGGAGTAGGATGTGAAAGAATGTGGATCTAATTTTTTTGTTTTAATTAAAGCCCAAAGTGTGGGTATTAGTTAGGAAAATTAAGAACTAGATTAGGATATCTTTTATTTGCTTTATAAATAAAATATTATTCTTTTTAATTTATTTTTTTCACCCTATTTTTTATAATAAATATTTTAAAGTGTAGTCGTTTTCAATAATAAGTTAAAATTTTTGATTAGTCCCATAATTTTTTTCATTATTGGGATTAGGATTTATATTATAGTGAATAATTAAAATTATTAAATAATAATTGAGGGGAAAATGTGAAAAGACAATTTTGTTTAAAATGAAGTCTTTTATGGAAGGATAAAAAGTACAAACAACATTTCTAAGGACCTTCATACTGTTAATATAATTAGTCAACTATACGTGTTTTGTACATGTGTATTGGTTGATTAATAATAAAGGTAAACATAAAAATATCACATTATGTATATGTTATATTATTTACTATAATTTTTTTTAAAAAAATTAAGATAAAACTGTTGATATTAAAAGTCAATATTATGTTAGTATCGATACACGAAAACACTCTTTAAATAATAGCATAAGAGAAAAAATAATAATTACTCTTTATATGAGCATAATAAGATGATATAACTATTTGTAACAAAATAACAATACCCGTAAGGATTAAGGTAAAGCAAAAGATGACAACCTAAAAATTGTGTACCACTAAATAATGAAATAATAACTTCTTTTAAAAAGGTAATTGTCTATATAATTCAGGAAAGAAAAAAATTGAACTACACAAAGTAAATAATCTTTCAAGTTCACAAAAAAGAAATTAAAGTTACAAAATTTGAGAGAAAATAAATTTACATTCTCTATTGTGTTGAACCATTAATTTACAACTTTAGATTTGCAACTTTACTTCAGGTTATCACAATCAAACTAATAACAATTAAGGAGCAAAACTAAATTTAGTGAACAAAATATTGTATAAATATCAAACGTCAAAATTATATTGAAATTGATACATGAAAGTACACTTTTAACAATAATTACCTGCATATGAGTATAACAATATAATATTGTTAACATGATGAAAATCTAAATAATTGTATATATTAATGTAATTAGACAGTGATATAAATTAGCATGATCATATAGATTTGTTGTAGAATCAAAGGAATAAATATTGTGATAGAATAGCGGATTTGGAGGGATTGAATAGAATAGATGATCTTTAGGGATAGGAATCACGGATCTTTAGGGATTTGTAATATTTATTCTCTCTATATAATGGAAAGACTCTTACTTTGAGAGGCATTCAACAAAATTGACATGGTATTAGAGCCTTTTTTTAGTGATTTGATTCTTAGTGTCTTTCATCTGTGGTTCCTTCCAGAATTTTTTGTGGAAGTTTTGGTTCTGCTTACTCTTAGTCAACAGTTAGTCCTAAGTATCTTGGAAGTTAAAGCATCTTGGAATCTAAGTCTCGGTCATTCTAGTTATTTTGCATCACTGCATTTCTATCTTCCTTAGCTTGTCAAGAACATGTCGTCATATCAGTTTGAGTCCTTCCAGGTTCGTTCACGGGAAAAATTACTCCGCCTGGGAATTTCAATTTCAACTATTTGTCACCGGAAAAGAATTATGGGGACATATAGATGGAATCGATCCTACTCTTACCGATCCTAAAAAGCTCGGTCAATGGAAGGTTAAAGATGCTCGGGTGATGACATGGATTTTAGGGTCAATTGAACCTCTTATTGTTCTTAATCTCAGGCCATACAAGACAGCAAAGGCCATGTGGGATTATTTACGAAAGGTTTACAACCAAGACCACAGCGCAAGGCGTTTTCAGTTAGAGCATGAAATTGCTATGTATTCACAAAGAGGTCTCTCTATTCAAGATTATTTCTCTGGATTTCAGAACTTATGGGCTGAATTTACCGATATAGTTTATGCTAAAATACCTTCTGAATCTCTCTCCATCATTCAAGGAGTTCATGAACAAAGCAAGCGAGATCAATTTTTGATGAAATTACGATCTGACTTTGGAAGTGTTCGCTCCAACTTGATGAGCCGTGATCCATGTCCCTCGTTGGATGTCTATTTTAGGGAATTACTTTGTCAGGAGCAGCGTCCCGTCACACAAAATGCTTTTCATCAAGGAATTATTGTCACTGTTGCATTTGCAGCTCAAGGGAAAGGAAAGGGCGTGGATATGGCTAGAACTCAATGCTACAGTTGCAAGAAATATGGTCATATTGCTCGCAATTGTAGCAAGAAGTTCTGTAATTATTGTAAACAACGACACATTATCAAAGAGTGTCCCACACGTCCTCAAAATTCACAGGGCAAAGACTTTCCAAGTTGGAATAAATGATTCCACTACAGATAGGTCATTTTCGGTTGGACAAATTATTACTCCTCAAATGGTGCAACAAATGATCTTGTCAGCATTTTCAACTTTAGGACTACAAGGTAATGAGGTAATATCTAAATTTTGGCTTGTTGATTCTGGCGGTTCCAATCATATGACCAACTCAACTGATATATTCAAAAACATCCGTGAGTATAATGGGTGAACACAAATTCAGGTTGCCAATGGTAGTAATTTACTCGTTACCAAGGATGGGGATATTACTGAAACTTTCAAGAATGTTTTTGTATCACCAAGCTCTCCACTAGTCTTATTTATGTTGGCCAATTGGTATATACAATTGTAATGTGAACTTTTCTTGTAATGGTTGCCTGTGCAGGATCAGGTGTCGGGGACGATAATCGCGAAGGGTCCTAAAGTTGGAAGATTATTTCCTATACACTTTTTTATTCCTCCTGTTTTGGCTTTTGCTTCCACCACTACTAAGAATAAGGTTTGACATAAACGTCTACGACATCCAAATTCTATTTTGTTGTCTCATTTGTCCAATTTTGCTTTATTGGGAAATAAAAATTAATTTTTAGTTGCTTCCTTTGATTGTTCTACTTGTAAATTAGGCAAAAGTAAAACTCTTCCTTTTCCTAATTTTGGTAGTCGTGCTGCAAAGTGTTTTGATGTCATTCATAGTGATGTTTGGGGAATTTCCCTAGTAATTTCTCATGCTCATTTCAAGTTTTTTGTGACATTTATAGATGATCATAGTCGGTTTACATGGGTATATTTTCTTCGATCTAAATCTGAAGTGTTTTCCATATTTAAGAAATTTTTGGCTTACGTTGAGACTCAGTTTTCCACATGCATCAAAATATTAAGATCTGATTCTGGTGGAGAATATATCTCTCATGAATTCAATAATTTGTTGCTTGAGAAAGGAATTGTATCACAACGCTCTTTCCCATACACACCACAACAAAATGGGGTTGCTGAGCGTAAAAATCGTCATCTTTTGGATGTCACTCGTACTTTATTGTTTAAGTCCTCTGTTCCATCTAAATATTCGGTTGAAGCTGTGTCTACTGCTGTCTATTTGATTAATAGACTTCCATCTAAAGTGTTAAATCTTGAGTCTCCATATTATCGTCTTTTTCACAAGCATCCTAGCTATCATAGTTTTCATACATTTGGTTGTGTTTATTTTGTGAACCTTTCTCCTTCTCAACGCAATAAACTCTCTGTTCAATCTACGAAATGTGCTTTATGGGATATAGTACTTCTCAGAAAGGATTTATTTATTACGATCCAAGTTCTAACGAATTTCGTGTTTCTAGGAATATTATTTTCTTTGAGAATTAGTATTTCTTTCCTACTCATATTGAGTCATCTTCTGTTTCTCCTCTTCTTTCTACTTTTGAGGATCTGTCATTGTCTTCTAAGCGGTTCAAACAAGGATTTGTGTATGAACGACGTCGGCCAACTTTACCCCATCCTGAAACAGATCCGCCATCTGAGACTGCTCCACAACCAGAATATGAGATTTTTTCAAGGCCTGCTCCTCTTGAGCCTCCTCGGCGATCTACTAGAGTGTCTCAAACTCCTAAACGGTATGGTTTTTCCTCTACTTTATCCACCATATCTATTCCAACAGGTTACTCACAAGCCTCCAAGCTTGAATGTTGGCAAAAAGCAATGGAGGAGGAACTTTTGGCTTTTAAAGAAAATGACACATGTGACATTGTTTCATGTCCTTCAAATGTATGCCCTATTGGATGTAAATGGGTTTATTCAATTAAACTTCATTCTGATGGAACTCTTGATCGGTACAAAGCTCGATTGGTTGTTCTTGGTAACAGACAAGAGTATGTGGTGGACTATGAGGAGACTTTTGCACCAATAGCAAAAATGAATACGGTGCGAACTATTATTGCCATTGCTGCTTCACAAAACTGGCCTCTTTATCAAATGGATGTCAAAAATGATTTTCTCCATGGTGATCTCAAAGAAGAGATTTATATGAAACCTCCACCTGGTTTGTTCTCATCACCTACATCAGATGTATGCAAGTTGAAGCGGTCTTTGTATGGATTAAACAAGCTCCAAGAGCTTGGTTTGATAAGTTCCGGTCTACTTTGCTACAATTTTCTTTTGAGCAGAGCATATATGACTCATCTTTGTTTCTTTGGAACACATCTACAGGTTGTGTTCTTCTTTTGGTGTATGTAGATGACATTATCATCACAGGAACTGATTCTTCACTAATCACTAGCCTCCAACAACAGCTTAAACATTCTTTTCATATGAAAGATCTTGGTACTCTTACATATTTTTTGGGTTTGGAAGTTCATAATGTTGCTTTAGTGTGTTTATAAACCAACACAAATATACTCAGAATCTGATTTCTTTGGCTGGTCTTCAAGATTCCTCATCCGTAGATACTCCATTGGAATTGAATGTAAAGTATCGTCGTGAGGAAGACGATCTTCTTCCTGATCCAACTATGTTTCGGCAATTAGTTTTGGGAATCTAAATTACCTTACTGTTACTCGGCCTGATATCTCTTTTGCAGTGCAGCAAGTTAGTCAATTTCTGCAAGCTCCCCGTCATCTCCATTTGGTGGTTGTTCGTCGCATCATTCGGTATCTTCTAGGAACATCTACTCATAGATTGTTATTTCTAGGTGGTTCTCCTATTCGTCTTAATGCTTTTAGTGATTCTGACTAGGCGGGTTGTCCTGATACTCGTCGTTCAGTCACTGGTTGGTGCATGTTTCTTGGAGAGTCATTGATATCGTGGAAGAGTAAAAAGCAAGATCATGTGTCAAAATCTTCAACAGAGGTTGAATATCGATCCATGTCTACTGCTTACTCCGAGGTTGTATGGCTTCGTGGATTACTTGCTGAGATTGGATTTCCTCAATCTCATCCTACTCCTGTCCATGCTGATAATACAAGTGCCATTCAGATTGCTACTAATCCAGCTTTTCATGAGAAGGCCAAACACATCGAAGTAGATTGTCATTGTATACGAGAAGCTGTAGATAAATGAGTCATTACTCTTCCACATGTGTCCAGTGATCTTCAAATAACTTATGTGTTTACAAAAATCTATGGCACGACAACGCCATCAGTTTCTAGTAGGCAAATTGATGCTTCTTGATCCACCGACATCAATTTGAGAGGGGATGTTAGCATGACGGAAATCTAAATAATTGTATATATTAATGTAATTAAATAGTGATATAAATTAGCATGATCACATAGATTTGTTGTAGAATCAAAGGAATAAATATTGTGATAGAATAGCGGATTTGGAGGGATTGAATAGCAGATTTGTAGAGATAGAATAGCTGATCTTTAGGGATAGGAATGACGGATCTTTAGGGATTTGTAATATTTATTCTCTCGCATTCAGCAAAATTGACAAATATAACTATTTTAAAGTCTTTTAATGAAAAGCTATATTATTTAAAACTACTAACTAAAAGAAATAAAAAAAAAGACATAAAAATGATGATAATGAATGTAAGAAGATTACTTTAAACTTTGTTTCAAAATATCTACCTAAAAAGAATTTAAAATTCTTTTTTAATATAATGTAATATTCTAATTTAAATTATAATGTTAAATATTATAATTTCTTATGTATATCAAGCAAGGACTTTAATTAATCTCAAAGTTCATAATTAATTAAAATATTGTCTTATTTTATAAATAAATTGACTTCCATCGATTGAAAGTAGACAAGAAAATTACACGTCGATTCATTTTTAGAAATATTTATTTCTCTTAATTTAATTATTATATTGCTATATTTAAATAAAAATAACAAAAAAAGTATTATAGAAGTTTGTTTAGTATTCTTATTGGGTTGCCAGAAATAAGAAAGATTCTTTCACTACCTTCTTGTCCTCATTATTTTCACCTTGTTCTTTGTCAACACTGCAATTTGAGACAACCATCAATAGTAACTTAATTTAGAGTTCAAGTTACTATATAATATTTTATTATTATTATTATTATTATTATTATTATTAATAATAATAATAATAAAAGTGAATATATGAAGTATTTCTATAAATAAACTGATGGTACAATTTTTTTATCCATGGATATAAGTTAATCTCTTTTATAAAAGTGTTCATCTCTTCCAATTGAAAATGGTTTGGTTTTAAAAATTCTAGGTAAATAACATTATAGGTAAAAGTTAATTCATAAATCAAACTTTGCTAAAAATAATAATCCTAAGTCTGCACTAATAATAATCCTAAGTCTGCACAAAGAAAAGAAAAGACATTATTAACATCACAATAGCACTTTACACGTTTAAAAATAATTCCTAAATTAGCTTTTAAAAAAATCAATTAAAAAATATTCCTTAATCTGTACAAAGAAAAGACATTATCACAATTAGTAGTCTTCGAGTTCAAGTACAATACAAATATTCTCAACTCTTCAATAAAGAAAGTTTAAGTTGATTATAAAGTCCTAAATATTAGAAAAATAATTAAAGTATAATTAGTTTTTTCAAAATAGTGAAAAAACGATTTTGTCTTAGGTGATTTTTTTTTTAATGAAGAATAAAAAGTTCAACTAATCTTTCTAAGAAGTACCTCTTGTGCTTTAATAGAACACTACTTAAGTATACACGCTTCTTTTTATATACATATATATTAAGAACAAATTATTTTCTATATATTTTATGTATTATATAAAAAAAAATTAAATGACTTGATTTTGGTGTTTCGAAATATATGAGTTATCTTTGATATCTACTTTAACTTTGTAACTGATAGTAAAAGTCTGAATTAATTATATTGATATTAATACATGAAAATACACTCTAAAGTCTAGACAGTAAGGTAAATGAAAAACAAAGAATG
The DNA here is from genome assembly GCA_016801875.1 of Solanum sitiens. Taxonomy (NCBI): domain Eukaryota; kingdom Viridiplantae; phylum Streptophyta; class Magnoliopsida; order Solanales; family Solanaceae; genus Solanum; species Solanum sitiens. The sequence continues at coordinate 62,778 of JABWTJ010000484.1, read as the reverse complement.
TTACATAAATGCATAATAATATGACACAAAAGTATTTGTAAAAATAAGCTAAAACTCACCCGAAATACAATTAAAAGAAATTACGTAAGTCGAGTCTAATTATAAACTAAATCATCATATATCATAATTTGTCTTTAAAAATGAAGCCAATGATCAAACTCACAATTAATTAATTAGTTTAAAGAATTCAAATCTTAATGTGACTCTTAAAGATAAATTAATTCAATTAGTTAAAAGAATCATAATCCTAAAGTGACTCTTGAATTACTTAATTTTTCCTTTCCATATATTTTAGAAGTTTAGTAAAAGAAAACTACTTAATTTTTAAATTTTTTTAGCTATATTTTGGGAGTTTTAAAGCTATTTTTTGGACATTTTTAAAGCTAATCTAGTACTTTTTAGCTATTGTTTCTTAAGACCTTTTTTGACTATTTTTTTGGGACATTTTCCAAACTTACTCGTTTTTTATTGGAAAAATACTCTTAGTAAGAATTTAACTATAATACGAAAATCTTCTTTATTTAATTTTTAATTTTTTTAGCTATATTTTGGGATTTTTAAGCTATTTTTTTGGACTTCTTTTTTCTTTTTTCTTTTGGACATTTTTAAAGCTATTCTCGTACTTTTAAGCTATTGTTTATTGAGACCTTTTTTGACTATTTTTTTGGACATTGTTCAAACCTACTCGGTTTTAATTGGAAAAATATTCTTAGCAAGTCTTTAACTATAATAAGAAAATCTTCTTTATTTAATTTTTATTACATTTACTATAATAATAGTAGGATTTATGTTATAGTGAATAATTAAAATTTAAAAGAAAAAAGGTGAAAAGACGATTTAATTTAAAACAGTGTTTTCTTAGCGAAAGACAAAAAGTTAGGAGGAATTAGAAACCAATTAGAAAACGAAACCCTTGTATTTTATAAAACGACCCAAATTACATTCTATTACTACTTCATAATCCTAAAGCTCCAATAATAAGAGGAAAAATGATTGAAGAATCAATAATGACGAAGCCAATGGCAATAGAGTATTTAACAGATATATTGGAAGCTAAACAGAGATCAACGATGGCTATTGACGTAGATAACATGGATGATATCGACATGTTTGCCCAAGGTCTATTTGGTGGTGGTGAAGAAAAAATTCGTATCGTTGATTCCAACTTTTTTAATCGTTTTGAGGATGATTTTGATGATTCTGATATAAACTAAAACTATATGTGTTGTTTTCCCTCTCCTTCTAGGGTTTAGTTAGTTAATTTTCTCAAGGAATAAACCAATTACTTAATTAATTGTTGAATTTTTTTTTATGTGATGTTGTTTATTCTATTACTACTACTACTTTCTTGCTTTTCAGTATCAACTTCTTATATGGTAAATTCATTATATTCACCAAGGATTGTGGTAGAGTGATAAGTACTCATTCATTCTTAATTTAAAAAGTCTTGGGTTCGAGTCCCCTTTGTTAGGGATAGGGAGCGCCTTTACCCCAATGTACCCCTTTGTTACACTTACCCCAATGTACCCCTTTGTTAGGGAGCGCCTTTACCCCAATGTAGGATTTTTCGGATTAAATCCGAATTTAGTCGGGCTCCAATTTGGATATTAGGGAGAAAAAAAAATCACTTCATGGTGTGTGTGGGGGGGGGGGGGGGGGGGGGGGGGGGGGGGGGGGGGGGGGGGGGGAGATTTGCAAGAATGACAAACTTTTAGAACTTCTCAAAAATCTTAAATTTTTAATTCATCAACTTCATAATTAATAGGGGTAAAATGGTAAACTTTTTATCACAATTACTCCCTCCATTCCATATTAATTATTGTCAAATTTATTAAAGTCATCACATTAAGTAGTCTTGAAAACTGAACATTAAAATAATTAAAAAATTCAATTAATATGGAATGAAGGGAGTATTGTTTTCTTAATAGATGTGAACATTAAATTTAATATAAAAATCAAAAATGTCTGAAAAATTCAATTAATATGAAATGAAAAAAGTATTATTTTTTTAATAGATATGTCAGTTTAAAATGCCCGAATTTGAGTCTTACTGCGGATACGCATTTTAGTTTACTTCCCGGAGAAACCATAAAAGAAAAATGTCTTGATAAACAACAATACATGATTGAATTAATCACTAACCTGATCATCATATGTCTTAATTATTTGAAACAGCAATACATGATTGAGGTAACCACATTAATTAATCACTAACTTTTTATTTCTTAATTATTTGACACATATAGATAGCCTTATTGTAACGTGTGATTATTATTGTTATACTTAAAAGTACTTAATATGATTATTATTGTTATACTTAAAGTACTTAATATGATTTGTTTATGATTGTTATACTTAAAGTACTTAAGATGATTTGTTTATGATTGTTATACTTAAAGTACTTAATATGATTACGGCTAATAAGAATAACATTTGATTTGTCATTAGGATTGATTATTGTAATTGAATTCGAGTGAGTTCTCAATAACATACTTAATATGACTATGTAATTGTATTCGGGTGATTTCTCAATAACATACTTAATACGATTACGACTAATAAAAATACATTTAATTTCTCATAATACGATTGATTATTATAAATAATAATTACATTGAACTTGCAAATAATTTTTTACTAATATTCATACATTAATGGAAAAATAGGTTCTTAGAAAAATATTATTTGTCATTATCACATAATTCAAGAACCTCTAATGAATGAAATTATTTACTAAATGGTTCTTTAATCAACATTAAAATTTAAAAGGAAAATAAAGAAGAAAATAAGAATATATATACAAAGACATTTCGTAATAAAAAGAAACATTTAAGTTGCATAGATAATACAATTGGGATATATGTCTTAGGAGAAAATTCAAAAATTGTAAACATATTCAAAAGAAATTACGCTTGAACATGAAGACAATTATAACTTTTGCACTTGCATAATGAATTTCTCCAATTGATAAGTGAGAAATTTCGTATCTATGTAAAAATAGATAATATGTAAGCTTATATAGTACTTTTATGTTACAGAATTTAATATAGAATATCAAAACATGTATTCTTGGAACTTAGTATGTCACGACCCGAGAGCACCCCCTAGTCCTAACATGGCGTATTCGATCTCAAAGAGATCTGATACAAGCCCTTAGCATTCATTACATAAAAGCATAGAAAAATAGGGAGAATTAAAAACTTTCTTTAAAACATAACTCGAAAATTTCATCAAAGCGGAAGTCTTTCTAACATCCTTGTCTCAAACCATCTATAAATGACATGAATAAAAGTCTTGGGACGCAGTCCACATAAAGTCTAAAACATAAAATTAAATGACATAAAAGTAAATGGATATTGTCCTCGAAGCTATGAGGACTCACCAAGATCTTCAATCTTCTAAATCATTGAAACTCTAGCCTCCAATAGCAATTCAAAGCTCCAACCCTACATTTGGTTAGAATGTAGGCAATATGCGTTAGTACAAAAGTACTAAGTAAGAAAGCTAGCATAACATCATAAGAACATCTCAAATGGTTAGTCAACATAAGATATAAGCATAAGAGACAATAGCATATCATAAGCATCATATAATACAAGTCAACCTAAGACATAGTAAATGAGCATAGGAGAAACATAACATACATGGCATGCTATCTACTTATACCTAAAAGGTTACTGATACGCTCAAATTACACTTCCTTATAGAAGTATAAGCGGTCGTAACAATTAAAGAACCCAACAAGTAGGTTGGGGTCGATCCCACGAGAAAAATGGTTTAGACTTAACTTCAATATACAATTACGTCTATTTAGTCAAGTCCTTTTCGAAAACAATTAATTAAAAGGAGAGGGGTTTTGTGAAATAAAAGTGTTTAATTAATTTTAAGTAAAACAAGAAGCAAGATTAAAACTTTGGTGTTTATCAAGTTGTGAGAGAAACTAGGGTGTAAGTGTTCCCCATAGGTTCATAACGCGGTAATCCTAGCTATAACAATTATTTCCTAGTGTCTTGCATGCAAAGTGATAAGTTATGTATCTCTAAATCTTTAGTCTGGCATTTAGAGAATCTCACCCCATACCTTGATCCGGCTACGTGTGTCTAAGTTACTAACCCTTACCTTTACTTCATATTAAACATCATATTCGATGTATGACTTGGTTATTACTTCGCACCAATCGAAACTAGCCTATTAGATAGTGTCCACTAAATCTATGTTGATAATTCTTTTCCTATTAACTACCCCCTTGGTCCGGCAAGTAGAAATAGGGCAAGTTCTAACGCGTGCACTCATTAAAAAGATTTCTAAGCGAAAGAATTATCAATACATGCAAGAACCTATTCTAGAATTGTTATTTAGCTAGTTTTACTTTGTTAATCACCCACGGTTCCCACAACCCTAGTTGTGGATTTAGTTACCCATGCCTAGAAGAACACAATTCATAGCTGATAAACAATAATTCATGAACTTACGTTGACAAGTTTGAAGAAAATCCAGAAATAACACTTGAAACAACAAAATTCACTTGATAATCAATTCCGAAAACTTGAATAAATTGCCAAATTTCAAAGTCCAATCTCCAAGAACAAAAGGATGAAAATTAATAAAAAGTTCAACCCTAAAACCGAGGTTATTAACCCTATTTATAATAACAAAGTCCTAAATTAAAAGGAGTTTAAAATAAGAAAAGTTTATCCCAAAACGCGGCTTCGTCGGTCCAGACTTAGCTTTTTCTTCAGCCTTCGCTTTTGCATCTTCTCTGATTCGATCGATAGACCAACAGCATGGTCCGTCGATGCCTTTGTCATTTCATACTTAGTTTTTCTTCAACATCGGGTACTGAGACTAATCTGATCTGATCGACGGTTTGCGAGGACGGTCCGTCGATGGAACGACGGACTGTCGATCCTTTTGTAACCACACACTTAGTCAGAATTCCCCGAGTTGCTTCTAGATGTCTGAACCTTCAATCGACGGTCACCACCTACGGTCCATCGATGGGCTTCGTAGGTCACTTCTGCACTAATTCTTCATAGCCTTCTGCATTTTTGTTTCGGACAACTTTCCTGCAAAACATAGATAAAAACACATTAAAATTACTACAAACATACCCTAGACACACACTAAACTTAAGGAAAAAACATTGAAAGTACCATGAAACCACGGTACATCAGTTACACACCTCAACACTAAGCCTTTCATACTACAAGTGAACTACTTCACAAGCCACCTTCGAGTATACTTGCTCCATACAAGGATAGCATCACATACTACTACCCAAGCTAAGTACCTCTCTTTGGTCATTCTTGGTCATAGTCCACCTTCATAGTCAAGACCTAGGTTTTTATGTCACCTTAACATAGTCTATATACATGGTCTATCCTAAAGCTTCTTTATGTCATAAGGGTACCATACTTCTAAGTAACGTCAAGACACACTTGTGCAATGCATGAAAGTCATCCCATACTACCCTTCACACTAAGCATAGCCTTGAAGTTATCCTAGTCATATCTATCCTACTTTGGCCTCATTGTGATGAAAGAATTCAAAATGATAATGAGCTGCAGATCAATGTGGAATAAAGAGAAATTGACATAGCTCCTAAGGATATAATGGAGCACATCACTGAAACCATACAACCACCAAACACTAAAAAGGAGATATACAACCCATAGTGGCTACTGAAGAACTCAAAGTCCATGGGAGTACATCAGACTTAAAGCCCAGAAAACGGAGACCTATTAGAACATGTGGACTAAAGGACTTCCTCTAAAAATCTTGTTTATGTGAAGATTTGGAAGTACAAACTACCCCCAGATGATGCACTAAAGAGGATGAGATATAACATAGTATCTACATACTGATGTTGCTCATATCACAAGGAGGAGACATTCCAGCATCTAGTCAACAAATAACAAATACCACATGATAAGATTAATCTGACCTGCTTGATGGAAAGGTGCAAACCTAAGTTGAAAGTGACTAAAGTTGACTAAAACTATTTCAACTACATTTGTTCCATCCATATGAAAAAAGAACAAAAATTCTACACTACCACCTAACTACACACTAGGTTTGTATAGCTTCTCAAATCTCAACCATCTTCCTTTATTCTGCACAAAGAAAGAGAAAAAGAGGCAAAAAGACTCGTTAAAAACAGTGGCACTAAGTCGATATACTCATAATTTCAATTTACAAGAAAGCATAAGGATTTACCTTCTTGATTGCACTAAAGAGCAAAAACTTGAGTGTTCAGAGGTGAACTTATGTTTGGCTCTGATACAACATTACAAGAACAAGATTAGAAAATGGTTAAAATCAAATCGACAAATGCAACGATAACAAATTGCTTATAGTATTTACCTCCAAGCAAATTCTGAACTGAAATAAGTATAGTCCTCACATCATAAGCAGATGACCACTTATTATATAACTTGTCATGAACACTTGTATTGCACGTGTGAGTCAGGCTAAGTTGTGTCATTTTCTCTCTCGAGATATTTGTAGAGCAGTATTGTCATGTGTGCGTGCAAAATTATTGATGTAGTTGAGGAAACTTATGAATGACAACATAATCTTAATATGAAGCATGATCAAAATTATTGTAAATTATGAATAATAATAACATTAAAATATTAGAATGCAATACAATATCAACAAATAAGAAACTTACACATCAAATCATAAACATACAACAAAAAGAGACAATAGAATAAAGCATCGAATGTCTGTTTTCATCTTTTTCCTCTTGTTTTTAGTGTGAATAATGTTGGGGTAAATATCACCATTTATGTGAGAGGATTGATGGAGTAAAATAATTATCATGGATATGACATGAACGCATTGAGGATTGTCGGTCGATGAAGAATCGATTATGAATTGAACTAAATTAATAAAAAAAGAACAAATTACTGTATGGGAAGTATTACAAACGAAAGGACTTAAAAATAGAAAAGCTTTATTTTGTCCATCCTTCTAATGTTGTGCAACTACTTAGGAAATATGTTTATTTACCTAATAACAGATTCTCAAATCACTAATCTGCTAAACAACTATACTACAGAGGAGCTTTACCCCATATCAGGAAACCCAAAATTCAATTCATAAACAAATCTAGAAACCCAAAACCCAAAGTTTTTGATAGAAAATTTGAATGATCTAATTCACAAACAGATCAAAAATTCATATCACGAAAATCAATTCACCCCCACCCCCACCCCCACCCCCCAAATCAAATTACAAATACACCCAACAAACATAAACATTAAAATTCATAGATTCTAGTAAAAGAAAAGATACCTTTTAAAAACAGATTGAGTATCAATAGTTGAAGACATAAGGAGCAGCAGTTGCAGGAGTATTGTTGTTGTTTCCACTGTTCATTGTTGCCATCAAGATTTGATTTTTGAAGTATATCCTTAAATCTTCTTGGGTTTTTACAATTTTGATGAAGAAAATGAAGAGGTTGTGACTACTGCTACTTGAATTACTATATATTGCGTTGGTACTTGAATTCTAACGGCTAGTTTCAAAACTTATTGATTCCTTTCTTAGGAATAAATTATATTTTTTTTAAAAAATTGTTTAAATTTTTAAATTATATTGTGATATTGTGAATTGTAATGTTTATTTGGGAAGGAGCATGAATGAATACCCCTATAATGTATTTTTCCTAACTAAAATGCATAAACATAAAGGGTGTTATAAACATATTTGTATTAAAAGTGAATGTCCAATTATGTGGAGTCTTTTTAGGATATGGTTAGGAATCCTACTTGGGGACAAAGTTAAGTTTTCCCTATAAATTAAGGGGTTTTCCTTCATTGTAAATAAGATTTATGAATCATGAATATAATTAAAGTTGAATAAGAAGTATTTTCTCTTCTCCCTACTTTATTCTTCTTCTAAATTTATATAGTTTCATAACACGTTATCAGCACGATTGCTCTATTCTTAAAGAATTATGATAGAAAACGAAAAAAGTGCAAAAAAGATCTTGCATAAGTTATGCGATAAAGTTCTCATATATTTAAGGTATAATTTATCTTTACTTTGGAGTAAGTATTTAAAGAGACTTGCGACTTTTTATACGTTTAATATTAACCGATTGGGAATAGAAATCCCTAATTTATTTTAATAAATTAATAAACACAATTTAGGGAAAGGTATGTTTTCAATCTTTATATGAGGTATGTAATCTATTAAGCTATATTTATTAACTATTAATGTTGATTATAATAAATCAATAATCTCAATCTTGTGTGTAATTATAATATACGATCATATTAATGATCATCAATAGTGATAAAATTACAATTATTTGAAGGCTTGAGGTTGAGCCTCATTGTGGGTAAGACGATAGATTTATGTTTTATCACACCAAAAGAATAAGACGATGAATTTATGTTCAATCGCACCAAGAGGGTAAGACATTGGGTTAAAGTCTTGGTGCACCATGATGAGAATATATTGGGTTCAAATTTCATCAATTTATGGCCTAAGATATTTATATATGGATAAGACACTGAATTTGAGACTTAATGCACCATATTGATGAACTAATAATGACTAAAGAAAAAGCAATGTATTTTTTATGAGAAGTCGTGAAATTTACTGAATTTGCTCCATTACTTAAAGTGAATGTGGTAGTAGTGCATAATATGTCTAAAAGAAGACAAGTGATTGAATAATGCACATAAATATGGAATGAGGTACTAAAGCTATTATAATTTGATATGCTCACATGTTTGTGTTCTATTCAAGAAGAATGAGAACTTTTTATAAATTCTAAAAATATAGATCCATTCTCTAAAGGGAATGAGGTGTAAGCCATTATGTTAGGCGTGGAAAAGATTGCGATCTTTGGTCAATGATCTGGTATCACCAAGAATATCTCTAAGAAGACATGTTTTATATATAGAAAAGATTCATGTTTATCTTCAGGCTTGTATTGGACAAAAATTAGTGTAATTGAGGCACATTCTATGGTAAATAAGAAGTTTACTAATTTCAATATTTTCTTAATTTGGCATGATTGTCTGGGACATCATTAGTCTATAATGTTTAGACGAATTATGGAAAATTAAAATGGACATCCATTGAAGAACCTAATAGTTCGTTTAAATGGTGAATTTTCTTGTAATGCTTGTTAGCAAGGCAAGTTAATTGTGAGACCATCATAAACGAAAGTTGAGATTGAATCCCCTGCGTTCTAGGAACGTATACAGATGTTTATGGACCTATTCATCCACCTAGTGGATTGTTTAGATATTTAATGGTCCTAATATATGTTTTTTCTAGATGGTCTCATATGTGCATATTGTTATCTCGCAACTTGATGTTTGCAAAAGTATTGGCATAAATAATATGATTACAAACACAATTTTCTGATAATGAGATTAGTCTATTCAGTGTTGGGATCACGACTCACTTCTAGAAGAGGTAGAGCAATTGAGAAAAAAAATCTGAAATTTACTCCCTGAGTATTAAAGTTAAAATTTTCTCATATAATAGTAATAAATTGGGAATTTACTAAAGAAAAAAAGGCGCATGACATAGTAAACTTAGAGTTTACGAGTACTAATAATTTATTAGTTGGCATGAATAATTTGTCATCCCAAAGATGTGCATACTGAGTAATGGACATACATTGAAAAAATAGAAGATTCTTCAAAATTTCTATTGTTGATTATTCTCATGACAAGTTGATTGGATCAACTAATGGTGAGACTAAATCCCTAAATTCTGAAAAGTATTAAAGGTGAATATAGTTCCGTACACCTACCATGTGATATGATAAAGAGATGCATCTATAATATAATCGCATGTGCGTTTGTCAACTTGCAGTTTGACATTCACAAAATTGTTTGTGCAAGATAATTGAGCTAAAAGCATAACTCTCAAAATATGAAATCAAGATAATTCATCTTGATAATATTGTTAAATATCAAGCTGATGTGACATTAAATGTCTCAGATGGTGAAATCATTGCTTATGAAAATAAAGTTTCATGTGTTGATCTTAATATGATACCACATGCAAAAGTAATTGTATACATCAGATCAATAAATTATGATAAGATTTCCTGTCAATTGATTTATGGTCACGGACCAAATATTTTTCATCTGATTATTTTGATATGTGATATATAATCTACGAATATGCAATGATGCACAAAAATAAATTCTCCGACATTAGGGGGAGATCAGAAGCAACACAAGAGTTGTAAATACTCTTATTAAATGTCCATTAAGGATAGAGTTTACGAGATGCAGGAAGCATGATAGACTGATTGAATCTAAGTAAAATAATCTTTGAAAAAGGAGGAGGATCAAAGAATCAAAATGATCATAATAAGGAAACAATGTTCTCTTAAAGAGCCTGCGACATAACACTTTATGAAACCTCATGAGAGGGTTAGCTACCTAAAAATAATGAAGTAATGAGATCTCAATAAGTTTTGTCATATTGTGAATCAATACAAAATGGTATATCGTTGATGATATCTTTAATACAATAGCGCGCAAAATAGTAAAAGATTATGATGATATAAATTTTACGACTATAAAGCATGTTGGTGTAGAAATAACTATAAAATGAAAAGTGGAATGATGCATCTTCGTAGGTGTAGAGCTTATTTGACTTGCAATCTAGGCACTAGAAGATGTCATACATTTAATATTGAATGTTGTCACTTGACAAAATTAATATGAAAATATCTGTTGGGTTCAAAATCTAAAGCATATACAATGTTTTAGAAAACTTATTTATCACCATCATAAGGATTAAATAGATTCAAAATGCATAGAACATATACAAATATTGTTATGCAAGTTGATGACTAGAATTGAAATTCTTGAAGAGTTTTCAAAAGGCAATAGATTATTTGCTTAAAGAAGTTGAAGTAAGGAACTTGCAGAAATTTTTTATCCTGAAGGAAAGATTCATAAAAGGGGATAGAAGGAAACATACTTCGTCAAAGTTTTTCTACACTTATGAGCTCCCAATAATGGTGATATCAACATGCAACATGGTTGTTCAAGTAATACTGTAATTGATTTATTCACCAAGTCGCTACCAACTACAACTTTCAAGAAGATGGTGCACAAGTTTGGAAAACGAAAATCCAAATCTGTGGATTGATGTTCTCATTAGGGGGAGTTAATACGTGATGTACTCTTTTTCCCTCACAAGGTTTTGTCCCATTGAGTTTTCCTTGTAAGGTTTTTAATGAGGCATCCATAATGCGTATTATTAGATATGTGTACTCTTTTTCCTTCACTAGATTTTTTTCCACTGGTTTTATCTAGTAAAGTTTTAACGAGGCACATAATCTACCAACATTCAAGGGGGTGTTATAAACATATTTGTATTATAGTGAATGTCTAATTATGTGGAGTCCTTTTAGGATATGGTTAGGAATCCTACTTGGGGACAAAGTTAGGTTTCCCCATAAATAAAGGGGCTTTTCTTCATTGTAAATAAGATCAATGAATCCTGAATATACTTCAAGATGAATACGAAGTCCTTTCTCTTATCCCTACTTTATTCTTCTTCTAAATTTTTATAGTTTCATAACAAAGGGTTATTTATTTTGTATTTAATCAAAACGGACTAATCGTTGAATTTTGAACGACTTGTCCTAATTTATGACGGATGACCAAATGACAGTTCATCCATTTAAATTATTTTCTAAAATCGTTAGTCTTTGGGAGGCACATTTTAAAATTTATTTCATTTATTAAGTGTGTTTTATCTTTGGAAAAATTACTAAACTACACAACTTTACTTTACTTATTCCCAATATTTTCCTACTCTTTTATTAAAATTCAAAAATTCCTTTTTTTACACCTAATGATACTTAACTGACTTTTTACGTTGGAACTCAAAACTAGAACTTTTCCATCCCCCAAAATTTTGCCCAAATTCCCCCCCCCCCTAAAATTTTCGGTTAAACATTTAAAGTAAATTTGAAATTCAAATTTTTTTTATCCCTATTCATCCGGATTAGAGTTCAGAATTGGTTTATCACCTTCTCCAGTATGTTTTCTTCCTCTTTTTTTTTTTCCTTTTTTGTGTATCTAATGTTCTTCCTTTTCTAAAAAAAATATATAGTTTTTTTTCCAGAATCAAAAACTTCGAATTTGAGTTCTAAATCGTCGCATGACCCTATAGTCATGACAAATCCACGTTCTAGCAAGAGAACTTTTGCAAAGAACAAACATACATCAACTTCGAAAGACCCAAAAATAAGAAAGGTGGCACCTCCGATTATTTGACCAACACTACCTACGGTATGTACATTTGTATCCCTATCCATCCGCATTTTTGTATCTTTTTCATTAGTTTGATGATTGCTTTTTTCATTTAAGTATCGTTTATTTCAAATTTTCATTGCACTCATGAAACACAGAATTTTTTTTATACTTTTATGTCTTACACATAAATATTAATGTTTCGTAGATAATATTTTAAGTATCAGTTTAATCTGTTTATTTTTTTGTTTATTTATATAACGACTAATGAAATATTTAGATATTTGTGTATCTTTTATGTGTTGCACACGAACATTAACGTATCTAATATATTTGTTTAAGTTTGATGTTTTGTTGTTATTTAGTATAAAATTGCATGAACATTAATGTATCTAATATTATTGTTTAAGTATCATATTGGCATGTAGGTGTTATTAAGTATCAATTTTCATGAACAGTAATGTATCTAAAAGTGAACAGAACTCACACAAGGAATATTGATTTTTGTTATACTTTTTTAAGTATCCGTTTGATCTGTTTATATAACGACTAATTAAATTTGTGTATTTGTGTACTTTTTATGTGTTGCACATGAAAATCAATGTATTTAATATAGTAATATGTTTAAGTTTAATGTTTGGTTGTTATTTAGTATCAAAGTGCATGAAATATATATATATATATATATATATATATATATATATATATATATATATATATATATATGTGTGTGTGTGTGTGTGTGTGTGTGTGTGTGTGTGTGTAATATTTTTGTTTAAGGGACTCCTCAAAACACATGCGAATAAGTAAGTTTTTATTATTAAAGTATCTTTATAAAATCAGTTTTTTATTAAAGTACTTTAATTTTGACTTTAATAATTCTTATAGAAAACCTAAGGAGGATAAATATAGAGGGAAATCTGCTAAGTTTGGTTTTGACTATATGGATTTTGTTGTCGCATTTTCTGTTGACAAGAACTGATTTTATACCATGTCACATCCAATGAAATGTTGGACAGATCAGGTACATTATGCATTTAAATTATGTATATGATACAATTTAAAATTTGTCATATAATATAGACATGAACTTACAAATTCATTTTTTCTTCAATCTATTGCTTTCTTTCAAAGTGTGCAGATTATATATTATGTTGTTTTTTTATCTATTTAACAGCACATAGATGTAATTTTTTATTATCTACACAAGAAGTCAAAATCAAGAGGCTTGGATCAATACAGATACACTATGGTCAATTGCTTGTTTAAGTCATATATCAACATTGTATACAATAGGTATTATTGTGCTCCCGCAGATGAAACTCTGACTACACAACAACATATTGACCTTGGTAATGCTATATCTGGTTATGAAAGATCTATAAAAGACATCATAAATTGATTTTTGATACCTGCTGCTTTACCTTGGCATCTAGTTGATGAGGTTTATATTACTGTTAATTGTGGCAAAGATTTTCATTGGGTGTTGGCTGTGGTTGTTTTAAAGGAAAGGTTGATACGAGTGTATGACTCATTTATGGGGTCAAAGAAAAGAGTGCATTCCGAAGAGATAAATTAGTTGTCTGTAATGATTCCAAACTATCTACATGATAGTGGTTTCTTTGATAAAACGGAGAGAATTAATTGGTGATTATTGGAGACGTACAAAGACAAGGAAACGGGTGAACTGTTGGGTCCACAACATTCCTTTGCAGTGAAATATGCTCAAGATATTATGCAACAATAAAGCGATAGCCTGTTATTATTGTAAATAATTTATTTACTTACACATTCAATTCTTTTTTTAATGTATCTTCATTTGTTTGCAGTGATTGTGGAATGTATGTAGCTGCTTATGCAGAATACTTGAGCGACGAAATCGACATTCCATCTGTTAGTTTTGCAGAGTGACTATCTTCGCAACAGATTTGGAATATTGTTATGAAAGTATGATATGGACAAAGTCAAGGCTGGATATGTTAGCGATACCGACGATCCTACAAGGCCAAGGAGTGGCTACACTACACAGGCAGAAGGTGGATTGGTTAATTTAGAATAGTTAGGTTTCTATTATGTTGAAGTTAAGTTAATTAGTATTTTGTTTTATAACTTATCCTTCCAACACAATCTTAATAAGTAGTTATTAATTTGAAGAATTATTTTTGTCAAGAAATGCATTTCAATTTCAATTTTTGTCTCCAAATATATACTTTAATTAACAGTAACTCGCTATAAATTATTTTTGTAAAAGTAATATATACACAATTATTGCTGATACACTATAAACTTTGTTAACAATATACATGATACTATATTTACACAATTATTACACAAACTGATACAAAATAATTTACTTAAAATGTTTAGTCTTTCAATAAATCACAACGTCTGATACTATATTATCATCAAATACACAATATCCATAGAGTTATTAAGTATATGATACATATTTTACTATCAAAAATAAATTTGTGTATCGTTAACAATTAATACAAAATAATTTAATTAATAAATTTAGTATCGTTCAAGAGGTTGAATCATATAAAACTCTATATATATTTAGTATCGGTTACAATTTGTTATCAGATTCATTATATTTTTATCATTTTATGTAAATGAGACTATACAAATTATCAATATCATTACACTTGATATAATACAATCAAAATCGATATATTTAGTATCACTACACATTTTGTATCTTGTAACATTCATATGAAGTTATAATCACATTAAATGAAAAAGTTCAAATCTTATTAGCAAATTAGAAATATCCAGAAACATTATTACACATGAAGCATAAAACAACAACAAGAAAATAATCATTAAGAATCTTTTGGAAAGAAGGTACATGTTCTTATATTGTGACCTTCTTGTCCACAACGTCCACAACAATTAGTTTTTGTTTTTAGCTTTTCATCTGGATTTTTTTTTCTCTTTTTTCTTGGTCTACCAGGCATCTTTTTGTATCTAGGTGGCAAGACCACTTCTTCCAAAACACAGTCCGAAGCTGTCCAATCACTTTTATCTGGCATTGGTTTCATTGAAACTGCATAAGTATTTGTTAATGCATCGTGTTTATAATAATCAGAGCAGTAGGGGTGTACATCTGTTATATTTTTCTTCTTCAAAACGGGTATTGATGCGGACAAGGTATCTCGTCATGTTGAAATCTACCACATGAACAAGTTTTCCTCTCAAGACAAACAATGTATCTTATCCCACCTTCATACACTGAAAAATAAACTCAGAAGATGCAACAACCTGCAATTATTTACAAATTAGAGACATTTAACACGTTTTTTTTTTCATTTTGGTTAAACAATAATATAATAAAGATAATACAAATATTTACCTTCATTTTTGAACTTTTTGACGCGTTTAAAATCAATATTTCTTCAAATCTCTTCCACAATGTGTCCTTTGTATAAGAAGCTATTTCTCTAATTTTGCAAATCCAAGAACCAAATCGAATTCTAGCTTCTTCCAAAAAGTCTATAGTAGGTAGTTGTCGTGCATCAACAAGGCAACCATTGATACATTCAGCTATATTTGAAGTCATCATTCTTCCCTGGTTCACTGTTGCATGAGATTAGACCACCTTTCATACCCAGCATCTTGAAGATATTTTTTTACTCTTCCATCTATTTTATCCAATTTAGCCATCAATTTTTTAAAATCCTCTTTTCTATAAGCCTTTGCCCTTGAGTAAAACAGATCACTTAGAATGGTCCTACTTCTTCCAAAGTTTGAACAAACATTTTTCCAGAGGTGTCATATGCATGCAAAATGAGGAACAGTTGGATAAACAATACTTACACCTTTCTTTATGCTTTCGTTTCTGTCAGATACAACACACATTTTTTCCCTCTCACCAAATGCATTCTTAAACTGTTTGAAAGAACCATGTCCATGAACAATCATTTTTCGTGTCAACAATTCCGTATGCCAAAGGTGTTGAAGAAGAAGGAAACTGACAATTGAAACATGTCAAAGGAACAGGTCCAACGCAGTTGACTGACTTGTCTACAGCAAGTGTTGATGAAGAAGGAAGCTGAGGATTGGAATATGTCGAAAGGAATAGGTCCAACGAAGCTGACTGGCGAGTTACAACATTGCTGAAGAATTAGAGTCATGCTAGGATATATGTCCATGAACAATCATTTTCCGTGTCAACAATTTCGTACGCCAAAGGTGTTGAAGAAGAAGAAAACTGACGATTGGAAGATGTCAAAGGAACAGGTCCAACGCAGTTGACTGACTTGTCTATAGCAAGTGTTGATGAAGAAGGAAGCTGAGGATTGAAACATGTCGAAAGGAATAGGTCCAACGAAGCTGACTGGCGAGTTACAACACTGCTGAAGAATTAGAGTCATGCTAGGATTAGACTAACTATACTTAGAGTCCTACTACAATACCTATTACTACTATAATAATAATAATGCAACTATAAATAATCTAATCCTAGTTGTATTATAATTCTAATCATAAAATCATTCTAGACGAAATATAATCCTAATTAACATTGGTAGTCTAATCCTAGCATGAGTCTAATTCTTCAGCAGTGTTGTAACTCGCCAGTCAGCTTCGTTGGACCTGTTCCTTTCGACATGTTTCAATCCTCAGATTCCTTCTTCATCAACACTTGTTGTAGATAAGTCAGTCAACTGCATTGGACCTGTTCCTTTGACATTTTCCAATCGGCAGTTTCCTTCTTCTTCAACAAAAGGCAATATGCAACCTTAACATAGAAACACAAAACAATATAGAATAAATAACGTCTTACTATTAAGTTAATAAATAAATAAATTCATAAACAGCATGTCATACCTGCTCCATCGAGTGTACTAGCAGATACAAATGTCCCTCGATAACTCCACTAAGATGTGAAGCATCAACAACAACAACTGGCCTACATAACTCAAATTCTCTCATTATTGGCCTTAATGATATGAAAAATACATAAATTCGTTGTATTCAGACTTGTGCATCCTTATATATGAATTTGGATACACTGATTCCAACATATATATGTATCTTGGCATGTTTCTATAACCATCTGCAAGTTTACCCCTTATAATTTCCAATGCACGCTTTTTAGCCTGCCATGCTTGCTGATAAAAAATTTCAACACCATACATTTTCCTAATATCATCAATTATATCGTTCGGAGTATGTTTCCTTTTATGATTCCCCAATTTTGGAGCTGACACACCACTAACAAATCCAATAGTAGCTTGTACCTTACTTAATACCCTATCCCTCAATGGACATGTATGTTCACTATTAAAGTATCTCACTGTGAATGTCTCTGAATTTTTTCTAACAGAGCCCTTCAATTTCCAACAACAATCATCTGAATAACAACTAATATGTAGCTGCAATTAAATAACATATATTTGTTATTTGATCAGATTGATTGTACTAATACATAAATAAAAATAAAAGTACAATACAATACATTATTTCAAATACAAGATAGAAATGATACTTTCATAATTAATGTATCACATTATGATACTTTATACTGTAAAGTAATCACAAATTTAATCTTAAACATTTTTCATCTACCTTTATTAATTTATACATTCATAACCAGAAAAACATCAAAAACGAACAATATACATTATACATACGACTACACGTAACAGATAATATTAGTGTATCATGGTAAATATATTACAAACAAAATATATATTATTAGGAACATTATCATATAATTGTATAACATACCTTTTGATATCAGATCTTTTAACTTTAAAATTGAAGTTATTCTTTATTTTACAATTTTCCATTACCGCCTTTAGAGTTGCCTTATCCTTGTACATTTGATTCTCTTCCACAACAGAAGTCTTGGTATCTGATATATAATTTTCCACCTCCATTTCTGGTATGTAATATGTATCACCAATTCTCGATTCAACAATGTTTAGAGCCTTTCCGTCGTTTTTTCCACCATCAACACACACGATTGCACCTGTTGTTGCATCGAAATTTAGTATCTCTTCAACACGTTTATCTGATGTATCAATGCATAGAGGATACATTCCGAATCCCACCTCATATTTCTTAATTTTTATGTACAATTTCAAACCCATATCAGTCCGATTTGTGTAGACGAGTTACCTTCAACAACATATCTAATCTCGATATTTTTTTCTATTCCTCAATACCCAACTCAACCGCAATTGCTGAAATAAGATTCATGAACGAAAAATTTTCCACAACCACTATCCCATCACTTTTGTATCGCTCGTATATAACATCACTTTCTCATGTTCCAGAATGTCTTAAAAAGATCGAAATATTCATTTTTGAATCTTCACAAATTGCATTCCAGAATTTTTTTAAAACAAGCTTTGATGTTTTTTTTGAAGAACAATGTGAAGGTTTCACAATTTGAAATTCACTAATGCCATAAATCAGTTAGAGGTTTATGCAGATTCGACGCTAATTTTGTTAAACATCCGCGTGAATCGTGGGATAAATGTAATTTTTTATTTTACGCTGTAACTGATAACAACAAATTAAATATTAAAGTATCCGTCCGCTCTAATTTAAGTATCGTTCTGCAATATTAAGTATTCGGATTCATATAAAAAAGGAGATTTTTGGTAAATAGAGAAAGAGTAGGAATAAAAAGTAATTTGTCCCTTAGACTATGTTTTGTTTAAACAAGTACTTTGAAATAAATGACTAGCAATTTTATTTAGTGAAAAATGGTGATATTCAAACTCGTATTTAAATCAGAGAATAATAACAAATCACAAACGAAATCTGCAAAGAGAATAATCAGTCATCACGAACATCAAATGAAGCTAAAAGATAAATCCACATCTAGTAATTCCCCCGTTATTTTCGAATTCTGAATTCACTTCTAGTGATTAACATTCAAAATCACGAATGACCTCAATCGAACCCTTGATATTGCATGATGCTAATGAACTAATATGACATTGTATGAACTCTGAGCGGAAGATGAAACTTAGTTAATTGATACATGTACTTAATATTAATCTAAATAAAATGATCGAGAAATCCATGAAACTAAATAAAAGTCACTACTCTCTAAATACAAAGAAATAAGCTGATGGCACTCAGCAATTTAAAGCAAACAACATACTTTGAAGATAAATTTACTACTATCTAATCCATGAAGTTTCTGAATAAGAAGAATCATGAACTGTTGACTAGGAAGTTGCAATCTGTTTAACCACGAGTTTAAGAATGAATGATTGATTCTACATTATGATAAAATAAAGTGTAGAGAAAGTATGTTCTTCGTATTCTCTGCTTGCATTCTAAGTTTATGTTAAAGATATCCATAGAATCTATCACGTGACTCACTGTTGGTCCCTTTCTTTTTTCCAGATATTGAGCTAATTGCTCGTGAAAGCTGCTGATGACCTTAACAAGAAAGAGCTAATTGCATTCCTCTTTAGCATCTGGCAATCTTGTTCGCCAGTTGAGGGTTTCTCACACTAGTACACAAAACACTGACAACTTCAAAAGAAATTACAATACCACAAATCACAAGTTACACACAACTGAAGAAAAACACTTCAGGTTATTAACCACCTTGCTTCCCAGTGAACCAAGTTGAGAAAATAGTCATGGCTCATTAACCCTAACATACATACATAACCGGAACAACTATTACAGACCAAAGGTTTCACTGTTGCTTGTGACATATTATGAGAATGTACACCTCATTGATGAAAATGGAACATTCAAGCTTTGCACTAATAACAATCTCAAAAAGTAAAACCCCGGTATTCCTGAAATAAGCCACTTCTATATAGAGGCTGGGATTGCCAGCCAACATGACAGAGCTGATTTTCCATGCTGAAGCTCATACGTCAGGCAGTTGTAGAGGGCCGCTTTTTGGAGTTATTCTTAGGGCGAACCTTCACAAAGGCCTTGTCCAAATCCTTAGCATAAAAAAAATTTGAACATTTATTATGTCACAAATCAGGTTATACAGCCAAAAGTAATTAACAATTGACAAGGAACTAAAAAATGATATACCTGACCCTGACCAACACCATGGTCCTGGTTCGATGCATATGTGCTCCAAAGCTTCTCTAAGTTGTAGTACGCTCTCACTTTCTCATCAAGGGCATGAATTACTACTTTGCCTATTGCAGATTGCCATTAACAAAAATCAGTAACTGAAAATAGAATACTAAGGAGTTCAGCAGAATTTGAGAACTAGCGAGATAATTGATGGCTAGTAAAACTACTTTCTGCACTCCGACAATCACATGGATCAATGCAAAAGATAGCTGTCTCAATAGACAAAAACTATAAATTGCTGCAAACTTTTACATGTACTGCAGACAACATACACACACAAGTCCATTTCCACTTGATACAACATATAGCGGACATAATAAATAAATACCGAGCACTTTACTGCTGCATAACAGCATCAGAGATGTGGAAGTTGATTGTAAGTCACAGTTGATCGTCCATTTAGCACCAAAACTAATATTACAGATAATGCTTACAAACTAGATCTACAAAGAATGAAATCTATCGACTTATTTACTTATTAAACATCATGATTGTCATAACAGAAGGGTTTAGGAAGCTAATTAGTGTCATAACGCATGAAAATTCGAATTTGATAGAAGTTTAAAACTCATACAATCAGACCAAGAACTCATATAAGCACATCATCCTTGATACACCACACCAATTGAAGCAACTTGGAGATAACCCTTAGTAGTGCATCAGTAGCTTGTATGAGAAAAGTAACAGATTTATGTCTCGGACATGCATTAAAAAATGCTCTCCGAAAATTCTACATATAGATCTTCCCCTAAACAAGTTAACCACCTTCAGATTTCACCTGAATGACTCATTGGAAATAAATAACATAACGCACAATGCTTTTCACATTTTGTGAAACCACATCCACAAAAAGTTTAAAACTGTATAGATAAGAGTGCTAAAATAAAGCGCTTGTTACCAGAGTCGATTACAATCCAGTTGCCTGCTTCTTGCCCTTCCACGCTAGGTAACAACATTCTCTTTGATCCTTTTTGCTTCTGCTTAACCTGCTCATTGAACAAAAAGGTGAAGTGCAAATAAGCAAATTATTCAAGCAAAATCATTAAGATATTTGTTTCCAGTAGTTAAGCACTGAATATGCAATGATATTCTTTTCACAGTTTATCTCGTACTAACTATTCTTCAACTCCAAAAGTTCTTCTAAGCTGTGAACCAAAAAGATGCACAAAACTAAATTCTAGATTCATTTCTCTTAAAATGAGATAAGAAGTCAAATCTGTACGAATGCTTGGCCCAATAGCATGTGCAACAACAAGTTTCAAGGTTCAACCACAGGTAGATACTTCAAATGTATATTATTGCAAAAGCCCATAGTTGCAAGTTGAAGTTATCATATGCTTCTCGATCATGTACTTCCACAAAGATCCTTCCTCTTTCTTGGTTGATTGCCAGCTCACACTTAAGATGACTGTTAAAATTATTCTTGAAACTGAAGATGACTGTTAATCCTCCCTCATCTGTCTTGGACACCCATACACTACAGCGAGATAATTCCCTGTTACAACAAGGGCAATTATAGGCTATCCATCTGGAAGTTATCAGGATGACATCCCTCTTTTGGAGAGTTGATAAAACCATCAAGAATGTCTCGAGGGTGATACCAGCAGTCATTTTTTTGGTTATCTGGAATGAAAGGAATCAGATGCTTTGGTCGAATTTCAACTCCTACTCACTCTCTCAAGACCAAATGTTTAGTTAATTTGTTCAACTGGAATTTTCTTACACCTCTTAATAGAATTGACATGTTTCTAACTTCTTCTGGACTTTGTTAGCTCCACAGTTCAAGTGTAAACTACTTGTACTAGTGCTGAGATGTTTTTGCCCTTTTGTACTGGAACTAACTGGTTACACCTTTTTGTATTTTGGCATCTTCCTGATGCCCATGCAATGATAATCTCTTACTTTACCGGAAAAAAGCAATCTCTCTTTTTTTGCTGGGATGTTGAATGACATTTTCTTAATCCTACAATCTGGAATAGAGTTGAACATTTTATAAGAGAATTAGAGTTCGATATTTCCCCATTTACAGACAAACCCCTCACTAAAAATATGCAGTAAATTGCTAAAAAATGGAAAAACATGTGAACTTTTGTGTCCTTAAAGATTGAAGTAAACAAAACAATGTGCTGACTGACGTCTTTCTTTTCCTTTCTCCCTGACACGCAGGCATGTTCTAGCCTTCAGCCTTGCATTGCTGGCACTTAAATGAGACATGCAAAGCAGCAGAATCGCAAAATAGGGTTATGCCACGGCCCTCAGCTTTGTTGGTCTTTTCCTTTTCAGAGAACGTAACTCCTATCCCAGCCTTCCATAAGCTTTAAAATGAAAATCTATTCAGGTGAGCACACCTCATCCAAGCTCTAATTTTAAGATTAATCAAGAAGTCTGTTTTCTGATAGTTCAATTGATATTTTCAGTTCTTCATTTTCCTTCTAGCAGATGACAGTAACTTTTTATTAGATAAAACAAGGTATTGTAACAAAGATTCCACATATCTCCTCAAAAGTACCTATAGAAAATTAGGAACTGAGAATTGTCCATTGCTTAGAACTACATCTGGGACATTGTGTGTAAATAACAACAGTTCCGTTCCCCCCTCCCTCAAGTGCCTGGGTATGCTACTTCTGTAAGCTGCAAGTGTTTCCATTCATTCAATTGTAACACAATACACTATAATATATGATACCTCAGTTGCTACCAATGTAGGTTCTTCGATATACACACACCTAGTACCCAAAGGTACTCTATGAAGCTGGAATGAATCATTGGTAGAGCAAGGTCCAAATCTCAGCAAAGGCTGAAAACAAACTAATCCAGGTGCCTATCAAACTTCGGTAACATAAGCATACATATTTGTCCTAAGTATTGAAGAAATGAGAAACAAAAGTGAAACTGATCGACACATTTAAAATAACAACGAGAATAACCGAACCTGCCTTGTAAATTAGGGCTTGAGAAATATTACGGACGTGCCAAGCGGATCGACCAGTAGCAACGACCATGAAATCTGCAAAATCACAGTGCTTAGGAATGGGAAAAACTTTGACATTATCAGCTTTGACATCTCTGAGGATTGTCTCCACTTCCTCCAGTTTCAGTAACTCTCCGCTGCGTATTCCTTCACCGGCGACGTCGTTGGTGGCGGAGGAAGAAAAATATAGAGAGCGATTGAGGATTGGTAGCCCTAGCTTCCATTGCTGAGTTGCAGGGGAAGAAGCGAAGCTTCGAGATTTTAGAACCGACCACATCGTAATATCTGCCGCACCGATAAACCTCCAAAACCCTTTAAACAAAACAAATATGGAAATTAAAAATTGGCATGAATTGTATTCCTATTAAATCTTTTTATTTTTTAGTTTTAGTTTTTTTTAGTTTTAAATAGTTGAACTCGTATTTTTTAAGTGATATTTAAGTTTTGCTCATAAATATCTTTTTAAAATGTCGATAAAGGAAAAAATAACAAATACAAGATAAAAAAATAAAACTAGAAAATTGAAATGATGAAACTTGATTCAACAAATTTGTTACTAGATTTATGTGTCGTTGCATATTTTGGAATATAATTTGATCTTTATAATAAAATTTTGGGCCCTGAAAATTGGTGGCTTAAAGCATGGGCTTTATTTGCTTTGTGTATCGAAGATGATTCCCTATATCTCATGTATAATTTACAAGTTATTGTATAGTACTGGGTTTATTTAACGTGCATATGAAGAGTAACGACTTTAATTTTTCGTAGAGTTTTAAAGGAAATTGAGAAAATACATAAAATCTTTTTTGAACTTGGCACGAAAACTTAGTTTCGTACTTAAACGATATTGGTGTCATATACCCCCTTAATATATTTAATGTATTTTCAACCCTCCGAACACTAGCCCAGTTGAAGGCTGGGCATTGTTACACATGCACATTTTCATTGGTCCACGTCGCTAAAGGTTTAAAAAATATCTTACCCGTTTTATATAATTCATTCGTTTCCAAAATACAACCCGACCCATTTCTTAAAAAATATCCCTAAATCTCTAAGCCCGATTCTCATCCTCTCAAATCTACAAGACCTAATCTCTGAAGATTTTTCTTTCGTAAGCGTTGAAGGATTTGCTGAGTTTATGTTTTTCGTGAAGACAAGTATAATATATTAACAAACATTTTAAATTTAGTCTCAATTAACAAGTGAATACTAATTTTGAGAGTGAATATCTAGACATCTTAAGTTGATCTCAATTAACAATTAAGCACTTCAACTCGTCGTGTCGTCGTGGACACCTGACACTAGTGTGAGTCATAACACATAAATTTTGGAGGTGTCTAGACGATCATTTTAGTAAATTGGTGTCTTCAATCTACACACACAAAAAAATGAATTTATATGTCTAAATGTGCATTCTAAAAATTAAATTATTTACTTGCCAAGTGGGGCCAAAATTCAATATTTCATTTGTATTATACCTAAGAAATATGTTATATAATTTTTCACCCGATGTTCGGAGCCCACATTAGAGTTTTGACTATAAGATCCATTCGTGTGTGGCGTCCACATTGAAGCACCGACTAAATTTGAATTGTGCACTGCATAATCAATTCGGAGTGACACTCCCAACAAGATTTCTTTCATACCTAGGGCTTTAATCTCAGGCCTCTGATTAAGAATATAACAGTCTCATACTGCACCACAACTCATGTTGGTATATATTTTGTCATGTCATATTTTAATTACAATCACAATTGTATTTGGCTAATTAATTAACATGGGCAATGGATGGAGAGAGATTACTAAACTTATTAGTCTATTAGCTAGTATGATTTATGATATGATGATAGACAAGCATTCCTCACCTTACCTACCAATTACAATGACATTAATTTTTAATATTTTGATCATCTTATTAGTTGTTACAATAGCTATTCCACAAGGAGTAAACAATAAAAGGATTATAACAAATTAAACAATTCAGTGTCTCTTTCCATCTACTCCTAATTAGCCATATGATAATCATACTTGATATTCAGAGAAAAACATATCTGCATGGAAGTTTATAATTGCTGATTTATTCCTTAAACCTGAAGAACATTAAATGGAAGTTATTTCAACTTAAATGAAAACAAAATCAGTACTATATGAATTATGAATATTATTACGTTCTTCCAATAAATTTGCATAATAATGAGTTACATTAATTGATAATCTATTTATTTTGGTAATATTATTAAAAACAAAGGAAGAATACTGTACAAATTTGTTCTAGAGGCAATCTCAGACTTGGCTAATATATAAGGTCCCAAGATGTATAAGAGAACTGAGTCGGCCTAAAAAGCGCTTGGGCGCTCTACGTATGATGTAGACTCCATCAGATACATATCGATTTCTTTCTGATGAATCAATAGTTGTCTCATCAGTAGATAGAAATAGGAGATTTCATTTGGTAGGTTGCTTTTAAAAAGTTCTACCATTTCAGTTTTTTGGATGTTTTATAATGTATAATCAATTTTTTTTTTAAAACCATGTCAATCATATCGATTTCTCTTTGGTATTAATATAGTTCGGGCTATTTTGATTTTTTTACTTTAAAATATCACCTTAAATACACCATTATGAAAACATTCATTTAGCAAGTGTACTCTTGAAGAAGCATTTCTTCACCAAGAGCTTGTTGTCGTATTGTGTTGATCTTAAACTTTTAAGAGGAGTGTTTGTATAGATTTTGTCATATTCTACTATATAGTATATTTTAATTTTAAACCTAATTAATGTAAGGCTAACTAAAAAGCAAATGTCCAAAATCGTTCAATCAACTAAGACCTATGACCTAGTTTATCTTCATATTTGAAAAATAATACAAAATATATTTATATATATTAAATTTAACACATTGTTAATATATCAAATATATTTATATATATGTAAGGTTATTCAGTTCGATTCAGGATTTTTTTTGTTTTATATAAATTAAAAAGACCTTCTTAATTGTTTAGGACAATTATACACACAAACAAAAGTCCATAATTTTATTATACAAATGATGTAAATCAATTTGATACAATTAAATTTGATCGATTTTCATATTCTTTAAATGCCCCTAAATTAATACATAATATACGTACGTACATTAAAAAAATTACTTCTTCCGTTTAAAAAAGAATATCCCTATTTTTTTTTTAGTTTGTTTAAAAAAGAATGACCCCTTTCCTTTTTTTTGCAACACTTTAACTTTAACTTTTCACGTGGCATATTTAAGACCACAAGATTAAAGGGCATTTTGGTACATTTGACATAACTTTAATTTAGAAACACAAGATTAAAAAGACTTCTTTCTTTTTCTTAAACTCTATTTCAAATCAAATTAGATTATTCTTTTTTAAACGGAGGGAATACTATCTTTATATGTATTGACATTATGTTTATCATAAAGTATAAAGAGATTATCTTATTTTTGGTAAGGTAGACAAGAATTTGTCCATTTTTGTCATTTGACAAGTAAAGTACTATTTCTTTCCTTTATTGGTTATCATATTATTATTATTATTATTATTCTAAAATTATTCTAAAATAACCGTATAAAGTTAGAGATATAATGATAACTTTCAATAAATATATACATCATTCAATATATTAATCAAATTTACGTTGGACAACTTCTTCATTATTACTATGAATAATTTGGAGAAGTGAAAGAAATATATTGAGAAATTAAATTAAGGATAATAAAACATGATTAGGAATAGTGGTGGAGCCAAAATTTTCAATAACTGAGTTCAAAATGTGAAAAAATAGACATATGAAGTTGTCGAAAGAAATTCGACATTTACTATTATATATATCTAACAAATTATTTTAACCATGTATAAATAATATAATTTTTTGCCAAAGAGATATCCCTAACTATAAGATGGCTCCGCCACCGGTTAGGATTAAAAACCATGTTTAGAATATGTTATATAATCATATTGTACTTGATACTCTTTATTCTAAAATACATAGATAGGAGTAATAAACTAATTACAAATTGTATCTATATAACTAAATCTAGTTATCCAATTATGCAGATGAGACAACATCTCATCATTTGGCATACAACAATCAAGTTTGTTGACAAAATAGATTCATCATTACTTTAATCAGTTTGGGTTTGAATTATTTTGAAAAGAACTATTATGTTTTACTATTATACTACACTATTTTGAAAAGTTTGAATTGATTAATATGGATATATGTGTGATAACTAGTTCCTATAAAAACATGAGTTTTTAATTAAAATTATATCTTATTTATGAAAATATATTATTTTTGTCTCTTAAATATAACTTCGAGCATCTTTAATTTCTTAAAAAATGAAGCATCTTTGATTCAATAATGAACTTAAAAATTAGTGATTACTATTAAAAAAAAAATACCAAACACGATCGAAAAAATAAATCAAACTTTCAAATCGATTAACTCTAACTATTTGATCTCAATTTTATTGATAATTTGAGTAAAAAAATCAGCAAATATATATACAAAAAATGATTGAGCTTAATCATTTATTCGATTAATTTATTTAAAAAGTTAAGCTGAATTTTTAGCCAAAAACCAATCGAGCTTGGTCGGTTTCTCAAAATTTTAAATATAAAATTGAACAATCCCAATTGGTTTTATTAAAAATATCATGCAGAATGTTCAAACAATGAAGCTCAGTCAAATTTTTCCTTCTTCAATTTTTGGTACAAAAAAGACGATTGAGTTCAATCGATTTTATTAAAAAATGATTGGAAAATTGGGATCAAACCGTTTAAGTATCATCATATTTTTAATAATATAATATTTTTTAAATTCATTCTGTTAGTCAGACCAAATGCACTACACTTTAACAAATTTAAGGAACTAATTAAAATACACATAATTATAATTAAGGGACATCTCTCATAGATAAAGGGACAACTTTAATTTGTCTAAGGACTCATCCCATAGTCAATAAGATATTTCATTTCATTTCATTCTTGTTGCATGTAGTGTTATATTGTTAGAAATATTTTCTTAACCAAAATTATTCTATTTCTGAAATAAGACAATACAAGAAAATTCCACAATTTTTTTTTTTTTTTGTTGATATACACATACATAATTTCACCAACTCTTTAAGGTAGGAAAAAAAAAGAAGCAAGTTAGCTAGACAAATAATTATTGGAGTTGGAAATAACATTTTCATTATTCCCTAAATATTATTCCACTAGTAGCATAATTTTATAAAGACTTGACATCTTTATTTAAGTTCCTTTTTTGCTCATAACAAGAAAAATGATAGCGATATTTTAGTAACTAAAGTCAAATGCAGGCATGGATCATAATTATAAGTTTATCTTATATTTATTTACATAACATGTCAAATAAGAAGGTGACAATAAAGAAAATATAACATGTAACAAGGAGATAGTAAAGTCTACCAAAAGAGAGGAAAAATAACAATAAAATAATGTACTACTACAACTAATAATAATATAAAAAAATAAATAACATATTATGATAATTGTAGAAAACAATAATAATGATAAATATAAAAAATAAGAGCTACAATATTATAACTAGTATAATGTCAAACACCAACTATTTTAAGCAAGTTAAGCCAACTACACGACCTTCTATTTTAATATGTATCATCTACACCTTTTTATCTAATGTTATGTCCTATGTCGTTGCAATTTCATATATCGTCTTATCATTTTTTTCCAATACTTCTTTGACCTATCTTTTTATTCTTTACTTTTTTAGAAGAATAGTTAAGTATAATCAAAGAATAATATTGAAAAGTAATACGTATTTAATAACTCCAATAGCAATTCACTTAATATAAGTAGTGCATTAAATTAAGACTTGTTGAATGAAAAACATAAAATTTACCACAATAAATAAGATTGCTCATTCCTCAATTAGAAATTCCGACTTCAAGTCCTAAATATGAAAAAATTCTCACCAAAAAAAGCTTTCGGACATCAAATGTAAAACTAAAAAAGAAAAAAGAAAAAACGCATTGATTTGTTATATTTTTTAGGAGAATGGTTAAAAATAATCAAAAGAATGATACTGAAAATAATATTTAATTATTATCATTAAATATTTTAATTAAAAGATTTGCTACACCTCAGTAATAATTCAAATAATATGAATTAGATAGAGTATTAAATTAAGACTTGCTGAATGAAAAACATAAGTTTTACCATCATAAATGAGACTGCTCCTTAGTTAAATTTTTTTATCTTCAAACACCAATTACTCTAAGCAAGTTAAGTCAACTATACTACTTTCTACCTTAATATGTGTCACATTTCTATCTAATTTTATGTCCTAGGTTGCCTGTAATTATGTCATATCAAGTCTTATCACATTCCCTCTATATTTCTTTGGCTATTAATTCTTTACATTTTAGGAGAATAGTTAAAAATAATCAAAATAATAATGCTCAAAAGTAACATTTAATTTTTGTCCTTATATATTTTAATTAAATTGTGTGTGCTATACCCTACTAATAATTCACTTAATATGAGTAGTTCATTAAATTAAGACTTGTTGCATGAAAAACATAAATTTTATCACAATGAATAAGATTGCTCCTCCCTCAATTAGAAATTTCAACTTCAAATCCTAAATAAAAAAAAATTTCCAGTAAAAAACACAACGCTTTTGGACATCAAATGTAAAACTAAAAAAAAAAAGAAAAGAAAAGAAAAACATTAATTCTTTATATTTCTAAGAGAATAGTTAAAAATAATCAAAAGTATAATACTGAAAAATAACAATTAATTCTTATCCTTAATAACTTTAATTAAGAAATGTGCTATATGCTTATATTCCAGTGATAATTCACTTCATATGAATTATATAAAAATTTAAATTAAGACTTGTTGAATGAAAAATATAAAATTTTATCATAATAAATGAAATTATTCCTTCTTTAATTAGAAATTACATCTTAATATGAAATATTTTTCAAAACACTTCTCGACATTGAACCCAAAATAAAAAAAAAAAGAAAAGCATCAAGTTTTACTTGTAGGAGGTAAGGGATAGTGATCTAGAACCTAGGGAATTGTACTTGGAATAGTAATAATTATAATAAAAACACATATACAAACTCACGTGTGAATTGTGATGTTAGGCTTTTGATACCTTTTCTCTATGAACATCAAACTCTCCACCATAAACCTCAAAACATTACAATAAAATAAAAGAATAAATCTATGTTTATATCTGCTAATAATATGGAATATTATCTAACTGTAATTATCCAAAATTAACAAAAAAAAATGAAAAAGGAAAAAGAAGGAAAGGGAACTATCAGATAGCAAAAAGAAAGAGAAAGGAAAAAAGGAAAGCTTGCTGT
Source organism: Solanum sitiens (assembly GCA_016801875.1). Taxonomy (NCBI): domain Eukaryota; kingdom Viridiplantae; phylum Streptophyta; class Magnoliopsida; order Solanales; family Solanaceae; genus Solanum; species Solanum sitiens. Next base: position 32,093 of record JABWTJ010000484.1, on the reverse strand, counting down.
TGCTGAGAAGGAAAGAAGTAAAATTACTATTCAACCCTAAAACCAAAACCCCTCTTTCACTGCTCATTCATCATCACCAACATCAATTCATTCTGCAAAATTCAGTCTTGTTAACTTTTTATGTTTTTTTTTTTGGGGGAAAAAATGGTTTCTTAGGGTTTACTTTTGTTTTTGATCCACAACAACTCATCTGCATTCTTGAAAAAGTAATTAAAAATGCTTTTTTGGGTTCACTTGTGTATAATTTCACAACCCATTTTTGCATTTTGCTGATCTGTACAAATTCTTGCAGATCCAGCTTTGGGTTTACACTCTTTCTTGATCTTTTTCTTGTTTCAAGTTCAGATTTTTCTTCAAATTTCAAGCTTTGTGGTGTTATTGGAGTAGTGGGGTTCGAGTGTTTTGTTCTAATTTTAGTTTTGATGAGTTGTAAGCTCAAGTGGAGCTGTTAATTGGCTTGCTTTTGTTTAATTTGTGATTGGGTTAGGGTTCTTGAGGTACCTCCTTGTGGAATTTTGCATTTTTTTTTTGTGTGTGGGGACTTCCTGCTTGATTTGCTTATAGTGATTGGGTATTTGAAGTTGAACTGTTCTTTTTGTTGCCAAGATTCTGTATAGAGTTGACTGAGTGGCTAAAAGTTCAATTTTGGCCTTAGATTTTGGAATTGAAATCATTTTCAGTCGCAAAGTGCAAAGTGGCAAGGACTATTTTTTTTTGCCTTCATGTTCCAGGTGTATGTAGTTTGAAGAAAGTTGAATTCCCACTTTGAGATTTCTGTGAAGTGGTTGAAATCTTGCTTAATTGTTCATGGGGGACACAATATGCTGTTTTGGTTTGGGGTTCCTAGGGGAGTTTGATTGATTAGTATTAGGGTGAGCCGACGCTTACACTGTTATGCCTCCTTCACCTGCTATGAGATGCTCTCCTGGAAGGGAGCTTAGGGCAGAAAATCACAAGAGAGGGCGCAGTCTTGAAAGTGGGATTCATTTGAGGAACAAGGATGATGATCTTGCCCTGTTTAATGAGGTGCAAACCAGGGAAAGAGATAATTTCTTGCTTCAATCAAATGATGAAATCGAAGACTTATTTTGTAAGATAATGCATTAATTTATGTTTTACATTTTAGAGCTTTATTTTGTTGCCAAGCACAGAAACATGCTCTTGCTTTTATTTTCCTGACTATATTGCTTTTGTTGCTCATTGTTGTTGGCAGCTACTAAATTGAGGTATTTTTCGGATTATAAGCTGGGAATATCAATTCCAGCTCGAGGAGAGAGTAGTGACCTTCTTAATGCGGAAGGCGATAAGAATGACTATGACTGGTTGGTTATGTTTATCTTTCAAGCATTCTACTTTTTGCTCCCCTATTTTGTCATTTTGTACATATATGTTGATAATGAACTCAAATGCGTAGTTTGCTCAATGGCTACGTGCTTGTCCAAACTTTCTATCGATGTTTCTAATTTAGCTGACAAAACTCCCCTTTGTTTACGATTCTAAAGCTGTGGAGCCAGAAAGAATAGGCTTGTTCATTGTAAATCTGCAGTAAAATTTTAGAAAGAAATGCATTTTATTTTTGTAAGAGACGTATATTTATTTTTTAGCACACATGTTAGGTGGTGTATGTTCTTCAATATACCCCTCATGCCTAATATGCTGTGTTATTGATGAAATGTTATCTAATATGCTGATTTATTGATGAAATGTTATCTAATATGCTGAGTTATTGATGAAAGGTTATTGACCCCTCCGGACACTCCTCTTTTTCCTTCTTTGGATGACGAGAGTCATGAAACACGCCCGTCAAATCATGAGCAGAGGGGCCGGCCTAGAAGCCAACCCATTTCAATCTCTAGATCATCAACGGTGAGCATTTTAGTCATTCAACTGTTTTCCTTTACCTTTTTGGGGAACTGTATTGATGATTATAGTTAAATAACGTACCAAATGCAACCTAACCATATCTATGCATGGAGCTTCTGTTTTAATTAATACAATCAGTTTATTAACTTTCATATGGATTGAATGGTAGATGGACAAGAGTCACAGAAGTAGTAGAGGTAGTGCCAGTCCGAATCGCCTTAGCCCGTCTCCTAGGTCTAGCTATACTGCCGATCAATCAAGAGGAAGACCATCTTCAGCGCCTCATTCAAGTCCACCGCCTAACTTGCGGCATTCTACTCCGACAAGGAAACCGTCTCCCTCACCTAAGAAATTCTCAACACCTCCTCCAAGGTCCTCTACACCAACTCCTCGGAGGTTGAGCACAGGCTCCAGTAGTACTGCTGCTCCATCGCAAGTGAGGGGCACCTCTCCTGTCAAGACTAGTAGAGGAAACTCTGCATCACCGAAGATAAGGGCGTGGCAGTCAAATATTCCAGGATTTTCCTTGGAGGCACCTCCCAATCTTCGTACTTCACTGGGTGATCGCCCTGCTTCCTATGTGAGAGGGTCCTCTCCTGCATCCAGAAGTGGATCAAGGTCTGGAAGACAATCAATGTCCCCGACTGCTTCTCGAAGTGTCAGCTCATCACATAGTCATGATCGTGACCCTTTTAGCTCTCATAGTAAGGGGTCAGTTGCATCTTCTGGTGATGATGACATAGATTCTCTACAATCCATTCCTGTGAGCCGTTCAGATCATTCAGGTCCAAGAGGTATCAGTGGATTCCAAAATAAGAAAGCTCTTGGTCATTCAAAGAAGCCAACAAGAGTAGTGTCCTCTAGTTCTGCTCCAAAGAGATCCTTCGACATGGCAATCCGGCAAATGGTATATTACCTTCTTTACTCTTGCGTATTTACTAGAATTTGCGAAACTCTAATATAAACCTGGCATTAGTTTTCTATATCGTTTTCTCATAAAGATGTCACTAGGATGGACAGTTGATTGGAAATGGACCATCATGCTCAAGTTGTGCTAAAATGGGGTCTGGGTAAAAACACGGGGTGGGGGCACAGCTGTCAGGTATACTTTAGGTTGTATCTTTCTAATGCTTGGGACTGGTTGTCAAAAATCCAAACAAGAGTGTAAAGAAATATTGATACTTTAGGAAGTACGAAATGTTGTTGGAAGTTACAAGTTTTGGTTTATTGATGCCTAATACTTCTTTGAACATCATAAACATTTTCATTATACTGGAAACGTTGATAAGGATCTTCCTTCATATGCCACATTTTACTAAGGAGCTATCCTGGAAACATTCTGAAATTACAATATAAAAGGCACGTGCACACTAATATTTTCCAAATTTGTGATTATAATTGGTATTTTCCATATTCATATTTTCCCCCATAGTATAATATTATCCAAATCTACTGAGAGCAGTAATTTACTATTATCAACGAAGTAGCACTGAGTCTTGGACTATAATTCAACATCCAGGATCTGGAGTTACAGGATGTTAGTCTTGTGTGACCTAGTCAATGAAGTGGGTTGAGAAGGAGCGGATTTACTTTAGGCCCAGGGGTGTCACATGACACTGCTTTGTCCCAAAATTTTATTAAATATATATACATAATTGGAATCACAATAAAGGGTAAATTAAATAAAGTGACACTGCTTAACGCAAAGAGCAACCAGGGTCGAACAGTGGACCTCTTATAAGTTAAGTGAACCGCGAACCAATGAGTCCAAAAAATCATATCCTAATTCTTTCGACAAGTTAATGTTAGACTTCTTAAGTAAGGATGTTGTTGCTTTCCAAGTAAATTTTTTTTTTTTTTTTTTTGCAAATTTATATCTCTAGTTAGCTGTGATATATTTTCTTCTTCATCTTCTTTCTCATCAATAAAATAGATTAAGATTGATTTGCGAAATCAAATGAATGATGACCTCTTTTAGTGATCCTTTGATGCCTTGTATAGAAAAAAAGTGTTCAGAAATGAAAATTCATCGAGGAGAGCTATAGTAAATAGTAATATATGTGAATTGTGCTTTGTTTATATTATGTTCTTTCTTTAATATAATGTTATACAGTAGTGTTTTATTTATTTGTTTTCATTTTAAAATGTGATGCTGCTTATGAAAAATTCTGCCACTGCATGAGTCTCAGTTTCAAATCCCATCAGAGACAAAAACATTTAGGTAATTTCTTAAGACAGAGTTAGGTATCCGAAGAATTAGACAACCCGGATACCACTATTATAAAAGAAAATCTTAGACTTTTATCTGTTCAGATAATTGGTTATTCCACCGTGGAATCTTGGAACGTCCCTTAAACCCTATTACCTGAAATATTTTCCCAACTTTCATTTCGGTATGTTATGAGTAGTCCGCAAAGCATAAAAAAATTGATGTCAATATACTGGCCTTTGGATTACAAGTAGGGAAAATTATGTTTTTTTTCCTTATTTCAATTACTAAGGATCTTTTGATACATGCAATTGCATTTTTCTTTTTTGGGAAGTACATGCAATAAGTGAATTTCCTTGAGAAGAAAGTTGACAAGAAACAAACTTATTTTTATTCTTTTAGTATGTTTGATAGGATGTTGAGAAACAAATTTTATCGTACTCTCGTTTTATTCCCCTTTAGATTTCTGAAAGCCTCATTGTTATAAAGTGAGTTATAAATTGAAAAAGTAGTTAATTGTTTGAAAAATCAGAACAGCTACATACTGAAAACAGACTTATTTTTTTTAAAGTTGATTGTATTTTTTCAGTTTAATTATTATTTATATTTATTAGAACAATTAACTAGTCCGACTAACACTAGTTTCTTAAAGTTATTTATCAACAAACTCTTTTCCCCTTAAAATTCTGCTAAAGATGAAGAACTCTTGGTGTGCTACATTTATTGTTGGTTGTGTTTTTCCAATTGAGCTAGCAGATCTAACCTTGGTAAGAAAGATCAATGCATTACATTGTTTATTTTCTAGGTTCAAATTCAGGTCTGGAATCTTTACAGTGTCGGAGAATCATGCATAATCATAAATAAAGGTTATTGCTGTAATTTATTTGAAGGACTAGTTATGTCATCGAATAGAACGTCAGTTTAGAATAACCATATACAAACCTTGCATGAGGATGTGAGGCATTGTGATAGAAACCGAGGTTTTATACTGAATAAAAACAACAGAAAATATAAAAAGAGACACAAGTATCTCGTATCTCGAAGAACAATATAAAATACAAAGAGAGACAAGTATCTCATAGCTCTTAGAACAACCTTTTCTGCATTTAAAATATATTTGACCATCTGTCTACTTATTTTCTAGATCTCCTATTATATAATAGATAAATAATAACTACTTTATAATTATTTAGGATAAGTATAGATAACTCCTAATAACAGTAGGAAACTGCCATAACTCCTAATAACAGTAAGAAACTGCTCATTGCTCCATGAGTGAAACCTCCCGTAATTTGAGAAGATGCAAATCAGTATCTTCTCCTATCTTTCTTCGCTTCTTCCTCCTTGAATAAGTATGGAAGATATGTGCCTTATCACATAGACTGTGTTACGACTAATGTTTCGGCGTCTCCGCATCATTTGGTTGTTCCTTGATGCTTCACTTGTAGTTAAAGGCACTTCTCTTTATATCGAGGCAGTAAATAAGTCACCCCAAACTAAAAATTGAGTTAGGTGGTCTCTGCTATTGGAGTGTTACCCGACCAAACAAAAGCTAGCACACATCCTAAGAAAGTGACCAGAATATTAGACGACGGTCATCTCTAACTGTTTGCGCTTGCTTTGTTCTTCCCTGTTGTCAAGTTACCTTCTTGTTTCTTTCATTAGCACTTCCGCTTTTTTTGGAAAGTGACCAGGTGAGTGTGGCATGGCTTGCCAGTAACAATCTTCAAACTTGCAAAACTTAAGATGATAAACCCGCTGTATCACCCCCAGTGCAAGTAAAATTCCTCGGCATACTAATTAAAGATATCCTATATCAGCACTGTTTCCCTAAAACCAAAGTGTTGGATTTAATAGAACAAATTATAACTAGTAACTTGGCGCTTAATTTTGCTGATTAAGGAAATGCAAGCTCTCAATTGCAGCTATATAATCACTGCATGGGAATGTATGGTTTTCTCATTCAATTTGTTTAGAAAATATGTTTCTGAAGTCAACAATCCTATTGTAGGATCACAGGAAATCTCCCCAGAATATGTTCAGGCCTCTCTTATCAAGTGTCCCCAGTTCAACTTTCTACGCTGGAAAAACAAGCACCACACATCATTCTATAATCTCCAGAAACTCCTCCATCACAAGTAGCAGTAATGCTAGCTCTGATCAAGCTACAAATGGACTACATGACAATGAAGGAATTGAACAAAGCCAGGAGGATATAGGTAATGATCAAGTAAAGACTACATATGTTGATTTGCAGGATGAAGTTTTTGTCCTTGACAAGGCTGATTCTACAAGTGAAGATCTCGGGAAACAAATCTATGATAGGGTCTCTTGCAGTCCACTTGGTGATCCTGATGGTGACCCGAGGGTTGATTCTCTGCTTGTTGGCTCTAAAATTTGCAGTCCACATGATAAAGCTTTGGAAATGGTAGTAGATGTGGAAGTCTTGAACTCGAATGCAAGTGTGACCCACGTGAATGCGTTAGAAGATGCTGCACTGTGTTCTAGATGCGGTCAATGGTACTATTACACTGAATCACTTGATGGAGATCTGAAGCTTTGTCCAGATTGTGTTCATTCAGAAGTACAATTGCGTGCTACTCCCCCATTAAGTCCGGTAGTTGGTGAGAATTCTCCTGAAACTTTGACAGCAATCCTAGACAGATCAGTTGACGGTTTTGAATCAGCTGGGAATTCACATGATTCCTCAGAAGCAACTGGCAATAATAAATTGGGGGATTATCATCATAGATTGAGTCCAGATGAGGGTGAGAAGGCTTATATGAAGTCGAATGTAAATGAAGGTGTGCAAAGCCACCTAGCAATGGCTCAGTCACCCAATGCTGATATCAGCTCCAAGCTTGTTCAGAATGCTGAAAAAAGAGAAGGTGCAGGTATTTCAGTGCTGCTGAATAGATCAAGTAGTGGGAAGGGGAACATTGTTCAGAACAGGACACTTTCTGCCACTAATATAAATTATGATGATTTGTCATATGTACGAGATGCAGTGAACAACAGCTTGAGAAGCTCCACTGGATATGGTAGTGCATCTGCTTCATCATCCCTTGATTTGGGCTCTGCTGGTCATGCAGAAACTCGCTTCCAGCGGCAATTAAGTGGAAGGAAACTTGACTTGGATAATTATTGGAATCAGAATGATAGAAAGCTCCAAAGCTCCAACTCATCCTTATCTGGAACTTCAAGTCATGCAGTACAAACTTTAAGCATTGTGACAAGTTCCCTCGAAGAGTCCTTCGAAACGTCTGCTTCTGCCGACTTGCAAAAGAATATTGAGGTAGCATATGTTGATCGAGAAAAAGAACTGCTGCATGGAGAAAATACAAAAATGGACAACTTATGCGCTGAGGTTGAGAGTGATGATAATTGTAGAATTGCCTCCAAGTCAGTGGATCACTCAGGCACTGTGCCATCAGTTGCAAATTTTGAGGAGTCCAGTTCATATAAGAATTGTGATAACTTGGCAAACTCGGACAATTCTGTGAATATGGATCCTTGTGATTTGATTTCTGAAACTATTCCTATTGAGGAAGATGTGTCAAATTCTTCGGTTGATAAAGTAGAGATTGTGGCTTCTTTGAATCCGAGCTCACTACATGCGATATCTGAGCTGGAAATTGAGAATGGACATGTGGGTTCTCTTGATTTACAATCTGATGTTTGCTCCTTGCATTCAGAGAGCAGCATCGATGAATTAAATGAGCAGTCCTTGCATGCAGCGTCTGGTGATGGCAATGAAATATTAGCATCTGTTGACAAAGCTGATTCCATGGATCACAAGGACATCGTTCGTGGTATGTATATTTCTTGTGTTGTAATTATGCATTTTCTTGTAAAGATTTTTCCTTTTGGAATGCGTATTAACTGTTGAACCAAATGACATAGGAAATGGAGTCTACTATCCTTTTAAATGTATCCACTAGTCTCTTTTGTATCTGAAGTTTCATCTCTTGTGACAGAAGAATCAACTGTTACACTGGAGGGGCAAGGAGGTAACAAGCCAAGAAGCTTGACACTAGAAGAAGCTACTGATACAATACTGTTTTGTAGCTCCATTGTACATGACCTTGCATATCGAGCTGCTAACATAGCTATTGAAAAAGAGAATTCAGTTCTGTTGAAGGATTCACGGCCCACGGTGACTATAGTGGGCAAAGGGAATTCTGACAGAAGGGATCCGCGTGGTAGAATCTCAGGTAGACGTAATTCGAAGTCATCTCAAAAGGCTAGACAGAAGTTGGAGGTGGACGCCAAACCTCCTCAAAGCAACACCAACACGGAAAGTGATGAGAAAACGGATAAATCCACAACTCGCATTGTTGGTGCTCCTATTAAAGGTGACAGCTTGAATCCTCCAAAGCTGGAATCCAAATGCAACTGCACCATAATGTGATGATTACTCCCAAAGTTGCTCCTCTGATTAATGCTTGGTCCAATTCTATTTTGGTGATCAGCAGTTTTTTTTTTTTTTGCATTATTTGTAAGAAGAAATATATATATGTTTCTAATAACATAATCACTGTAAAGCTTAATTGATTGTTAGGGAGATAATAGCAAAGGGCATTGGAGGTTTGTTCCAATGGCCATATTCTTGTTAGTCCATTTGTATGTCATTCTAGTTTTTTTTTTTCACTGGAGAGCAAGTGTGAATTCTTTTTCCTTTCTGGTGCTAGAGAAAATTCTAAATTCACAACCCTTCCATTTTTTGCTGCAGATAAAATGGTTATTTAGCTATAAATTTTATTTATCTATTCATTATTTACTATTAGTAGTGATAATTTCAGAGATCTCTTTTTAGGTTTTGCTTAATCAAACTAACCTTCCCTATAATTATCCAATGTCGCATCGGAATTCTGCTACACTCGGAAGCAGAGGCAGTATTACGGGGATTTTAAATTTTCTTTCCCTTTCTTATTATTGAGTTGTCAATCACTTAATTTTTTAGTACAAATATAAGATTTAAAGGAAAAGCTATTAGGTTCGAAACTGTCAATCAGTATTTTTAGGGGTTTACAAGTTATTACTTAATTTTCTAGTTCAAATATAAAATTTAACAGAAAAGCTAATGGGTTCGTTCAAACCCATGAACTCCACCTAGTTCCGCTCCTGGCAACACTACACTTTTGTTTAGCCTCATAGTTAAAACTTTTTTCCCGCCAAAACTCTGGAGAGTTCAGATGGAATCCATATTATTTCATATTTCTAAGTTAATATTATCTGTTTTAGAAATATAAAAGGAAATTCTAATCCCTATAGGTTTTCAAGATTTATTTATTTATTTTGTATTTGATTAAACTGTTCCCTTTTTCTTGTATAACTGTGAGTTCTAATTTGGCTTCAACTTGAATTGAATTTGTCTATTTAACAAATAATTTTGTGAAAAATATGTTTGTAAGAAATCCTTTTCCTTACATATACCAAGATTGTTAGTCCCATTAATAATTACAAGATGTTAGATATCACAATTGAAGATATTAAAATTAATCCGGATTCATCTCGTCTCGATATATTGGCTGCTGTTTGTGAACGTGCTTCTGAAATTCACGAAGAAGAAGAAGAAAATTGTACTGTTGGAAAAAAGAGGAGGAAACAGAAAATCGTTCCAATGCCCCAAAATATAAATGATCGAATCAACGAGTTGGATAAAAAGGTAAGAGAGGTAAACTTTATAATGGAAAAAAAAATATATTACACGGATGCTAGTGAAAGTCACAATCGTCTCTCCATACCAACAACACAAATCGTTGAGAAATTTCTAACAGATGAAGAAGAAGAGTATCTGTGTATGTGTAGTAATGGCAACAAAAAGAACTTCAAGAAAGTTCGAGTTATTGATCCGTGTCTTGACATTGGTGAACTAGAATTGAGAAGATGGGAGATGAAGAAATTGGATAAAAACAATGAAAAATCTAAGATGAGTGTATGTTATGTATTGAATGGGAAGTGGACTACAATGCGTATCCGTAATGAAATCGAAAAGGATAATAGGATTCAAATCTGGGCTGTTCGAATGGATGACGATGAGTTGATTATTGTTCTTGTGAAGCTCACGTAACAATAAAAGATATGTATTGTATTTAATGTGAATTAAGGTCATAAGAGTTGAATATATATATAGATATGTTCGGATCAGTTTTTAAGTGTGAGTAGTGTATTTAATGTCATAAGTGACTCCTATAATATGAAAAATTTTGCGGCCTGATACCAACCAAATGAAAGGTCATGAAGTTTTCTTTCCAACACCTTTTATCGCTCATCAATAACATGTTATTCTCATTTTACATGACCCCCTGCGCGAAGAGGACGCCAACTACGTGACTGTGCGGTAGGACCAGTGCTACTGCCAAGGCTGCACGAACAGCCGAGCGACCTAGGCTCCAGGTGCGCGATCGCGCATGTTCTATGAAATTCTTTTAGTTTTCTCTTCTTTTCAAATTATAGAAGGGGTATTTTTGTGTTTTACTCGTCCCATAATGTCAATCCTCCGTCTGTTAACCTCTCTGAAAAGTAGTATTCAATTGGTTTTTACAAGTTACGATAAATTTTTCTCCTATTTTTACTCAACATTTCAAAGAACAAGATCTACAAGAATTCTAGAGGTATAAATCATGATTATTTCTTAAACTCAATGAGGAATTTCTTTCATTCTCATGTTCAAAACTTTTCAATTTTTGTGATGTTAATTATGTAGTTAGGGTTATCAAACACACTTTCAAATTTACCATATCTATGATCTGAATTGCATTATTTCTTGAACTATTTATTCATGATTATGAAGTCTTGACTATTGTACTTTCTTTTTGTGCTTAGCAAAGATTTTTCATTGTCATCTTTATTAGTTCTTGACATGATGTTTTTTTCATGATTCTTGAAGTTTATTTTTCAAAGCATACTTTTAGAGCCTTCATGTTATAATGGGAGCTAATTTTGAGAATCTTCAAGCTAAGCATGTTTTAGTTCATTATATAAATTTAGGAAGAAAGGTTTGAGCTTTTATCTTACAAATTTAAGCTTAGTCTCACACTTTATTCAGGCAGACAAACAATTTATCTATTTTATGAGAATATCAATATATAAAGACTATTTTTGAGAGGATTATTTATTATTGAAAGAAAGGGAACATGAATAAGTACCCCCAACCTATATCCGAAATTCTAAAGACACACTTATACTATACTAAGGTCCTATTAACCCCTAGAAATTATTTTATAAATAATGTTCTTCCCCTTTTCGGCCTACGTGGCACATAGGTTGAAAAAGTTATCAACACGCGCTGAACCCACAAAATAGTGCTTAACGATTCTGCCATGAACGATCCCAACATCCTATCAAATACGACCAATCAAGATATTTTTCTTCTGCATTGATTTTATAACATAAAAAATATATGAATTACTATGCATAAAGTGAAATACTAATTGAATAAACGAGTCTAGATTTATATAAAACACAAATCACATGATCAAAAGATTTTTTTTTAAAAAAGGTGAACTTTTCAAAAGTACATATATCGGATAAAATTATAAACACAATAGTCATCTATTAATCACACATTTCAAATAAATAATTTATTTATTTATATATAAAGCTCTATATTGATTTAAATGGTAATATTAAGAATTAAAAAACTTAAGAAATATTTAAGAATTTTAGGTGAACTAAATTAATAAGTTAAAATAAATGTATTTGTTTGATGCAAGAATAATGGTGTGTGTACAAAAAAATTGTTTTATTATGGGGATTGAACTCATAATTACTTGATTCAAATAGACATCATTTGCCGCGGCACCAAAAGCTTAACTTTTGTTAAGGGTGTCCAACTTTAAATATATATCATTTAAAAGCAAAATTTGACATATATATGTACATCATAATTTTCCAACGAAGGGTGTGCAACTATTATAACTCAGGGTCGTCTTAACCACTAGCACACACTTAAGTAATCGGTTGGGCCCTCATATTTTTTGGAGGCCCATTTTTTTTCAAAAGTAGAGTAACTTACATAAATATAGGGTTATTAAATTGGAATTCATAAGTGTGATATTTATATAAAGGGACAATACTTTCTAAATTAATCTAGTTGTATTCTATGTATGTCCATTTTTCAATACATAATTACATTTATAATTATAAAGCACAAAATAAAATAAATTTATTTATAATTGGCAGACCTTTAATTAAGCCCGTTGAAATAGTTTTTTTGGTTGTATACAAATCAAAATTTGAGGACATTTAAAATGGCAGAATCCACTTTTATAAAACGACAATATCTTAAATCACGCCACTTTGATTTGATGATTATTGTTTTCAAAATTTGTATAAAATTTTGTTAGAATTGATACATCAATACAATGGTGCCAAATTATTTCTGGATTGATGTCTTATTATACATTTCACATATGAAAAATACAACAAAGATATCGTGAATACAAATAAAAAGAATACAAGTTGTATTATGGTATGAATACATATATTTGTTGGTCCATTCAACCTAAGAATTCTTGAATAATGTCGCGCCCAGAGGCTACCTCCTTAATGTAACACGGGGCCTAGGATCACGAGTGATCCCAAGCTAACACTGTGTCTAGCATATATCAAGCATATTGAGAAAAAATGAATAAGACGTGTTCTATGCAGAAGTTAAAACAATGGATAACTCAAAAGATGGAAAAATTCATATGGTATGAATAATAATATATATAAAAAGAGTTTAGTGATAACTGAAACAACATTCAAGGGTCTATCAGGCATAACCGTCTAAATTCTGTGTAATAGCACTAAGTAGGGTCTGGAGAGAGTAAAATGTATGCATATTTTACTATTACCTTAGAGATAGAATGTTATTTGTGATAGACCATCGGTTAACATAAAGTGTCCAAAGTAGAATAGGGAGAAATAATGTAAATGAAGAAATACATTTTAGGATTGGAGATATAACATAAATGAATTGCTATCACATTATATCGTCACAAACAATATACCTCGATTAGTAGGGTAGATTCTTGCCTTCTTGGTCCAAATCTCCTTCAAAGTTCAAAATCCTATGCGCTAACTCCAAATTATTCTTTCGTATGTATCTGTGGCTCTATCTTATTTTTAGTCAAAGAACCTTTATAGTAGTAGTAGTAGTGGTAGTAGTAGTGATAGTGGTCGTGGTCGTGATGATCGTGATGGTCATGGTGATAGTGGTTGTAGTGGTGATCGTCGTGGTGGCTCTATCTTATTTTTAGTCAAAGAACCTACATGCATTTTATATGCTAAAAAATATTTTTAGGTAGACGTTTATTGAATGGTGAATTATTAGTATAATGAATGTATTCATTGAAAAGAAAATGTTTTCACCTTTTCACCTCCTATCATTTTGAAAGTTAAAGAGTCGCATGTATTTAGTGAATATTTTGAGTCTTTCTTATCTGCATATTTTTCTTAAAATTGTCAATTATCCAAATTTAATTGATGATAACTATCAGATCTTCTCACCAATGACATACTTATCCATAATGAAATGGTAAATCAACAATATCTATATCTATACTACCTTAAAAGTATGGACTCTCTAACTTGAATGTTAAATTACTATAATGTCCCTAACTTAAAATACCCATATTATATCTATTTGAATCACATATATTCTTTTGAAAGGTTATGATTTTTCAGATAAGTTGTGACTTATTCAAATGGTTGTGACTTTTATGATTAGTTGTGACTTTTTTAAAAAGTTGTCATTTCTCTAATAAGTTGTGACTTTTTCAAAGGGATGTGACTTTTCGAAAGGATTTGTCACTTTTTCAAAGAGTCATGACTTTTCAGAAAAGACACAATAAGTACATATTCATAATATCTTTTGACTATAAATAGATGGATATTCTCTCATTTTCAACCACAAAAAGTTTATAATCTTCTTCTTGCTTTTTATTTTTGTGATTTATTATTGTTGAATGCATTTGTAGATCAGTGGAATTTGAGGTACCATTATTCGGATGAAGTAAATCATTCAATCTTAAGAGGGTACATTCTAGAAGCTTGAGTACTTGGGGGAAATATTTTTTGATGATTTAATAGTTGTTTTATTTGCTTAATATATATTAATATGTAATGTTTCAATATATGAAGCTAATATGCAGTTAGTCTAATTTCCTTCTTTTTAAGACAACTTTTCTTGCAATTCAAATATATGCTTTTGGATATGTATTTTTTAAAATTTATGAACTTTTCGTGATTCTTAAAATTGTCATTTGTTGATGCTCAATACATTAAAATGATTGTATTTATAATGTTATTTATGTGATTGAGATTTTTAGGATGTTTGTTTCAAAAATAATTATTACTATATAAATATTTCCCTCTGTTTTTACTTATTTATTTCTTCTTTAATAATATTTATGTAAAGAAAAATTCATATGATTTATAATTATGATGGGTTCAAGGGTGTATTAGTATTTGCTAATATTTATGGGATACAATATTATATATGTCATGAAATTATCATTAAGTTTATATGGAATCAATGTGCAATGCACGGGAAGATTTAAAGTGCAAATGGATTATCATTTTGCTCCTAAACTAAATAAAAATATATTTCATTATCTAAATAAACAAATTCAATTTTTGCACTTTAATTCTTTAGTTATTACATTATAAATTCTTTTAGTTTGTATTAATTATTGCAAATGTTATTCACACCCTTTTACATTTTTTAGTTATAGCATTATAAATTTATGTTGAATATTATATTAATATTTCTATCTCTCCTCTTTCTTTGTATTAACTTTTTACAAAATAACTTTCCACATTCTTATATAATTCCTATATACCTGATAACACAAAGTTGTTATTGACCCTTGAATAAATCATGTATGGTTAAATAAACTGAAAATCGTTTACAAAGATATGAACAATGTATTTATTGGGTTTATAATAAACATGTGATTATATATAAATTTTGTAGAATGATATATTTTCCATGTTTAATGTTTAGTTTATCAATGGCAAAAAAAGAAATAAAAACTAAATATTTTTTTAATTTATGTACATATTTAATCGAGAAGACAAATATCGGAATGAAAAACAAAAAACAGCATATATTATGCATCTTATAAAATAAAAATTAATGCGCAAAAAATAGTTCTAAAAAGTAAAAATATAGTTATTTTCTTCACATGTTCATATGTCATCTAAAAATTTAATTCACATACTTTAACTTTTAAAATATTTATATTATTAAGTGCGGAATACACGTGCAATGCACATGTTTGAGAACTATTATATATATATATATATATATATATATATATATATATATATATATATATATATATATATATATATATATATATATATGTCAACATGAATAGAAAAAGAAACAGTAAGATTGGAAGCTACTTATTTAACAAGTAAGTTATAAGTTATTTTCTCTTTTATTATTTTCTATTAGTGGACATGAAATTGTATATTTTTGTTTACTCAATTTTGTATCAAGCAACACTCTTCACTATTATCGAGTATGAAATCTAATAAATAGTAGTAGATATCATGAAGCTTTTAAGATATGAATTTGTTGCTTAGTAATATTTTTGTGCTTATTTGATTTCTGAAGTTTAATGTTCATACATCATTTAGTAGTGATACACATGAAATTTATAGATAAATCTTTTATATGTGTATTGTTTTTCCAAAGGTAAAAATTGATCAATATCTTTTTGATCTCTTTGCCATTTGAAATCTTTTCTCAGTTTTTTTTTTCCTTTTCTTTATTGTTAAGTTTATACTTTCTTATTTTTAGAACACTATTTTATTTTCTTTTACCTTCTCTTCTGACGGTTATAAATTAAATTTGCAGAATAGAGATATTATCTCTATCACAATTGACTATTGCTTCTCTGCAGATGTTACAAAATAGTAATAAAAATTGTGTACTAAATCTCTATTTTTTCCATATATATTGTTATGAATAAAGTCTTAGAAGGATATGTATGTTGTCTTTTCTATTTTTTTGTCTTTTCTCTATTAGAATTCTTTAATTTAATTTTTGATTAATTTCTAATTGTTGTAAATTTGTAATTTTATTTACTCTGAAGTTATTAGTCATCATTCATTAGAATTCAAAATTTATAATTGATTGCTCAAATAGAATTAATTTTAATTGTTTAAATGGATATATAAAATATCACAAGAGACACACGTGCGTTGCACGTGTCCAGAAACTAGTATTTAAAGGATATGAATTAATACTAAGGTGTAGCTAAAGTGGATCCCACAATTTTGAAATTTTAAAATAAAATAAAAATATTTTCTTATTTTATCAAAAATACCATTGCAACAAATTTTGACAATTCACGTGATACGGTTAGAAAAGTTAATGTTCACACGATTCGTTGGAATATTATAAAATCTATCACAAAATGCACGCATTTTACATAAAAAAATTCTCTCACACATAAGAGGCAAGTCTAAGTCACGCTTTTCTTATGATGTTACTCTATCTCATCTCTATATATTTGTGTCTATGCACTTCATTTATTCAAACTCATCACTCTTGATTTCTCAGTTTATACCGTTTCGAGAATTTAAAGCAATCCATTCTTGATTTTTCAGCAGAAAAAAAGGCTTTCGCTATTACTTTATTTTTTTACCGTTTGAAGAATTCAAAGCTATCCATTCTTGTTTTTTCGGCAGAAAAGGGAATGTCTTCATTCAGGTTAATATTTGTAAATGCAGTTTAGTCTTGTTGTTATAGTGAAGAGTTTCTATAAGATATATATATGGTTGTCAATTTTAATGGATAACAAAAGGTGTATTTTGGCTCAGGTGAGGAAGATGGATTCAGAGGAACACTCTGTTTCAAAGAGGAGTATGATACGCTCAAACTTACTTCTGAAATAAGAAGTAAAGCGGTCATATCAAGTAAAGAACCCAACTAATGAGGTTGGGATCGATCTCACAAGGAAAATAGTTCAGACTTAACTTTATTTTATTATTACTATTATTTAGCCAACTGTTTTCCAATAAACCAAAAGACAAAAAGGGGGGTTTTATTTCTAAATTAATGAAAATAATTAACTAAATAAGAATGAACAACTAACAAATTTAACTTTCAGAGTTTAATCAAATTATAAAAGTAACTAGGGTTTTAGTGTTCCCCACAGGTTCCTAACTTGGTAAATCTAACTATAACAGCTCTATCCTGATATCTTACACGTAAAGTGATAAGTTATGTATCTCTAAATCCTTGGTCCGGCATCTAGAGAATTTCACTCCGCACCTTGGTCCGGCTACGTGTGTTGCTATACTAACCCTTATCTTTACCTCATATTAAACATCGTATTCGGTATTTGACTAAGCTATTAACTCGTACCAACCAATACTAGTCTATTAGATAGTCCACACTAAATCTATGTTGATAATTCTTTTCCTATTATCTACCTCCTTGGTCCGGCAAGTAGCAATAAGGCGAGTTCTAATGTTGGCCACCGTTAAAAAGAATTCTAAACGAAAGAATTATCAATACATGCAAGACACCACTCTAGAATTGTTATTGAATTAGATTACTACCTTGTTATTCACCCATGGTTCCCACAACCCTAGTTATGAGGTTTAGTTACCCATGTTCGTAATTACACAATTCATATCGTTAATGGAAGAGTTCATGCACTTACTTTTATGAAAACGAATAATTTCCCAGAGTTTAACTTGATTAATCAATGAAATCCACAACAATCAATTCCCGGAAAATATCTTAATTCCCAAAATCGAGAGTTTAATAATATAATTGAAGAACTATAAACTAAAAATTATCCAGAAAGTCTCACCCCGAAAACGAGGTTTTTCCAACTATTTATAAGAAAAACAAAACCTAATCAAATAAGGATTCTATTTACTAAAAATCTGTCCAAACGCGTCTGGGTCGACGGACCACGTGACGGGCCGTCATGGACACGACGGACCGTCATAGCCTCCGTCGTCCCATACTTCACATCTTCTCATGTTGCTTTCTTCATTCCCCTCGACGGACAGGTATGACAGACCGTTGCAAGCACGATGGCCCGTCGAGGGTCTTCGTTCCAAAACACTTGAACTTTGGAATTTTGGGTACTGGGATTACTCTCTGATAATTACGACGAACATGCAGGACGGACCGTCGTAGCTGTGACGGTCCGTCATGGACTTCCGTAATCCCACACTTGTCAGACTTCCCCAACTTTCCTTCAGCAACTTCTCACTTCACTGCGGTGCCACCTACGGACCGTCACAGCCGCGACGGACCGTCACAGCCGCGACGGACCGTCACAGCCGCGACGGACCGTCATAGGGTCCGTAGGTGGTCTCTTCTGCAATTCTTTCTCAAAAACTCCCGCGTTCATCTTGGACAGATTTTCTGCAAACAAAAAGAAACTTATATCAAAATCAACACAAACAGGCTCTCGACACACACTAAACTTAAGGAAAAAGTATTAGAAATACCGTGAAACCACGGTACATCAACACCCTCAACTTAAATTCGTTGTTTGTCCTCAAGCGACGCACTATGACTCACTACAAATTTTTTGTACAAAAGTATCCATATTTTAACTTCCGCAATCATTTGGCTATCAATCTCGATTATTCTCATTATGTTCATGCATGGTCTCACTATTAGGCATTGATTTGTGTAGAATCAAACCATAACCCAGATTTACTACGCAATGATGCCTATCCTCTTCAATTTCTCACCGAGATGCTAATATTTCTGGTATTACAACTTCTGTCCTCACTTCAAATAACATCCTCATTTTTCACACAATGATTTTAGTTTGAGTATAAGGATCACGTTTCGACACTCACTCTCAGAACAAATTCACCACTCATTTATACATATTGCCATAGGCTTGCCCTTATTTTCACTACTTCAAGTTCATCATACGCACTTAGGATCACAATAGGACTTTTTTTTTAGCTTGTAACATAGGCTCAGGGTCAGGTAGGGTGTATTTAGGTATACCTTAGTGACTTGTTGCCCTCCTTGACATATCGGCTAAGCGAACCATCTTTTTATCATCTTATTTCGCCCTATTACTAAATTTTCTTTTCACTTTGCTGTTTTCCCTTTCTTATCCTTATGTGTAAGTGACTTTTCTCTTTTCTTGTGTTTATTTTGCTTTTTATTCATATATATATTTTTTTTTAGTCACTTCTGTTTTATTCTTTCTTTCTCTTCATTCTTTCAACCCCACTTTCCGGGGTTTTCCTTATAGCAGCCACCCTCAACTCATGATTTTGCCATGAGTCAAGGTTCACAATACCCATGGTTGGGTCAGGGCCAAAACGAGGTTACTTTCTGCATTAGCCACCCTCAACTTATGCTTTTGGCATAAACTGAGGTGCACATGTCCAAGGAGGGACCAGGGCCAACACATTGTTCCCAGAGAAGATCATTTGGGGTGAAAAAGAAAGATCTATTTTAGGTTCAATTCATTTGGATCAAAAAGGGATTAACTTCATTTGGTTTTCTGTTATTTTTAGGCTCAAGATTGACTCTTTCGAACAAGGGCCTATGATCCTTTCCTAAGTGATTGTTTTGACTCACTTTTAGCAGGACTAACCAGGCAAGTTCTAGCTCAGTATTAATGGTGGACATTCGATTTCACCTCACACTCTCTTGACATTCCTTGCAATCCCAGATTATTCGACACCTAGTTCAAATCTTAGATTCAGGATCATGCAGTAGTTTATCTTAATTTCATGATTCAAACCACACAATTTTCACTTACTATGCCTAGTCATGCATCATTTTGATTATCGAGATATCATATTTACTTTAGCCATCATGCTTCAGATTTATGCTATGTACATCAGATGTGACATGCCGGTTCAACAATAAAAGTAATCAGTCTTTTGGGGAAAAAGAACACAGGCAAGAAAACCCCAAAAGAGGATCGTGAACTTGGGCTACTCAGAATTCACCCAAGTGCTCACTTTCCATTTACCCCACCCCCAACAAAAGATATGCAATTGTCCCCAATGCATAGAAAAGTTAAACTACGTAAAAGGGTAAGTGAAGCAAACCTGAGGCGCTAAGCGCCGATGATCAGCTAGCTGGTGGGTCCGGTTCACCGGAACCCACTCCCTGCGTAGTCTGGACATCCTTAGTAATGTCCTTAGCATCCACAGCACCATCAGTAGTGCCTCCCACAGAATCTACAATTTTGGAGCTAGACGCCCCGGCAGCTACTTCTACAGCCCTCAACTTATGGGCCTCCTCATCAGCAATCGAGGCTCTCCTCGCAGCCTCCATCTCACGGCGCTCCTTCTTCCTCGCCCTAGCTTCATCCTCCTCTCGACCCCTGCGTCTCTTGACATGCTCTCGTGGGGGAGGGGGTGGAACATCAGAAGTGGCAAACAGGGCAGCCATCACGGTGTCATCAGCAGGTGCTGCAGAAGGGGCCTCAGACTCAGGCACCCTTGCCTCTAAAATCATATCAAGATCCGCCCACAGACTCTCAACCGCAGCCTGGAGGGTCGACATGTCCACCGGAGGGGCTGGTCGGGCTAGTACTCGTAATTCAAATGCGTCTAAGCGCTGGTGTACCTCGGCGATCTGCCTCTCTGTGTGCTGTACCATCTTGAGCTCCATGCGCTCCTCTGCCTCAGCAATAGTCTTCTGCATCCACGGCTGGATGTTATGCAGAAGAGTAGCCATCTGTGCCTCAAGTTTCTGGACCCGAGCAAGTGGGACCAGAGTGGCAGAAGGAGCCGAGCGAGAGGAGCTCGGGGCAGTGCTACTACCCGGGATAGACTCGACCGGAGTAGTGTCAGTGTGTGCAGAAGCAGCACGGGAAGCATCATGAGCATGCTCTACGGTGTCGGCCAGGTTCTCACCAAATGGGGCCACCTCTGGACGGGGCCCTCTGCGTGGGGCCAACTCATTGGCCTCATCCCTGATGAGGCCGACGTCAACATTTCCTGGCGGGGTCTTGAGCTGGTCAATGTGCCAAATGGGCACACCTGCTGATCTGCACAAAGAGAAAATCATGCAAGGGAAAGGGTAAGTCGTGGTGACCTTGAAGGCTCTCTCGTGCATGACCGCTTGGAGAAGCCAAGCGAAATCGACCTCGAACCCTGCCATCATTGCAGCCATCAGCACTGCACGATCCCAGGTGACTATGTTATCCGCAGCAGTGGGGGAGAGACAATGGCGGACGATCAACCAGAGAAACTTGGCCGTAAAGGGCAAGTTGGCCTTCCTGATGGCCCCCTTCGGCTCCATCACCCAATCCGCAGCCTCTCCATCAATAGATAGGTGCAGTGCCATCCACCTCTTGGTGGTCTCTCTCAGTGAAGGCTCACGTAAGAACCGGCCCTCTTTAACAATTTGCCACCGGTAATCAAACTCGGCGGTGAGAGGTGTGCTGGTGGAGTCAGAATCCGTGTCGTACAGATATCGACGGATGGCTGGTAGGGAGATGTCAACCTGGATGCCTCGTACTCGGACGTGCTCAAGTGGGGCCTGTTTGGCGGGGGCAGACCGCCTATCGATCTGCGAGCGAAGAGTAGCCACATAAGAGGCATAGAACTCGCGAACTAGCTCCTCATTGTAGCGACCCAAAGAACGAGCCGTCCACTCTAGCCGGTGTCTGGTGAAGAGGGTGTGCATATCTGGCATGGTGGGGAGACTTCCCGTGAGGACCCGCCTCTCCAGTGTAAGAGTCCGTGTCATGACGCCTTTGTCATTGAGAACCTTGGCGTCTAAGTATACTTTGTATTGCCCGTCAACACACCACCGGTTGGGCTGATCGGCAACCGGGGCAGGGACTCCTGTTGGTGAGCCAGGGGTGGAGTTAGTGCTGTCAGCCTCATCATCGGAAGCAGACTGTGTAGCTGTGGCAGGGACAGAGGCTTCTGCAGACCCAGAGGCTTCTTCTGACCACGAAACTCCTAAGGAGCCAGATGCTCCTTCGTCTTGGGCAGCTGACCCAGAAGGAGTGCCGGTCAGTGTGCGCTCCTCATCAGACTGAGAGGCAGTGACTACGCTGGGTGCCACCTTCTTGGGCGTGACTCGCGGTACACGTGGAACTCGTGCTGGAGTAGCAGTGCCTGGGGGCACATATTCTGGATCATGCTCATCATCAGAGCCTATCACCAATCGGGCAGACGGGGCGACAGATTTAGAATGCCCACGTGCGTAAACGCGATCTTGTTTAGGTGCCATGATAGGTAGTACCTGTAACGAATCATCATTAGTACTTGAAGGATAAAACATGACACAAAAAGAAATAAAAAATTGAGATAATAATACACAGAAACTCAAACCAGTGATAACAGCTCTGAAGTAGCAGTAGGGCACGACGGACCTGGTGACGGCCCGTCGTGCGTATGACGGACCGTCATGCAGTCCGTCATGTAATACTTGGCAATATAAAGTATCAGAGGGAAAGTCTCAGCCCGATACGATGGTTATGCAGGACGGACCGTCGTGGGTATGACGGTCCGTTATATGTGTCCGTCAGTGGACACTTAGAAAAAGAGTTGAGACCCTTAGGACAGGGGTCTCTGACCGATACGACGGTTATGCAGGACGGACCGTCGTGGGTATGACGGTCCGTCATATGTGTCCGTCAGTGGACACTTAGAAAAAGTGTTGAGACCCTTAGGATAGGGGTCTCTGACCGTCACAACGGTTTTGCAGGACGGACCGTCGTGGGTATGACGGTCCGTCACATGTGTCCGTCAGTGGACACTTAGAAAGAGTGTTGAGACCCTTAAGACAGGGGTCTCTGACCGTCACAACGGTTGTGCAGGACGGACCATCGTGGGTATGACGGTCCATCACATGTGTCCGTCAGTGGACACTTAGAGAAAGTGTTGAGACCCTTAGGATAGGGGTCTCTGACCGTCACGACGGTTGTGCAGGACGGACCGTCGTGGGTATGACGGTCCGTCACATGTGTCCGTCAGTGGACACTTAGAAAAAGTGTTGAGACCCTTAGAATAGGGGTCTCTGACCGTCACGACGGTTGTGCAGGACAGACCGTCGTGGGTATGACGGTCCGTCACATGTGTCCGTCAGTGGACACTTAGAAAAAGTGTTGAGACCCTTAAGACAGGGGTCTCTGACCGTCACGACGGTTGTGCAGGACGGACCGTTGTGGGTATGACGGTCCGTCATCGGGTTGTCGTGCTGTCAAACAGAGACAGAACTGAGGGGTGCCAAATTTACCTCATGTGAGTTGAAACGACAACCCAACAATGTTCTAATACAGATTAGAACCCTAATGGACAAGTTTAAAGCCCTATCAAATTGGCAAGTTTAAAGTCCTAATTTCTCTAGTATTGTCCAGGCATTTTGTGGAATTAAAGACCTAAGTTAGATAATATCTAGGCAAAAACAGAAACCCATATGCAATTTATAGGGAAAAACAGTAAAACAACCAAAAATAGTAAAGGGTAGAGTTTCAGGAATACATACCTTGGAAGAAGAGACAACAATGCACAATTTATGGCACTCAAGTTAGAAGACTAAGACTCACTGCAGCAGATTCCGACCAAAAGGGAAAATTTTGGGATGAAAATTTGGAGAAGATGGGGAATTTGGGAAGAGAGTGAAGTTGGAAGGGGAGAAAAATGGAGGGAAGATTAAATGAAACTGATAATGAAGGGGTGGGTGGGGGTTTAAAACGTTTTAAACTTTTAAAATTCTTTAGCCGGGTCGGGTCGGGTAGCCGGGTAATGGCATAACGAAACCCCGATGACGGTCCGTCACAGTTGTGACGGTCCGTCACACGGTCCGTCGCCTGTGCCCTAATTCTTCAAAAATACAAGAGAGCGTACCTGGCACGACGGAGTCATGCGACGGTCCGTGGCAGTCGTGACGGTCCGTCGACGTATCCGTCAGTGACTGATGTAGAGTAACTTGTCTACAGAACTTCCTGTAGATGTGCTACCTGAAAATTTACAACCCATTAATAGAAAATGCTACCGTTACTAGAAAGAGAAACAAAAAAACTATAAAAGTGGTTAGATGATAACTATTGGGTTGCCTCCCAACCAGCGCCTGATTTAACGTCGCGGCACGACTGAGGACACTTGATTACTCAGACTTCATCAAGATGATATGCCTCAACCACCTCATTCGCCGATTCCGCATGACCAATATAGATTTTGAGACGTTGTCCGTTCACCTTAAACCGCACACCTTCCTTGTTTTCCAACTCAACTGCTCCATGAGGGAATAATTTGGTGATCAAGTACGGTCCAGTCCATTTAGACTTTAGCTTGCCCGGAAACAAGTGCAATCTAGAGTTGAATAAAAGCACCGAATCCCCAATCATAAACTCTCGTTTCTCAATTTTTAGGTCATGGTACTTCTTCATCTTCTCTTTGTAGAGGGCTGAGCTTTCATAAGCCTTAAGGCGAAATTCATCGAGTTCATTTAACCCATTTAATCGTTGTTCTGCAGCTTCGTTCCAGTCCATTTTTAGCTTCTTCATAGCCCACATGGCTTTATGCTCTAATTCAACCGGAAGATGACATGCTTTCCCATATACTAGTTGGTATGGGGACATACCTATGGGAGTCTTATATGCTGTCCGGTAAGCCCAAAGAGCATCATCAAGCCTCCTTGACCAATCTGTTCTACTAGCGTTCACTGTTTTCGACAAAATCTGTTTGATTTCCCTATTTGATACTTCAACTTGCCCACTAGTTTGCGGATGGTAAGGAGTGGCCACATTATGGCGAACCCCATATTTCTCCAATAATCCCTTTAACAATTTGTTGCAAAAGTGGGATCCCCCATCACTAATAATTGCCCGTGGGGTACCAAATCGAGAAAATATATTCTTTTTCAAGAATGCAGTGACACTCTTCCCTTCATTGTTTGCGAGGGCGATAGCTTCCACCCACTTGGATACATAATCCACTGCTACTAAAATATACTTCATTCCATGAGAACTCACAAACGGACCCATAAAGTCAATACCCCAAACATCAAATAACTCAATTACAAGAATGGGGTTTAGAGGGAGCTCTTGCTTTCTTGAAATGCCACCATCTCTTTGACATCTATCACATGCTTTGGCGAACTCATGAGCATCTTGATGAATAGTTGGCCAATAGTAACCACTTTGTAAGATCTTGTGAGCAGTCCGGACACCACTATGATGTCCACCAAAGGGTGAGGAATGGCATGCCTCTAAAATACTCAACATCTCGACTTCTGGCACACAACGCCGAATAAGCCCGTCAGCACAACTCCTGTATAAGTATGGTTCATCCTAAAAGAATTTCTTCACATCGTACATGAACTTTTTCCTTTGATGAAAAGACAAGTCCGATGGAACAAGGTCACTAGCTAGGTAGTTCGCAAAATCTGCAAACCACGGAATCAGGTCTTGTGAGGCAGCCAATACATGCTCATCGGGGAACGTGTCATCAATATCAGTCTTATCCCCCAACTCTCTCATAGCTTCATCTTCTAAACGGGACAAGTGATCAGCAACTTGATTTTCGGTCCCTTTTCTATCCCTTACCTCAAAGTCAAATTCTTGCAGTAGTAATACCCAACGAATTAACCTTGGTTTAGCGTCCTTCTTCGCCATCAAATATCTCAGGGCTGAATGGTCAGTATGCACTATGACTCTAGTACCTAGCAAATAGGAGCGAAATTTTTCAAAAGCAAATACTACGGCAAGGAGCTCTTGTTCAGTGACTGTATAGTTCTTCTGAGCTTCATTGAGGGGTTTACTAGCATAGTAAATGGGATGATGGATTTTGTCCCTTCTTTGTCCCAATACCACACAAAGGGGAACCCCACTCGCATCACACATTACCTCAAATGGACTGTTCCAATCTGGAGAAATAATGATAGGTGCAGATACCAGTTTTTCTTTGAGATCGCCGAATGCTTTCAGACAGGATTCATCAAAAGAAAACTTACAATCTTTCTCCAACAGTTTGCACAATGGATGTGCAATTTTCGAGAAATCTTTGATGAATCTCCTGTAAAGCCCTGCATGCCCAAGAAAGCTTCTCACACCTTTTACAGAGATAGGTGGAGGAAGTTTCTCTATCACCTCGACTTTGGCTCGATCAACTTCTATGCCCTTTTCTGAAATACGATGGCCCAAAACAATACCTTCTTTGACCATGAAGTGGCATTTTTCCCAATTGAGAACTAAATTGCAATCTTCACATCTCTTAAGAACCTCAGACAAATAGCTCAAACATTGCTCGAAAGTTTCACCAACCACTGAAAAATCATCCATAAAGACCTCAATAGTATCTTCCACCATGTCGGAGAATATAGACATCATACATCTCTGAAATGTGGCGGGTGCATTGCACAACCCAAACGGCATTCTCTTGAACGCAAAGGTCCCATATGGACAGGTAAAAATGGTCTTCTCTTGATCTTCTGGTGCAATAGAGATCTGATTATACCCTGAATAACCATCAAGAAAACAGTACCACCCTTTTCCGGCGAGTCTATCCAACATCTGATCCATGAAGGGCATGGGAAAATGGTCCTTTTCAGTCCATGCATTTAATTTTCGGTAATCCATACACACCCTCCATCCAGTCACCGGCCTCATTGGAACCAGTTCATTTTTTTCATTGAGGACCACAGTCATTCCCCCTTTCTTAGGTACACACTGAACAGGGCATACCCAACTACTATCGGCGATTGGATAAATTACTCCTGCATCCAACCACTTTATGATTTCCTTCTTCACGACCTCTTGCATAGGTGGATTTAAGCGTCTCTGGTGCTCAATACTTGGCTTATGATTGGGCATGAGTTGGATTTTATGAGAAAAAATACCAGGAGGGATCCCAATAATGTCCGCAATGGTCCACCCAATAGCTCTTTTGAACCTTTTTAGCACTTTAACCAAACTCTCAACTTGTTGTTCATTTAGATCTGATGCTATGATTACCGATAATGTGTCACCGTTTCCTAAGAATTCATACCTTAGATGAGGTGGGAGAGCTTTTAGTTCTAGCTTTGGAGCCTCCTCTATGGATGGTTTAGCGGGTGGAGACTCGCGATTCTTCATGTCTAGCTCATATTTCTTCGGTTTAAACCGGACATTACCACGATCAAGGGCAGCGACTAATGACATATATTCTTCAATGCCTTCATTATCAAGATTCATTATCACTGCCGCCAGTGCTTCTACACCTAGCCGTTCTTCTATTTGTGTCTTGGATGATTCACCAACTTTGTAGGATATGGCAGATACCGATTGGAGCTCACCACTCTGCCGCATGGACCTACAAATGTTGAAAGTTACTTCTTCATTGTTCAACCGAAATTTCATCTGCCCTTTTTCCATATCAAGTAAAGCTCTACCCGTAGCAAGGAATGGCCTCCCAAGAATAATAGGCACCTCAAAATTGACTTCACAATCAAGAATGACAAAATCTGCTGGAAATATGAACGACTCCACTTTTACTAGCACATCATGGAGTATCCCTATAGGCCTTTTTACTGTTCGATCGGCCATCAGTAGCCGCATCGCAGTGGGCTTTGGGTCACCCAAACCCAACTTCTTATAAATTGAGAGGGGCATGAGATTTATGCTTGCCCCCAGATCACATAATGCTTTCGCAAAATGTAATAACCCGATTGTACAAGGAATAGTAAATGCACCCGGAACTTCTTTCTTTTGCACTAAAGACCTTGTAGCAATAGCACTACAATGCTGCATTCTGTCATCATCCTCAAAAGTGACCGATCTTTTCTTTGTAACCAAATCTTTCATAAACTTGGCATAACCGGGCATTTGTTCAAGAGCTTCTACCAAAGGAACATTGATAGAAAGTTGCTTCAACATTGTTATAAAACGCCGATATTTGCCATCCTCGGTCTTTTTCACTAATCTTTGAGGAAAGGGGGGTGGAGGTCTAGGCATGGGAGTTACCTTTTTAGGCACTTCAGCAACTTTCTCAGTGTTATCTTCTACTTCATCACTAACCTCTACCACTTCATCATTATCTTTCATCACCTTTTCCACAATAGACGGCATAGGTGGGTCAATAGTTTGTTTACCGCCACGAGTAGTAATTGCCATACAGTGTCCATCATTTTTTGGATTTTGGACAGTATTGCTAGGAAGAGTGCCCGGTTGCCGTGTGTTCACAGTTGCAGATAATTGAGCCATTTGCAATTCAAGCTGCTTTATTGATATGGCATGTGTATCAACTTTCTGTCCAATACCTGCTACATCACTCCTTAACTCTTTGGTGTGCTCATCACTAGCATCGAACCTCCTCATCATCTTGTGCAACATATCCTCAACTCGCGCCATACTACCTCCACCATCCCTAGGAGCAACTTCACGATTTTGAGGAGGAACATAGGGCCCACTCCTCTCATTTTTGTTAACATAGTTACCCCTGTTGAAGTTGTTGTCGCGGTTGTAATTTCCATCACGAACATAATTACCCTCGCGGTTGTAGTTACCATAGTTTCGACCTTGATTTCCTTGACCTTGGCGCCAATTCTCCTGATTGGAGCCTTGGGCATTTGGTCGGAAACCCCCCGTCTGATCATTTACTGCATAAGAATCTTCCTCATAATAATATTCATCAGTTGGTGGTGGTGGTTTAGACAAGTAGTTCACTGCGTTTATCTTTTCTGCACCCCCAGTGACATGTTTCAACACTAACCCAAGCTCAGTTCTCATCTGTGCCATCTCTTCACGAATCTCATCTGTGGCTGGATTGTGTGTGGATTGCACTGCAAAAGTATTTCTCCCAGTATCTGTCTTCCTAGTACTCCATGCTTTATT
Organism: Solanum sitiens; assembly: GCA_016801875.1. Classification (NCBI taxonomy): domain Eukaryota; kingdom Viridiplantae; phylum Streptophyta; class Magnoliopsida; order Solanales; family Solanaceae; genus Solanum; species Solanum sitiens. The sequence goes on along the minus strand of JABWTJ010000484.1, from coordinate 3,236 downwards.
ATTCCGGGAGATTTTCTCTAATTTTTCGGCAATTTCAGCATAGGGACACTCCCCATAAGAACCACCTGCTATACTATCCAATACCGCTTTATTATTATCATCTTGTCCCCGGTAGAAGTATTCTTTCAGTGACTCATCATCTATGCGGTGATTGGGGACACTTCGCAGAAATGAAGTGAACCTATCCCAAGAAATACTAACTGACTCTCCTGGTAGTGCCACAAAGTTGTTAACTCTGTCTTTGTGATTTAGTTTCTTGGAGACCGGATAGTAACGTGCTAAGAAAACGTCCCTCAGTTGGTTCCAAGTGAAAATTGAGTTATAAGGGAGCTCAGTGAACCAAATGGCAGCCTCTCCCGTCAGTGAGAGAGGAAATACTCTTAGCCCTATTACATCCAAATTCAAATCAGGCCTCCCTACACAGCTTTTACACACTGCCCTCACCTTAGCTATATGGGCATGTGGGTCCTCAGACGGTAGTCCTGAAAGCAAACCTCTAGCCGTGAGCATTTGCATTAGACTACTAGTGACTACAAAGGTGTGACCTTCTGGTAGAGGGGGCAAGACAAGTGGCCCATCAGAATCTGCAATATTGTCATACCCTCTGTAGTATTCTTGAGGACGTGGAGCGAGATTATGTCCCCTTTGTGCACCTTGATCAGGATCATCAGGTAATAATCGACCATGAGCATCAACCGGAGCTGGGATGTTCAGGTTTGGATCATCATCATTTATACCCAAGTTTCGATTCATTTTGCGTAGTGTACGCTCTAACTCGTGATCATAGGGAAACAAGGGCTCTCTTCCTCTCCGTGTATTTGGCATACAAGGACGTCAAACCTGGCAAAATCAAAAACACCAGAAAAAGTAAAATCAGGAAAATATTGACTAAATTTTAGTAATAAATTTAAGTTAATCTAAAAGCTACTTTCCCCGGCAGCGGCGCCAAAATTTGATACGCTCAAACTTACTTCTCAAATAAGAAGTAAAGCGGTCATATCAAGTAAAGAACCCAACTAATGAGGTTGGGATCGATCCCACAAGGAAAATAGTTCAGACTTAACTTTATTTTATTATTACTATTATTTAGCCAACTGTTTTCCAATAAACCAGAAGACAAAAAGGGGGGTTTTATTTCTAAATTAATGAAAATAATTAACTAAATAAGAATGAACAACTAACAATTTTAACTTTCGGAGTTTTAATCAAATTGTAAAATTAACTAGGGCTTTAGTGTTCCCCAAAGGTTCCTAACTTGGTAAATCTAACTATAACATCTCTATCCTGATATCTTGCATGTAAAGTGATAAGTTATGTATCTCTAAATTCTTGGTCCGGCATCTAGAGAATTTCACTCCGCACCTTGGTCCGGCTACGTGTGTTGCTATACTAACCCTTATCTTTACCTCATATTAAACATCGTATTCGGTATTTGACTAAGCTATTAACTCGTACCAACCAATACTAGTCTATTAGATAGTCTACACTAAATCTATGTTGATAATTCTTTTCCTATTATCTACCTCCTTGGTCCGGCAAGTAGCAATAAGGCGAGTTCTAACGTTGGCCACCGTTAAAAAGAATTCTAAACGAAAGAATTATCAATACATGCAAGACACCACTCTAGAATGGTTATTGAATTAGATTACTACCTTGTTATTCACCCATGGTTCCCACAACCCTAGTTATGAGGTTTAGTTACCCATGTTCGTAATTACACAATTCATATCGTTAATGGAAGAGTTCATGCACTTACTTTTATGAAAACGAATAATTTCCCAGAGTTTAACTTGATTAATCAACGAAATCCACAACAATCAATTCCCGGAAAATATCTTAATTCCCAAAATCGAGAGTTTAATAATATAATTGAAGAACTATAAACTAAAAATTATCCAGAAAGTTTCACCCCGAAAACGAGGTTTTTCCAACTATTTATAAGAAAAACAAAACCTAATCAAATAAGGATTCTATTTACTAAAAATCTGTCCAAACGCGTCTGGGTCGACGGACCACGTGACGGACCGTCATGGACACGACGGACCGTCATAGCCTCCGTCGTCCCATACTTCACATCTTCTCATGTTGCTTTCTTCATTCCCCTCGACGGTCCGTCATGGACTTCCGTAATCCCACACTTGTCAGACTTCCCCAACTTTCCTTCAGCAACTTCTCACTTCACTACGGTGCCACCTACGGACCGTCACAGCGACGGACCGTCATAGGGTCCGTAGGTGGTCTCTTCTGCAATTCTTTCTCAAAAACTCCCGCGTTCATCTTGGACAGATTTTCTGCAAACAAAAAGAAACTTATATCAAAATCAACATAAAAAGGCTCTCGACACACACTAAACTTAAGGAAAAAGTATTAGAAATACCGTGAAACCACGGTACATCAGAGTACAAGATAAAAATCTTAAAAATATATGGTTGAGATAATTGAAAAGAGGAACGATTTAAGTCTAAGTGGAAAATAAAAAAGATGGAGACTTCTGGAGATGACGAATGAAATGTAGAAAACAATGGGAGAAGGAAGTTCAGTCCAGGTACTTCTGAGTCCAGCAGGATCTTCTGAGTCCACTATCATAATAAAGTCATTTCTCCATAAGAGAAGAGAAGGAACATGCTTTTGTCAAAAAAACACTTCCTTTAGTATTTCAATTTGAAGACGAGGAACCTCCCCCCAGAGAAAGAAAAATGGGAAAAGAAAATTGAAGATCTTTTTACTGAAATGAACATGTGTATCTTGGAATCACATGTTCAATTTACGAATCCATCAGTTTCGCCAATGTGGAATGGATAACTGAGTGTCAAATGGGTAAACATCGTCTTATTTTAGATGAAAAAATTGGACTCATCTCTTCAGTTTGTTCATATGTGAAAAGTCAAATTTGTTCATCTAGAACAAGACGGTGGTTCCCCATTTGACACTTACTTAGTTTTTCTTTCTGCATTGGCGAAACGGATGGATTTGTAAATCCAATTGTTATTCCAAGATACACATGTTCATTTCAGGAAAAAAATCTTCAATTTCCTTTTTCCATTCTTCTTTTTCTGGGGGAAGAGGTTCCTCGTCTTCAAACCTAAATATTAAAGAAGTGTTTCTTTGACAGAAACATGTTCCTTCTCTTCAGGAGGAGTGAGTTTATTATGATCATCACCATCTTTTTTATATGAGGATTTAAACGTATAAAAATTAAAGTCGAGCACCCATGTATCAAATGACTTGGTTGGGAC